>CM059213.1:29704358-30304358 GCA_030347435.1 Clarias fuscus
GAGCTCCTGCTCTGCCTGAATGGTGGGACTTGCTATCAGAACCAGAAGTGCATTTGTCCACCCGAGTTCAAGGGCGTCCTGTGTCAACAGGCGCGCTGCAATGGTGAGAAAGGCTGCAACGGCGGTCCCGCCTGCTACCTCAGCCTCCTGACTGTGCTGCTCTGCGTCCTCACCGCCAGCGTGCTCAAAGCCTATGCCTAGTGCTCGAGTGCTCGCCTCGGTCCTACACCTCGGCCCTAAGCCTCGGTCCTGCTCTGTCAGCCCGCCTCTGACTGAACCAAGCGGACAGAGGAGGGGCCGCTGCAGCCCTTGCAGCCCTGAGCAGGCCTCACGGTGCTGAGATCTTCTGGGCCGGAGTGTGTGTTTTTTTAGGGCAGCGCGCAGTCCCGGGTTATAGCCGCCTTCACACAGATGAGAAGCTGCTTGCTCATCTCCTCGCATCCCTGAACACCTGAGCAGAGAGAAAAGTATAAACTACGAACCAAAATGAAATGAAAGCTGTATATATAAAATAGAAGATGCATATATGATTATTGTTTTTTATTTTTATTTTTTCTTCGTTCGTCACTCCTGTAGCTCACTGAGATTCAGGCACTGCACTTATCTGGGGTTTCTGAACAGCCGACTTTATTACACAAGCCTTCTCAGGCCAAGGTTATTTACACGTCTATTGAAAATTTCTTTCTAAAATACTTTACACATTTTTTGGTGTCTGGTTTTACACAGTTGACCTGATTAGACATGAGGAAGAAAAAAAAAAAAAAAGGTGTTTAGTGTCCGTGCTGCTCAAGGAAAGAATATCGGTGTAGTTTGTGTTCGAGCTTACAGTATGTTCATGTATGGAATCAGAAGGAGGTAAGTATAAATATATATATATATATATATATAGATAGAGATAGATATATATAATATGCCCAAATTTTCAAATCTATCTATCTGAAGGAGAACATAGAAATTATTGTAAAATGAACGTTTGGTTATTATTTTTTTGTAGAAATTATTTTTGTTTCAAGTAAACGTTATAAAGATTCTAACAAAGCCTTTTATTGCAGTAATCACATCAGTACCTTTTCTTTCATATCACGATACTTCTGATGCTTTGGAATGTTCCTCCACTTATCCCGTTAAAAGCATTTAAACGCAATTCAAAGCTACACACGTGGACAAAATTGTTGGTACCCTTCGGTCAATGAAAGAAAAACTCACAATGGTCACATAAATAACTTTAATCTGACAAAAGTAATAATAAATAAGAATTCTATGAATGTTAACCAATGAAAGTCGGACATTGCTTTTCAACCATGCTTCAGCGGAATTATAAAAAAAAAATGAACTCATGGAACAGGCCTGGACAAAAATGATGGTACCCCTAACTTAATAGTTTGTTGCACAACCTTTTGAGGCAATCACTGCAATCAAACGATTCCTGTAACTGTCAATGAGACTTCTGCACCTCTCTGCAGGTATTTTGGCCCACTCCTCATGAGCAAGCTGCTCCAGTTGTTTCCGGTTTGAAGGGCGCCTTTTCCAGACAGCATGTTTCAGCTCCTTCCAAAGATGCTCAATAGGATTGAGGTCAGGGCTCATAGAAGGCCACTTTAGAATAGTCCAATGTTTTCCTCTTAGCCATTCTTGGGTGTTTTTAGCTGTGTGTTTTGGGTCATTGTCCTGTTGCAAGACCCATGACCTGCGACTGAGACCCAGCTTTCTGACACTGGCCAGCACATTTCTCTCTGGAATCCCTTGATAGTCTTGAGATTTCATTGTTTTTTAAAATAATTCTGTTGAAGCATGGTTGAAAAGCAATGTCTGACTTTCATTGGTTAACATTGGTTTCATTGGTTAAGAATTCTTATTTATTATTACTTTTGTCAGATTAAAGTTATTTCTGTGACCATTGTGAGTTTTTCTTTCATTGACCGGAGGGTACCAACAATTTTGTCCACGTGTGTAAATGGATCAACAAGGTACCCAGCTTTAGCTCAGTTTAAGCCTCACACATGGATGCCAGCATGCATAGATCGTGTACGCCTGGTCCTCCTGAAAAACTTTCAAGGGCCTTATTCAGTGCAGCCATCATTCGTTGATTGCTGACATCACTGCTGTAACCAAAGCTCAAAAGCCAAAAGAAAAAGAAAAAAAAAAGAGAAATAACCAACCCATAACCAAGTACATGAAATGATCTGACAAATCACTAACAGCAACAGCACAACAACACAATAACATAAACGATGTGCCATGAGTAAAGCGATGAGACTGTTGGTGGGTCAGTTCATTCAAGGCCCTCGTCCCTCATTCAGGAAGTGTGCTACAGCTTTCACCCTGTCAGTCTAGATCACTGTGGTAACAAAAGTGGATTCGATTATTTCAATGTGTTAGTGACAAATGCATCGAGTCGGGCTGCTGTAAATGAAGGTGAAGAGAATTTGTTGTGTTTTTCACACCTTTACAGGCTTTGCTTTTGGGCTTTCCTGATCATGATGGAACAACTAGCTGACTGAAAGTGTACCGTCAGCATTCCAAAGAATAAAATCTTGACAATCAGAAAGCACACATCAAGTGGTGAACGCTCTTTCTTTGAAACCCTGACACATTACAAACACATCATTCATCTAGATCTAGCTCTTTGAAGCTATTCATTTGCATTACTACATGACAAAGGCAATCCGTTCAGTAATGGTTTACGTGATATGTCGGAATGTTCCATGATGATAGTTTTCCTACAACAGCATGACGAATTAGATTTCTCTTACACCATGATGCTTTTTATGTCATTAAACTGAGAGTATGTTTATGGTGCTTTCATTTTTTTTTTTTGTCTCTTGTCAGTTTACCCGAGAACTTACAAGACCAAACTGTAGGATTTTATTGCCTGTTACACACCGCTGACATACAGTACAGTAGATTATGTAGTGCATCCAGCATACGAGTCCCTCCCAGTCACTGTACATGGAAATTACTCACTCACACACTCATTCTCTACACCGCGTATCCTGTAACAGTGTTGTAGGATGCCTGAAGTTTATGGCAGCGAGATACAGATTCATCAAAGGCACTCCATAAATACATAAATACAAGTACACACATACATACACACACTCACTCACTCACTCACTCACTCACACACTACAGGCACTTTGGGATCTCCATTTTGCCTAATCTGCATGTGTTTGGATTGTTGGAGGAAACCGGAGCACCCCAGAGGAAACCCGCCAAGCACAAAAAGAACAAGAAACACCCCCCCCCCCCCCCCACAGGCCAGAGGTGGGAATCGAACTCTTGATACTAAAGGTGCAAGGAGACAGTGCTAATCACTCCTCCAATGTGCTGCCTATGGAAATTGTAAGTAATGATAAAGAGCGCATTATAAGGCATCATTACTATGAATTTGTGATTTGCCTTACGAAGATGAAAATTAATCAATCAATCAATCAACAGCAACAAAGGCTTATGATCAATCAGGTTATGACCAAACATTTATATAAGCTTGTTGGATAGCCCATTCCAATATAAAGACTGTTAATATAGAGTTAATCAAAAAAGACCCTTTTTATTGAGCTTAATTCTGTTTTTTTTTTTTTTTTTAATATATAAGTATACTCCAGTCTTGTCTCTCCTCGCAGACATACCCCTGGTTTGGGTTACATCACATATCGTCCCATTGGAATTATAAGATTCTATGTGACTTTTGAGTTGTTAACATTTTCTTATTCTGTGACAACATACTGTATTAACATAATACATCAGGTGTTTATTGGAAAATAAAAAGGCACGGCACAGTTTTGCTACCTGGAGTGCAAAAAGCTCAAGCAAAGGTGCTCAGAATACAGGAAGAACCTTATCATTTCAAGGGAATGATACGACTGATATACAGCAATTACAAAATCATGGGAACCATTTATTGTCATTTCCTGTTATTCAAGGCGTGCCTCAGGGATCAGCACTCGGTCCTCTACTTGTCATGCATGTACCTACAGTACACTCCTCTAGTCAATTTATTCCTTACCATGATCTCCGGTTTTACTACACTGATGCCAGGCATATTTATGCCAGCAATAAAACCTACCAATGATTTCTTAATATACTGTACACCAGGGCAGCATGCTATCACTGATTTAAAGAACTGCAAGAACGATCATTTTCTCAAATGTAATACCACCACGGAAAAAGAACTGCTGTTATTTATTAGTTTTTTAACACCGATAAATTTTGCAATAAATATCCTGACGTTTTCCACTAACCATAAAGGATTGCAATGCTTTGCTTCAGGTTGCTTGTCTCCCATAACCCCCACAAAAAGTCTAGAAGTAACTGATAAAGTTTCCAGAAGTGTTTTATTTTTCTGTGATGTGTTATAGTTTCTTGTTGGTTTTCTATGAAGTGACCTTGAGCTTGAGAAAGGTGCTACACAAACATATTATTAAATGCTGAAAGCTGCATTAGAAGTGTTGATTAATGTTAGATTCCTGGTTTTGCTTTGCAGTGGCCTATTACTAGGCTATGATGACCACAGACTCAGACGTGCTGAGCATGATAAAATGCATAAGGCCACCTGCGCAAAGAGAAAGTGACAGAGACATACTGAGAGAGCGAGAAAGAGAGAGAGAGAGAGAGAGAGAAAACACTTTTTAGTCAGCACTGCTACCCCCAGGTGAAGGGTTCTGCTGGTCCTAAAAAAAGAAAGCAGCATCTTAATATGCAACCCAGAACTGAACTGTATGCTACAGTAGAAATAGGATATACATAAATCATATCACATGAAAGAGAACATAAGAGATTACAAGTGCACAACTGGAATTGGGTTTGGTCTAGCACAACACAAATGTTATAGGAGAACTTTTATAGAATATATGTTATAGAAGAATGTTTTCTAATGTTTCAACATTGAACTTTTAACCAGCCAAAAAGGGGAGTTCCTAAGGGTATGTACAATATAGTAATTCAAATTACATAAATATACCGGAATTGCTTTGAGAAGATTGATGACTGATTTTCTGTAACATTCATCAATAACCCCCAAGGTTTCCTTATTGAAATATTGAAATATATAGACATTGAAACATTGTTCATGTTTACACGACTGTATATTATACGATTGATTAAAAACTTAAAAGCAGTGTATGTCTACTGATCCAAAAGCATGATATCAAATCATTTGGCATATTTTCTGAAAGTGTGTCAGGTACCATTGCTGCCTCCAGGGTGTTGGATTTTATCCAGAGCTTAGTAGTTCACTTGTCTGTACAGAGATTGTCTTGTTCTTTTTCTGTGTCCACAAGGGTTTCCTCCTGTCTTCCTCCTGGGCTGGCTGCTCTAAATTGCCCCTGGGTGTGAATGAATATGTGCATCAAGTCCCGAAATTGCTTTGTTGCCAGACCAGGGTGCATCCCTACCTCATGCTCAGTGCTTACGGGACTGCCTCTACATTCTCATTTTATGTCGTAAGATGTGAACATTTTAGAACTTGTTCAACTTGCCACATCACTCTGAAGCTTACATCATGTCTATTGACAAATAAATAAATTAAAAAAAAAAAAAAAAAAAAAAAAAAAAAAAAATATATATATATATATATATATATATATATATATATATATATATATATCCAGACATCTGGGGATTTATTGTGGTGTCTGGAACTGGGACACCAGTGGTGGTCCTTGGGTGCCATAGGTTTCAAGGTGAGGCCTCCACAGATCAGAATTGTTTGTCCGGTGCAATCCATGGAACCCTCATCAACACCTTCAAACTCTTTGCCTAGTAAAGAGAGTTTTTGCCTCATACATGGCAGTTTGTGATGCACTGGCTGTCCTGATACCTTTGTATTGTGGCCAGTGTTGACTTTTTCAGCAAGTTGTGCTTTATTAGCTTTTCTGCGGGATCAAACACAAACAGGCTGGACTTTGCTCCCTAAAGGCATAAATAAAGTCTTCTGTGCGTCGTGGATCTTAATACACTGACACCAGCCGCACTCCACCCCTTGTCAAGCTCTCTCAAGTTCTCGTTTCAGCTTTGGTTGACAAGTTTTCATTACTATATGACTAGGTTTTATTTTGAGGTACTTGATTTTTTTTTTCTTTCTTGAACTGTAAGCCATAATCTACTGAGCCCCTAAAGGGACATGGCTGGAAAAAAAGAAACCTTTTTTGGAGGAAAAAAAAAATCCACCTTGAAAAAAAAAATGCGAAGCAAAAAAAAAAAAAATTCAGAGTCAAAAAGAAAGAAAGAAAAAAAAAAGGCTAACATGATATGGGTGAAAAAAATCTTTTTGCCTCGCATTTATTTATTTTTTTTGACTCGGAATTTTTTTTTTCCTCCTAAAGGTTCGTGAGATCTCGCAAAACTTCAGCGTTCCCGATTTAGTCCAGCTGGTGGCAGCAACGCTCCTAAAAGCTTGATCCTTGTCCGTGCAATATACATAATAATAATAATAATAGCTGAACCCGGGCAACAAAAGTGAGCACAATTAGTTATTTTCCTTCCCCTTTGTCATGTGACTCATTAGTGTTACACTGTCTCAGGTGTCACCAGATAGCAGGTGAGTTAAATTTGGTAGGAAAGTTCAAGATGGCACCTCATGGCAAACAACTCTCAGAAGACCCGAAAAAACGAATAGCTGCTTTACATAAAGATGGCCAACACTCTGCAACTGTGCTGCATCATAGTGGCCGACCATCCTATAATTTAATATATTATATATTAATATAATATAATTTTTAAACATTTGTTAACTAAATTTATTAAAATTTAACAATTCATTTTTCATCGCAATTAATCAGATCATTGAGATTTATTGGGCATTTTTTCCATTGATTCACAGATCAGTAAGATGATGATAACGTTTATTTATTATTATTATATTCATTTTAGATTTTTCATGGAAAACATAAAATGTGTATTTATTTATTTATTTGTTTGTTTGTTTGTTTATTTTATTTATATTTAAAAACAGCAACCACAAGAACCACTTCAAAACAACATATTCAGGGAGGATAAAAGTGCAGTAAATAGTATAAAAAATAAACAGACAAAAAATAAAGAAGATGAAAAAGTCAGTAACACAAACCATAAATACAGTTGTACCGCTTTAAGAAATCTTGTGACGTCATAAATCTGCGACCAAACTCGAAGAGGTTAACCAGCTTTTCTGTACCTGCTGTTGTACCCACGTTGAATTTTAGCGGATAAAATTAGTTTATAAATAATATAAATGACCTAAGATATCTGTATTTGATTAGTAGAGATAGTCTACAGCTTGTCAGGCTGAGCGATGCAGCGGCTGTTTTGTTCGCGGTGGTTTATTTCCGGAGTGTCCTTGGCAGCAGGCGCTGGTGCCGCGGTCGCTCTGAGCGGCGGCGCTTCATCCCGCCTTCATCCTGCAGATGGCGTCCTCCACAGAGTCCCTGTCATCCCGATACCGAGCGTGAACGCAGCGTCTGAAGTCATCCCGTATCAGCACGGCCAGCTCACCCCGAGCAAATCCACCGCGGCGGCGAAGTACGGCCTCCCGTCCGTGTCCCACATCCGGTCGCGGGAGTCTTATGTCGCCTGTTACGATACGCGGAACCGGACTCCAGCCTGGGTGATCGAGCAGCTCAGCGCGGACGCTCTCAGCGGGACCTCCGACCGGAAGCTGTGCGAGTTTAAAGAGGATGAGTCAGTGCACGTGTACCACCGAGCCACGAACTGCGACTACAGGGGCAGCGGCTTCGACAGGGGGCATCTGGCCGCCGCTGCTAATCATAAATGGAGCCAGAAAGCCATGGATGACACTTTCTACCTCAGCAACGTGGCACCGCAGGTCCTGCCTCATCCTCTTTCATCCTACCTCGCCCTGCCTTATCCTCCCACATCACTGCCTCGTCCTCTCTCACCCTGCCTCATCCTCTCACATTCTCTCTCATCTTCATCCTGTCTTATTTTCTCTAATCCTGCCTCGTCCTCTCTCGCGCTGCCTCGTCCTCTCACTTGCACTCTCATCTTCATCTTGTCTTATTTTCTCTCATCCAGCCTCGCGCTGCCTCGTCCTCTCTCGCGCTGCCTCGTCCTCTCTCGCGCTGCCTCGTCTTCTCTCGCGCTGCCTCGTCCTCTCACTTGCACTCTCATCTTCATCTTGTCTTATTTTCTCTCATCCAGCCTCGCGCTGCCTCGTCCTCTCTCGCGCTGCCTCGTCCTCTCACATGCACTCTCATCTTCATCTTGTCTTATTTTCTCTCATCCAGCCTCGCGCTGCCTCGTCCTCTCTCGCGCTGCCTCGTCCTCTCTCGCGCTGCCTCGTCCTCTCTCGCGCTGCCTCGTCCTCTCTCGCGCTGCCTCGTCCTCTCTCGCGCTGCCTCGTGCTCTCACTTGCACTCTCATCTTCATCTTGTCTTATTTTCTCTCATCCAGCTTCGCGCTGCCTCGTGCTCTCTCGCGCTGCCTCGTGCTCTCTCGCGCTGCCTTGTGCTCTCTCGCGCTTGTCCTCTCACATGCACTCTCATCTTCATCTTGTCTTATTTTCTCTCATCCAGCCTCGCGCTGCCTCGTCCTCTCTCGCGCTGCCTCGTCCTCTCACATGCACTCTCATCTTCATCCTGTCTTATTTTCTCTAATCCTGCCTCGTCCTCTCTCGCGCTGCCTCGTCCTCTCACTTGCACTCTCATCTTCATCTTGTCTTATTTTCTCTCATCCAGCCTCGCGCTGCCTCGTCCTCTCTCGCGCTGCCTCGTCCTCTCTCGCGCTGCCTCGTCTTCTCTCGCGCTGCCTCGTCCTCTCACTTGCACTCTCATCTTCATCTTGTCTTATTTTCTCTCATCCAGCCTCGCGCTGCCTCGTCCTCTCTCGCGCTGCCTCGTCCTCTCACATGCACTCTCATCTTCATCTTGTCTTATTTTCTCTCATCCAGCCTCGCGCTGCCTCGTCCTCTCTCGCGCTGCCTCGTCCTCTCTCGCGCTGCCTCGTCCTCTCTCGCGCTGCCTCGTGCTCTCACTTGCACTCTCATCTTCATCTTGTCTTATTTTCTCTCATCCAGCTTCGCGCTGCCTCGTGCTCTCTCGCGCTGCCTTGTGCTCTCTCGCGCTCGTCCTCTCACATGCACTCTCATCTTCATCTTGTCTTATTTTCTCTCATCCAGCCTCGCGCTGCCTCGTCCTCTCTCGCGCTGCCTCGGCTTCTCACATGCACTCTCATCTTCATCTTGTCTTATTTTCTCTCATCCAGCCTCGCGCTGCCTCGTCCTCTCTCGCGCTGCCTCATCCTCCCTTATCCAGATGATGTTATAAATGACAGTTTTTTAATATTTGTCTGATGTTTCCCTCCACAGAATCCTCACTTAAACCAGAACGCATGGAACAATTTGGAGAAGTACTGCCGCACTCTCACCAAACACTATGAGAACGTGTACGTGTGCTCGGGGCCGCTTTATCTGCCCAGGTACGATACGGTTACTGTCTCTAACCTCGACCAGTCATCACTGCTTTTAGATGAATTATTTAAAAATGCAGCTGTGTCAGCTTATGAAGTAATCATAATGGATTTTCTTGCTTCCTGTAGTTAAAATAATTTTGCAGCATAGCTTTTTAAGTTTACTGTCTATTGTTTTGCATAATATAGTATTAGGTATATGTTATTATTTAAACTGTTTTCTAGGATTAATTTTACAAACTTGCATTTTCTTTACTTATTTTAAGTGAGCTATCCATTTAACATGCTCACTTCAGTTACATATACTTGTACCCTTTAACTTTCAGACAGTGCGAGAACGGTGTGTTCATAAAATTTGGAAAAAACTTCAAGTTACTTCTTAGACGGTAGCTTTAAGAATTAGCTCCTTTAAATAAATACTTCTCTCCTACATGTTCGTACGCTACTCAGTAAACATCAGAAAACATCAGTGCACACTGAGCCATGTTGTGGTGTTAATCCAGCCTTTGTGCCTTTTTCCAGGCAGGAACCTGATGGCAAGATGTATGTGAAGTATCAGGTGATCGGGAAGAACCACGTGGCAGTTCCCACACACTTCTTCAAGGTTGTGATTCTGGAGAAGAGGCGCGGCGAGGTGGAGCTGCGACCCTACGTCATGCCCAACACCCCTGTGGATGAGAAAGTCCCACTCGAGCGCTTCCTGGTGCCCATCGAGAGCATCGAGAGAGCTTCGGGGCTGCTTTTCGTCCCAAATATCCTAAAGAGGACCAACAGTCTGCAGGCAATAACCGCCAGAGTGTGATCAACTTTTCACACACAATGTTATGCCATCTTAAACAACACCAGGGCTGATTTTCTATATAAATTCTTCCCTAACCTGAAATTAAGGGCACTATTTGGTGTGTGGAACAAGTGACTGTACACCCTATATAGGGCACTAGTTTTTCCATTTCCTGTTGTTTGGGATTTGACTCTGGAACGCAAAAGTTAGCGTGGCCTATTATTTGAAAGCGGAATAAATGGAAATATAAAGAGAAACTTTACAGGAGTGTCGATGACCTCGATGGCTACATAGTACAAGCGTATGAGAGTTTAAAACTACTTTCACTATGGTAGTTAATTACACTGGATAAACAAACAAATCAATCTGTTCATATGAAAAGTGTTGTATAAAATCACCCTCGTGCTGATATCCATAACAGCACTCCCTCTTGTGTGGTATTGCTTCATTTTAAGCAGCTTATTGTTTAGGAACAATTTGTGAACCTTCACTGGTTAAGATCTAACAGGCTTCTGAGAGCTCCTAAGCAGAGATCAGTGTAATCTTTTAGTTACTGTACTGTATGACATTTTTAAGCATACACCTCCAAATTAATATATTACTATATTCAGTATTTCGAATTGTAATATACAATAGTGTAACATTCAATTGTATTGAATGATCTAATAAAAAACGTCTTGTTTTAACTGTATTGAGTTTTATATGAATTGTTTTGATCGCACTAATCTGTGTAGTGTGACTCAATCCTGTTTAAGACTCGCACTTTTTATGAGAGTAAAGCTGAAGTGCAGAAGTAATGAGAATAACAATAATAATAATTAAAAAAAAAGATTTAAAGAAATCCATTTAATAACCTTCTGTAAATTATATTTTAACATGTCACAACATAAAATGTGTATAGACGACCTGTACACACATCCTGTACTTCAGAGGAAGTAGAGCTACCTTGGGTAAAATATTACTCGTGTAAAAGCAACTTGTGTTAAAGTACTTACCTTTAAACATACTTACCCTTCCTGACGCAACCCTCTTGAATGTCTTAAAATAACGCACGAATGCTGTTGCTCTTGTTGTTACATAATTACCTAAATCCATATATGTTATTTTATAGTTTTTGAAATCAACAGTTGTGGAATGTAGAAAATAAATCACAAAAAAAAAAAAAACACTGAATAAGATAAGATTTTTCCGAACTTTTGACAGTTTACAGGTCAGAGGGTGGGAAGGCAAATGATCTTTCACCGTCAGTTACCCATAATAGTCTGCAGGTGGCGAGATTGCATTTCAAAAGTAAAATGACTTTTTATTAATATGCCAAATTTAGGCATATTATATTGACCAGCACATTGCAATGGGTAACAATTGCTTTCAGTAAACATATATTGAAGTAAATGTAGGCTATGGTATTTCTTCACAGTTAGCATAGCTAGTAGCTAATAGTATGCATGCTTTGAATACCTTTTAAAATATATGCATGTACTGTAGTTTTGCATATGAATAATGAGCATATTATTTTTTACATTAATGTGTATATATTTTGTCTATCCATTGTGTGCATAGTTATTTTTTGTGCATGCATATTTTCTGACTATGCATAGTGTGCATATCGATTGTTTAGCATACACGTTTATTTTTCAGCATGCATACAGTAGCATTCCTATATTCTGACTATGCATGACTATTTGTTTGAGCATACATATTTTTATCCTGTTTTTAGGTGTATATAACATACAAAATAATCAACTAAAAATTAGAAACTAAACAAGACTATTTTGGGTGGCACCCTTTGCTTTTTAAAAATGTGCCAGCAGTCTCAGGTGCATGTTCTAGAAGGACATTAGCCGATACAGTTTACTGAGCAACCTGTTTTTTTCTCTCTCTCTTTCTTAATATTTAGGTTTTATTTTTATTTAGACATTAATACCTTTATAAAGTGTCTTATAAACACCCAAGAGTAACTGCTTTGCAATGCGTTTAACACAAAGCCACCAAAACACTGGATTTTAGTTTTCTTGTTAATTTTTTAGTATGCAGACTTGTCTTATGCAAATATGTCTACCTGTTTTAAATATGCTTCCAAATATACTGTTTTGCTTAAATATTTGCATGCATATATATATTTTTATCATGCATAGGTAAGTATCTTTTTGTCTCGCGGTTTTAAAGTCAGTATACATTGCCAGTCAAAGTTTCTGAAAACCATCTTATTCAGTGTTTTTGTTTAGTGATTTGGTTTCTACATTCTAAAACAATCATGGAGATTTCAAAACTATGAAATAACGCATATGGAATTAGTTACTTGAGTAACAACAACAGTCAACAATACTGTAGTTCTGTATCAAGCACCATGATGAAACTGGCTCTAATGAAGACCTTCCCTGGAAAGCCAGACCAAAACCTCAGAAGTTCATTTAGAGTCACCAGCCTCAGAAATCACTAATTAACAGCACCTCACACGAGAGCCGTTATGAAGGCTTTACAGAGGATAAGTAGCAGATACGTCTCAAAATCAACCGTTCAAAAGAGATTACTGCATTTTTTGGATGCCTTCAGTGTTGCTTTACACTGTAGAAAGAATGAAAATCAGGAAATTCCATGCAATCAGAAGTTGTGTCCATGCAGTACTTTCGACTGGTACTGTAGCGTACTGAGTGACTCCTTTAATAAATAACAGCACATGTTAAGTGTTTTATCCTTTATTTACATACAGCAGCAGCTTTTTAGGTGTGGACCGCAATAAAACAAATGACACTGGCAGAACTTTGAAATAGCTAAATAAACTTTAATATTTCTAGTGGCAATTGAACATTAATTGCACTGAACATTCTCTTTAACACAAATGACTCTCCATATACTAGTATGTTTATTTTTGTTTCTCTTGACATATTTACAAGGAGCAAATTGTACTCTTAAACATACATATAAAAGACTTTGTGACATGTAAGAATAAAATAAAAAAAAAATGCTTTTTTTTTTTTTTTTTTTAAACCTTTTTTTGTTTTGTTTGTTGCATGCCAGAAAGGGGACAATAGATGATGAAGATGAAAGTTGTTATGGCCTGCTTTACACCTTGTAAAAGAAAACACCATGCACAAGGTGGCAGAAGAGGATCACTGGAATACGTTACAGTGTGTGTGTGTATGTGTGTGTGAGTGTGTGTGTAGTACTATTGCCTTCAACTGGGAAACAGGACAGAGGAAGCTTATGTGCAATGCTTTTTATACATCATATACTGCTCAAAAACAAATCAGCAACACTTAGTCCCGGTTTGACTCGAACGCTCCTATACATATACTGTATATGTTCGGGTCAAACCAGGACTAAGTGTTTCTTTTATTTTGTTTGAGCATTATATTATATTATATTATATCATATCATATCATTTTATATTATATAACAATTTTATAACTCTGTAAACAAAATATTTCCGTATCAAGCTTATTACTTAAGAGATGGTTTAAAGTAGGGGCACAGAAGGGGGCACATTAAGACCACTTATCAGTAAAGTGAAAGTCTTGCAATACTGAGAATCCAGTGTCTGAGGATCTCAGCTACCTGACATCTATCGTATCATTCACACGTCACTAACACGCTCACGGGCGCTCTAAGACGTTTGGGCCAGTCGAGCAAATCGCACACAGAAATAAATAGAATAGAATAGAATAGAATAATTGACCCTGGAGATAAATTAAAATCATAAATTAAACACAATTTCAGAATTACAACTCATGATTTCTAAGTAACTGTGGGGATTTTATGGAAAGCAACTTCTTCTTGTCCCCCCCATTGATTTTGTTCATTCTTTCCCTCAAACAGTCAATACCACGACAAGACAATCACCTGGGCTAAAAACTGTGTAAAGAGTAAAACTGGCGCGTCTGTGAAGGTTTAATATCCTCCTGCATTCATGGAACTGTAAGAACAGATGCTATTAAGACTGGAAGAACACAAACCGGACCTGAGGGGGGGGGGGGGGGGGGGGAGGGGCGAGTAACGCGTGCGGCCTTCTCTGTTTCCTTACTCGCCTTCAATGCTACATGCTCATCCCTGTGTCCATGGGTACTCTCTATTACAAGATGTCAGTTGAATTATTTATTTATGTACTTATTTTGGTTAAAGTGCGTATCCCTACTGCTAGAAAGTGCATAATGGTTGAACACTGATGCCTTACATCCAGGGCGAAATGATCTCGGTTTTCTCCCTTACACAAGAACGACATTGCTAAGCGTCTGTTTTTTTTTCTCTTCTTTTTCTTTTTTTTTTTCTGTTTGTCTCTACCCACGCCACAGCACAGCCACAGCTCGAGATTAGCGTCATGAATAAGGAACGTGTGCACAGGTTCTCAGAGCTGTTTTCTAAAAGCGGCACCTGAATTTACAGCCGAAGCCTGACACGTTTAACGCAGAACACGGGAATATACACTGTACAAAATAGCTCTCTGCTCTGCTCAAAACAAACAAACAAACAAACAAACAAACAAACAAACTCATAGTGTACATTTTATGTACATTAATAATATGAAGCAACGCAAATTACAAACAATAGGCCAAAAAAACCTCAAAGGAATTTAAGATCCCTTTTTATCAGTACGAACATAAAAAAAAAAAAAAAATAATAATAATAATAATTATTATTATTGTTTGTGCTACTGCTAGCTCTGGTTGGTTTGAGACATGCGAGAAAGGGTCGTAGGTAAGAAAAGAAAAAATGTGATCATGTACAAACGTATCAAAAAATGTACTATTTGGCCTACCAGAAATCATAGAAATAATAATTAAAAAAACACTTAAATAAAGTGCATTGACTAATAAAAAATGAATAATAATAATAATTTTCGAATTAAAAGCACACTTTCGCACACGCACCCAGTTTGTCGTCTTTGCTTGGCTTGTTCTTCATACTGTATAAAAACACGCACGAGTCAACGAGGCATACAACAGACGTAATGTCTACTAAGAAAGCTGATCTGATTGCTAGGTTTAACAAACCTGTTTTTTTTTGTTTTGTTTTGTTTTTTGTACTACTAACAAAGACCGATTAAACTCATCCAAAGCCAAAACTGCTCGAATTTCCACAAACAGGTTCTGATATCAGATTTTTTCAGACGGTCCAAAGAGTCCAGATTGTTTTCCATTATGTGGCATTTAATTATGTACATATTTCTGTATTTCTATGTTTTACCCGTAGCCCTTGTACCCAACAGGGGTTTCGTGTCATTGCTAGCAGTTGCTGCTGTTGCGGAACTCGCCGTTCTCGGTGATCTGCAGTTTGCTTGGGTTGGTGGGCGAGATGCCGTTGCGCGTCTGCATGCTGTAGCGTTCCTTCAGCTGAGACAGAGCGCTCATCAAGCGGGCATTAGCCGCGTCCAGGGACGCTATCCGCTTCTCCTAGGGACGAAAAAACGGAAAAGAAGGATTGGAGAGGCATCGGGTGGAGAACACTAAGTGATTCAGACTTGTGAAATAGAATATACACCGATCAGATAAAACATGAACTGAACAACATTTATCCACAACTATACAAAAGTAACCTGGTCACAGGGTCATGGGCACACAAGGCATTCGGTCCCTTCAAACAGAAAAGCCAATGTAGCACAAATCATAAAAAAGTCAATGCTGGCCATGATAGAAAGGCACCAGAACACCAAGTGCACGACAGTCAGCTGCACACGAGACCCAGCCTCAAAACTCTCCACATCCCGATCCGATCAAGCACTATGGGATGTGCCAGACAGACAACCCATGGACACCCACCCTGCATCCCACAGCACCCAGGATCTGCTGCCAACATCCTCGTGCCAGACACACTGCACACCACCAGAGGCCTTCTTATGGAGCCAAACCTGCCCCAGTAGCACAAGTGGTCCCTTAAACCTAGGTGCTTTTAATGGTAATGGTTCCAATATTATGCCTGATTAATATATTTCATATGTATTTCAGCATGATCAAATTCTCAAATCTGATTGGTCAGAAGGTGTATGTATTTGTAGAGCTGGCTGTAAGGCAGAACGGGATTATACAACATAATGCACTCATTCTGATTAATAAACAAATATACGTATACACAGTATAACCATCTACAGTATTTGGAGGACTTTTCTGTAAATAGATATTTAAGGAAGCAGTCTTCAGTGCCTTCAGGCATTGTGCCTTCTTATATGTACACTGAAAAGAATGATATGTAGCTCATTAAGAAATCAAACATAGCAAAATGCGATATTCCATAAACTATGATCACCAGGTAGTACCAGGTACTTTCTTGGCTTGACCTGTACGATTGCAGACATTTCTAAGCACATTATTATTATGCGTATGTTATGAAATTAATTATATTTTTGTTATGGGTTGAAAATGATACATAAAAGATGCAATTAAAGGAATATTCGAAATCCATGAAATATAATAAAACTCGCATATTTCTCCGTCTCCTACACTATGTCTTGCTTTATCATCTCTTCCGAAGGTACAGGATGAAAGGAGCTGGTTCTCCTAGAGAGCACCAGAGGGTGCTGCTGTTGCACACGAGTCGTTATTCATCAGCTGAAAAGTTCTTTCGCTGATCTTAGAGTTCAGGGAGAAAAGAAAACTTTCCGTCTCAGAGCTGCGAGGATTTCCAGTCGGAAAGAATCAGAGGTCGGAATGTTGGCGTGAAACCTAAGCAGTACTCATTTTGGCTTGTTTGTACTTCATAACATCTTTTTAAGATTTTTGGTATTATATCATCTCAGATTTGAATAAAATATGGATTATTGTGGGAGAACAATACTAGCCAGAAGTATGATTTTCTATGTACCACATACAGTAATTATGCATAATAAACTATATGATACAATATCATGCGTACAATATTATTTGGTTCTGCGGTAATTCACACCTGTACGAGATGATTTACACCTGATCTGATCTGATTCATCCTTTCATCCTAGGGAAGATATAGTGCAAGGCACGGCAGGGGACACGCTAGATGGGGTGCCAACCAATTGCAGAGCTCAAGCACAAAACACAATCAGACACTATGGGCAATTTCCGAAACCGCAAGATTCGAACCCTCAGCCGTGGAAGTGCGAGGCGGCCGGGCTAACGATTAGGCAAGAGCGCTGCCTCCGGTATGATTCAGTGTAGTTAAATTTAACTGTGTCCTACTGCAATCCCAGCACTCACGCGTCTATATTCAGTGCAGCTATACAGTACATATGATTCAATCCGGACCTGATCCAATATGATTCAATTTAGGCAAGGAGAACATCCGTGAAGCAAGAACTCACGCATTTTGATACCAATTTCCAGATCTTGGCTTGTAAATCAGTGCAACCGTAGCATAGACTACGTATTCTACTGATTTTCCAATTGAAATCTTTTCTTCAAGCCCTTACCATACACCTTTTGTACCATGTCATAGACGTTTCGAATGAAATAATCACCTATCAAACCCACTGAACGCGCCCTCAATCCAAGTTGCACGTGAAATCCAGTGCAATGCCAGACGCATCGGCATCGCACCCTGAGCCGGGTTAGTGTTCGGTTCTCACCTGGGCTTCAATAATCTTCTGTTTGGAGTCAACGATGGTCTGCATATCTGCATGGTCTTTCTTTAGCTCCTCTTCAACTGACATTAACCTGGATCCGCAAAGCCGTAGCGAAGAAGGTATATAAAAAAAAAACAATAAAAAAAAAAACATGCTGGTTACATTTATAACGATAAAAGGCGACATGAATAAAACGTCCAGATATTAAACAGACCCAAGGCTGCGAGCAAACTTAAGGATGAAACTACAACAATGAAATCTTGGGAGAAACTGGAATCTTGAGTTCAATTTATTAAAAAGAAGACGAAAAGGTGGACCCAGACCTTGAAACCCGAAACAAGGTAATTATATGGACTGAGTAAATCGCACAGCTCCGCGTTCACCTGGTGATGATGCTTTTCATCTGCAGTTCTTTGTCCTCCTGCTGCCTGCGCAGTCGCTCCTCGGCATCCTCCAGCCGAGCCTGGTACTCCAGCAGCATTTTCTGCGTTTGATCATCCTGGGCCTGAAGGCGGGACTCGTACTCCTCGAGCTTCTTCAAGGCCAGACGGAGACGCTCCTGCAGCATGCTGATCTCCTGCTGATACTGGATGAAAAGGCAGGAAGAGAAAGGGAATTTTTGTTGCCAGAAGTCATATAAATGCTAGAAGTATCAATTAACAGCGCTGGAAATGTTAAAATACAATTAGTGTGGAATGCATAATGAACATGAACAATAAAACACATAAAAAAAAAATATATATATATATATATAACTTGATTTGGAACTTTTTGTTGTTTTGTTTTTTCAGACAGGTGCACTTAGAGGAATAGTTACCTCCGATATCAATTGTACCTAAACATAAAAGCACATATATTTTAGTAAACAGACCTGACAGCGATTGCTCAGGGAGGCTACGGAATTTGATCAAAGAAGTTGACGCAGAGCACGGAAACGAGGATTAAGGGACAAACGTCACGTGAGGCATTCTACCAAAAAAAAAAGGAGAAAAACTTTATTTAACATTTATGAAAGGAGTCTTCAAGATCGGTGTCAGCTTTCCTCTAGTTTTCCCCTTAAGGCTTCCGGTTTCTGTGGAACATGACAAGCTGCTTTTGCATCCTAAAGGGAGCATGTTGAGAGGATGGGTGTTTATATATTATATACAGAATGATAAAGGAGAGCTTCATGCACTTTCCAAAATGTACTGTAATTATAACACTTTGGGATTTAAAGAATCAATTCCAGGGTATTAAAAGTGACTGATTATGTTACATCCCATCATGATGTACTGTATTAGAAGTTGTATAATTTAAACTTAAGTTTTAACTTTAAATAATTTAAACTTTTTTGAGAGATTATATTTTTATTTTGAACATAGATTACTTGATTGAATATCTACAGTATATGCAGTATATAAAAAACTGACATTTTGTTTGTTTGTTTGTTTGTTTGGGCGGTGTTTGCACAGGTAGTTCCTTAACAGGCGTGTATTGGGCGTTCCGTACAGAATGGAACAGTAGGCAGCGTAATCATAAACTTTTATGTCATACTGTGAGTGTGTCACATGTTTTACATTGGAGTAGCATGAGGAGCAGCAGCGAGTTGACCACATACCATGAGTGGGTGCGTCAGCTGTCAGGATTTGCTCATGTATGCGGGTATGTATGTATGTATGTATGTATGTACGCATGTAAAAACGGGTATATCAGGCTGAGCTCATGACTACTGAAACCCCGGATCAGACCTCGACGCATCCACAGTGCACAAGTGGGTGCACATTGAGTGTTTCTCACTGAATCATGCCTTAAGTTAGATGTTTTTTTTTTTTTTTTTTTATGCTTGAATGATTCATTGGGCACGATCTGGCTTACCAAACAGAAAAAAAGATTCCTCTGAAACTGGTCAGGTACGGGGACTGGACAAGTTCTTCGGGAAGCCTGGAGAACTATTTCTCAAGACTACATTAAAAATGCAAGAAAGTATGGCTTATTTGTAAGCAAAACATGACAATCTGAAGGTTGGCTCAAGACTTTTGCACAGGACCATGCGCTCCACATGGGCGAGTTTTGAATAAGGAAACATTCCTGACCAACGCTCTCTCACCAGTCTTTACTTTGGACTTTCATCCACTGGCTGTCTAGCTGAGGAAAGGGCACAGATTTCACCTTCATCTTACCAAGCATAGCTGAGGCTGAAGTCTTGTAACCAATCACAATGCAGAAGGTGGAAAAGAGTACCTAATCTCAAAATAGTTTTTTTTTTCTTTTCATGCAAATTAAAAAAGTTACATTACACGCTAATTAAATGCTTTAAGCATGTACAGTACACGCGTGTCTTATTGGATCCACATCCATGGAAACAGTTACAGTAAGTCGGAAGCTCTAAGCAGAATGAGTTCTGTATTGTCCATTTAAAAGTAGCTACAGACAAGAAAGCTAGACGTTAATTTAGTGGAATTTGGTGGCGTATTTGGTGAAATATGCCAGGTCTGGCCTCCTGAAACGTACAGAGATAGAATTCTGTAATGGTCATAGCACTCATTTTGACAGTTTGACCACTTAATGTACCTATTTAGACCAGAACAGTTCGGGTGAATAAATGTTCATGAAGCCTGGATTTTCAGGTACTCTTAATTGGTGATTTGTAAAGCTGGAAACTCTGAATGTCCTTCACCTGGGGCTCATGAGAGAAAGTTTCAGCGTAGCATTCGACAGATTTTGTGATTTGAAAATACAGTACGAATGTTCAAACTTCTTGCTGTTTTCCATATGGACAGAATGTCATCCTAAGTGAAATGATGACCTGGTGTCTGTTTTTTCCTAATTACATAATTGCATGCTCTCATAATTTTATATCATCAATGTATATAAAAAGGGCAACTTTTGAACAACCGTATTATGCGGTGTGTTCAAACTTTTGACTAGTACTGTACAGTACATTCAGTTCACATTACACTTGCTCAGAGATGAAGAGTGAGTGAGCAGTAAGTACTGTATAAAAAGGAATATAACCCAAAGCCTTTATCCATCATCCGTCTGAACAAGGCCATGTTGTAAGACAGGGCTGAAAGACAAACAACCAGCCATGAAGAAAATATCCCATCAGCCCTCTCTTACTCTGTTGTCGCCTCAAGGTCATTCACATCTCCAGCTACTTGTTAAAAAATGAATGAGGAAAACACACTGCACATGGTGAAATGTACACTGTAGAGTTCATAAACCTGCACAGTAAATCTTCTGTGCATTCAATGATGAGAAGAATATAGGTCAGACACTGATTAGCCATAAGAACAAATCCATTACCCACTGGATCCGCCTAGAATTTGGGTCATCCTTGTGGCCCTGGCCTCTCAGGGTGGGTCTCCTTGGGGTCTCTGGGGGGTACTGTAGTGTCGGGGACCAGGCAGTGGATCCTTTAGATGGTGTCGATTGCATACCATTGGTGGTCAGATGGATTGGGTTTGGAGGCCTGATTGGCGGCATTTGGCTCTCTTTGCTCACTGGGCTCTGTGTATGGTCTTCTGTGATGCCATGGGTGTTCTGGTGCATTTCTATCATGGGCCGAATTAGCCTTTTTCAGAAATTCGACTGCATTGGCTTTTCTGTGGGATCGGACCGGATGGGCTAGCCTGGTCCCCATGGGCATGTGTAAGCCTGGGGCTTCTATGATCCTGTACAGGTCAGTGATTCATAATGTTATAGTATGTTAGGGATGGGATGGAAAAAGTAATTCATCTAAGAGTTCATATTAAATCTGTATTAGCCTCAGTCCTTAAGACCCCGAAATTAGCTCACTCCCTTCCAGAACAGAGCTAATAATATGAGTGTCAGGAGACAACTGGGCCCTGCAAGCAAGAGAGGAGTGTTCACACACTAAAATAACCCTTAACCACTGTAAGTCATTAGCACCTGCAGGTACATACTGTACAGTGCAGTATCTTCTTGGTTCCTAAGCTATTACCTTATGTTCACAGTAGCAGGAGACAGTTTGGAAGACAGAGATTGGTATTCATTTGCTTTGTATGTAACACATAACTCACTGCAAGAAGAAAAGCCTAGCACATAACAGGTAAATCAAACAAACAAAAAAAAGCTTTATACCGACTACTACATTGCTTCATTTGGGTGCACCATCGTCGGTGGTCTTCTATACCGCTTTATCCTGTATTCAGGGTACAAGATTTACGGCGCAAGGCCAGGACAGGGTGCCAATCCATCGTAGGGTACACACATAGACTTTAATTTACACAGTACAGGCAATTTGGGAACGCCAACTAGCCTAGTCTGCATGTATTTGTGGGAGGAAACCGGAGAACCTGGTGGAAACCCACCAAGAACAGGGAGAACATGCCAGGTCCATGCACACAGAGACAAGAATCAAGTCTGGCCGGAAATCGAACCCGGACCCGGAGGTGGGTGCACCATGAGCAGTTTAACTTCTAGTGCCGCGATGCAACATGCTGGCCTCAGGTGACATTAACAACTTGTCACTTCCAGGTGTGAAAATCGGGTTAGGCCTAAAAGCACAACCTGTCAGTTTCAGTCTGTACCCTTGCAACTACACACGGCACATCACTAATTATTTCACAGCAGGTACAGTACCAAACAGTATGCTTTAACATGAATGAACGAAAAACTTTAGAGGATTAGCCGTCATGATGAATTATTTATATAAGTGTAGTGGGCGTTACCTTTTCAGTCTGGCTGAGCTCATCCTTGTTCAGGAGGTCTTCCCTGTGCTTGGAATCTGGGTCAATTCCCTCCTGCTCCAGATACTGTGCATTCATATTTAGCAACCACGCAGCCGTGCGGTCCAGAGCAGTGGGATTCACTGGAGACGGGGCCTGTTTAAATTCCAGATAAAATACACTCAGTACACACAGTTAAACAGGGGTCCAATTATTTCAAAGGCCGAAACATTTCTAATCAATAAATGTTTTTTTTGTTTTTTTTCCAGTGGGGACTGGGAAGTACACTACCGGTTTTAATATTCACTCTCCAGTTTTAATATTCTTCGTGCTCTTTGGTAGTGCTCTCACAGGACACAGGAAGATAAACTAACTCTACAAGGTAAACTAAAACTTATCATCCTGATTGCGTTGTCTCCGGCCCGCTTGTTTGATTAACATCTCGTTTGTTTGCTCATTTGAACAGTTTGCCGCCGTTGCCAAAAGCACCTGTGTTAGCTTTTTAAAAAGGCATTAGATTAGTCGTCTTAAAAGTTTTCAAGGTGACAAGAGCACTCGGGTCGGCTGGGGACGCCTGATCAATTTTTAATGAAGATTCATTCTGTCAGACTGGAGACGAACAGTTTGGCCAATCTGCGCAGTCATTTAATCAACTGTGCTCCGTGTCCCTGCTTGGGCTATTAATTCAGCCTGTCTGCTTCATTCCCACCCGCTCATCCAGCTGTGTGTTAAATGCCACACTTTTAACTTGGCTAAAGTGTTTAACTTGTATGATAACATCCATGAGCAAAAAACTAATCTCATCATGACCCAGGCAAAAGCTGTTATAAACTCAGTACAATACAGGTCCCATGATGTGAGGTATCCTCCTACAAAGACCAATTGTGGAATCACATTTTATATGAATCAATCATATATCAAGGTTTTATTTAATTACTTTTAAAATTACAAAAAAAAAAAAAAACTAAGATTATTTCGAGTTTAAATTGTCTACAACAACAATTGAGTTAGCTTGAGCTGTGAATCAAATATCTATTCAGTTCAATTTAATTGCAGCAATGTTTATTGTCTAATAAGCTATATTTCCTACTGGTTTTAAAGTATGAAAAAATAAACTAGTTAATAAACACTGAAATGACATGTAATTTGTGTTGCTGATTACTTACAGTATATATAATGTATCGTACAAAACAATTGTATTTTTAGTTTTTCACGTGCTCCAGACCACTAGGTGGCGCACCAACTGCCCATAAATTCAAAAGAAGCAGATGACAAAGAAGTGATACTCTTGCAAAATTAGAGTATTTTGCTAGTCCTTATTAGCAGAATATATTAATGGTTTGTATTACCTGCAAAAGCTGTAGTATGTTTTAAGTACTTCATCAATATTAGACCAATTTAACGTTTTTATTGATTCTGAACTGAAAACTGACCAATAAATGATAAAAAAAAAATTGCATAATCGATTTAATCACACAGCTAGTCAATCTTTTTTGCAAATATCAGCTAGTTAAGTTACTTCGATTATAGCACCACATTACATTTGCAAATATTTGTGTATCATAATCTACATAGAATCCTTTAAGATTTCCCCAGAGGAAGCCCAAATTTACTATAAGAATTACGCTGGTTCACCTGTTTGTGCAGTGTGCGTTGTTTGGTCTCAGGACTGTCTCCTTTAGAAGACGAGGACTGTTGCCTCATCCTGGCCCCGTTGCTGGGCCAGTCAGGAGAAGACGATGACATCATGCTGCCACTAGAGGGCCGTGGATAGGGTGCAGTGTTGAGCATGCTGGGAGGGGTGCGCCCTCGAGTGACTGTTGGTGGAGGAGGCTGATCGATCCGCCTCTGCGGCCCAGAGCTGTTCTGCCTTGGGACGTTGGACTGGTTCTGGGACTCAGTGAGGGACATCTGTCTTCGCGTAAACTCACCAGAGCGTCTTGCAAAGTCATCGCTGGTACTTGCTCCTGCTCCTCCGCTTCCAGACCCGGTGCCCATGTTGGCCTGTGTGATGAATGTTGGCTTGATCCCTAGTGTGGCCACATCCTCAGGATTGCCCTGGGAGCCAGTGGAGCTTTGGCATTCTGAACCTGAATCAGCAGTGCCACGTGGGGACACTGGCATAGCAGCTGCCATCTGGTACACAGGGTTCTGGAAGCAGAGAGGAGCTAGGAGCTGTGGCCGGCTTGGGGCACTCTCTATGCCTGGTGTAGTTGGAGTTTGGCCATTCTTCCTCAAAGTAGGCCCTCCGGCTGCACCACCTTTTAAAGTACGAGCAACCCACGCCGAGGTACCCGGGGTGTCATTGGTAGGGTCACTGGACACTGTATTGGCGCTGCTCTCAACACTTCTGCTGTCCTGTAGGTCCACCATGGACAGGCTCTTGCTGCCATTGGAGATCTGCATGTCTGGCTCATTGGCCTCTGAGTAGCTTGAGCTGCGAGCTGGAGACGCCTGGACTCCTGAGGCCCTAGTCACGAAGAACAGGTCCTTGTTCTCGGGGGTTGGAGAGGGCAGCCGGGTGAAATCCACCAACCTGCAAATGAATAAAGTCACAGCTCAGCTTATGACCTGTCTGACCACATTCATTAGCGTGGGTGATATTTATGCTGATGAGAATATCTTAATAGTGCCGAGCAGTGTTACTAATCTTGGTGCTGGAGCACACCTTCCTTAAATATTTTAGTTTTCTCATCACATTGGGTCAGGAAGGGACATTTATTGGTTGTATCTGGAGAAATGGAGGTGGGGGAAAAAAAAGCAAGGCAGATGCCATGAATGTAAATATCGTGTGTCGTCAAAATATAATCTGTACCCACAATAATAAAGTCTGTAGGGTAAAAGTTTTGTGAGAAGCATAAAAGACAGATGCACAAAGAAGAAGCTCCTTCTGGTACTATATACCTGGACTTTTGCGATTATCCCTAGATGTACATCAAAATATCAGCGATCAAGGTGCTCTATGTATCTCTCACGTCAGCTGATTCCTCTTGACCACCAACAGAGGTGAGGAAATGCGAAAACTACAGAATGTGCCCACTAAGCACTTCACAAAACAATGCACCATCAGCAGCTTTAATGATGCCCTATAATGTTGTGAAAAGAGCTCAGCTTAGGGCGTGCTGAGATAATAAAGATCTTTTATAGTGTCAAATAAAGTTACAATGAAATAATTAAAGCTTTAATTCTGTAGTAGCACTTCGAGTGTGGATTAATTTCCATAAAGAGGCTTTTAAAATTTTTTTAATTTCCTTTCCTACACACTCCATAGTACACACTCCATCTATATCCTCTAACACCCTGATTAAATCTGTATTTTTGTCCCATTACTGCAAACAGAATCAAATTAGGTATAATGAGTTGTGTTGTTTCGAGTTCTATCTTGTACTGGGTTTATCTGTGACTGTCACATATAAAATAAAAAATAAACAAAAAGAGAGATTTTTATGAGAACTCGTAATACCTGCAGTAACACATGTGTAATGGATGGTTTATAATTATCACCCAGTGCCTGAAGCTTTAGATAAATGGAGAAATTTTAGGAGAATTGTTCCAAAGTTACAGCTTTCATATTGACACACTCATGAAGTTTTATACTAGCTGTAGGTCTACACTGGTGATGATCCATCCAGTCCATTCTTTCTAACTTTATTTTTCTCTCCAATATTAAACAGTAACAATATGTGTGTTTGGCCAAAGTACTGTAGTAAACATAATAATCGTGCCTTAAAATCCATTCTGAAAAGGTCTTCAGATGTTTGATAGTCAGAATAATGTGTGCACTGAAAATTATAAGAGATACCTTGAAATTTGAGGGGATTTTAAGGATTTATAGTTACACTATAATAGAGACCATTAGAGCAATTGAGGGCCTTGCTCAGGGGCCCAACAGTGGCAACTTGTTGGGGTTCGAACCTGGGGCCTTCCAATCAGTAGGCCAACACCTTAATCAATGAACTACCCCTACCGTATGCTTTATATACTATATTTATTTATTTTTAAACCAGGTAAGAGATGGGGTCCTGATTACTTAAAGCACCCTACAAGACAAATACAAAAAGAGCAAATGTTCCTGTTACCGTATATGAAAACTTGTTCTGTAATAGCCGACAATCTGCAAAACCCAACACGCATGAGGTTTTGTTGCATTCCCAATGTGTCCTAAGGGTGTAGAAGTACATTTTTTACCCGCTAAGCTCTGAGTCCATGACTAGCTTGTGCAGACCGGTTGAGACGCTGCAGCCGGGCAAGCTGGGAGAACCCACGCGCTCTGTAGGGGAGGACAGCGGCGCTCCGGTGGGGTTAGTCAGGGCCACGTTTACATCCCTCAGGATCCGTACCAAAGGCCCCAGTTTAGTCGCGGTGCCCTGGAAACGCGGACGCAGGGTGCGGATGAACACAGCATGTCACTGATGAAACAACAGGCTCGAGCACAACAGGATTAATTAAGATTAAGTGTTCCAGTAAATGTGTTTATATGGCTAGGGAAGGTGTGTTTCTTTGTTCCTGTAATTATCTGGATGTTAAGACAAATAGCTTACTGTCTGTATATTCAGCATAGAAAGAAAAGAGTGAATAATTGAACAAAAAATAAAATAATGCGGACAACACTGAAGTACCGGGTCACTATTCCAGACTGATGATTGTCGTGGATAGAATAGTACCAGATTACTACATTTAGACGCACACACCTGGTCGAGCTGAGCGATAGCCTCTGACAGCAGCGAGTGGAGTGTGGACAGCTCTCGGCCCAGGTCGATGTAGCCCTCGAAGCCTGCCGTGTTCGAGATGGTCTCTGGGTTGGAGATCTCCAGCAGAAAGCGCTGCATGTTGGTCCACTCGTGTTCCAGGAACTGGTTCATGAAGGACATGTACTCCTCCTTACTGCCGAACCTGACGCAAGACGACAAAACAACACGTGCTGAGAATCCCTGCTTTCCGCACAGCGTCACTCGTCCGTGTTCAGACGGACCAGATTCGGCTTTTTCAGGGAAAATGCCTAAATGATGATCGGTTTTAGGGGAACATTGCTGGATAACTGGCTGGCTAGCAGATGCCGCAATCATCACGTAATTATCTGTAGCATTACTGTAGAAGTGCGGGACGCATATTCTCAAGGCATCAATCATGAATAAATGGTGAATTATGGCTTATATTTAGTCAGCTTGTTTTAGAGAACACACTGTCCACTGCATTAAGTGGCTGCAAAGCTTCACTAAAAGCTTCACTGACTCATGTTTAAAAGCAGTTGATGCATTTTGTAAACCTTCATCTCAACCATGTCCATGTTATCAGAAAAATATAGTGTTAAAAAAAAAAATATATATATATATATACAAAAGTTTTGACGCCCCCTTATTACTATTTCTTCATATCAAATGAAATGAAAGAAATGTTTTACTGCAACATACTGCTGAATGCCTTAAGAAAATTCAAATAAAATAAAAATTGGTTGTTTATGTAACAGACTAAGCAGCAGCCGTGTTTCTTCCCTCGTCTGTTCCAACCACTTAGCATTCAACATCACCAGTAAACCACCGTCATGATCACCTTTTTTAATGTTACACAGGACGTAACTATAAAGGGATAAATATTTATGTGTCTTATTCTTTCATAAATATATTGGCAATACATAGATGTGTTGTTACGTGGAAAAAAAATACTTTGGGTTGTTAACAGTGCTTCATGCCACTCTATTGTTAATTATTTTTCTATAACAGTACCTTACATCATGCCTAATTACTTACTTAGTACTACAGCTGCTACTACTACTATAATGATAATATATATTTGTTTGTAATATCTGTACAAGGGGTAAAAATGTATAATATACTGTAAACATATACTACAAAACATATTATATAGTTATGACTACAAGTTATGGTTTGCGATCATGTTCCGGAAAACAACGATTTTGAGATAATGATGAAACCTCTACGAGAGATACGTTTGTCTAATTAAACAAAAAAGAAGGATGGGGCTCAGCTTTCATTTCCTTTTGTTTCCATGAATCAATGGGCTCAAACTAATGGGGTCCTTAGTGAGCTGAATGATGCATGTTCGAGCAAGGAAAGACGTGAACCTGTCCGCCTCTCTGGCTCTGCTCTGGCACTCACTTGGTGAAGTTGGCGAGGTTCTGCGTGACCTTTGCGATGAGGGTGAGCGTGCGTGCCGTGCGGTCGTCCGGATATTCCTGCATGAGGTCAAAGAGTGACGGGGACATGATGGCGGGACACAGAAAGCGCAGGAAGAGCGAGGCACTGATCAGTCGCTCGCTGATGTCTGGTCGGCCGCGGTTACTGCACTCCTGCCGCCAAGACGCAAACACCTCCTTCAGCTCGCGTGGGAACACACTGCAGTAATGAGGAGAGGGACAGGGGATTAGAATAATATACTATACCTGCTGCATCAATGTTGGACGTAATCTAAGGGTTAAAAAAATGAAAGACATCAGTCTTGCATATGAATTGCATATGAAAAGTCAGTGTAACAGTGAAATGGTTTCACGTGACTAGGAGGAAGCATGTGTTAGACTTTACTCTTCCCAGCTGGTAGCTGTCGTTGTGATAGGGGAGAGCCAGCTACCGGCTAGGCACTGGCAGCTGACCAAATTGGGGAGAAAATCCTAAAGAGATCATCACATGCAGGGATTTGCCAGGTTGCCACAAAATTGTAAAACAAACCACAATAAATTCACGCTTTCAGATCTATACACAGTAAATAAAAGAAAGGTTTTGTCTGTACATTGGCCAGATCTCGATCTTTCAACGATATCTTTCTGTCTCATACATTGGAGGACCTGAAACCAGTCTGCCTGTCTATATGTAAGTACTGTATGTACTGCAAGTACTGTATGTCTGCCCAGCCTGATTTTTACTGATCACAGCATCACACAAAACTGATGAACCTTTGCCAGTCCTTCGGTATTAGAAGTTAAACCTCTAGCATGAATGAAATCAAAATGTTAGGAGTATTTTGTGCCAGATTATAAACCGCAGTACAGAGATCTGTGCATGCGTCAAACCGTGTGCGCGTCCTGACCTCGGGACAGCATCTATTGAAACTCGGAAATCTGTCTGAAGCTCAACTTGCATGTTATGAACAGTTATGTTTTAGGTTGTTGAGTTAATAATCTACTTTAAAAATAAGCTACTAATAAGCTACTTATTAGCACCAGTAGATATTAATTAGAAAATCTAAACTCAAAATATCAGTTAATATTTTGGAAAAACAGCACTATTTGAATTTAAACACGCTGGAGTCGTTTAAACTTAATCTTTATCTGATCGACTTTTTCGGTTTTCAGAACGTGATTTAATACGACGTAACGCAAACATGGCGTAAGATACTCAGCCTTACCAAATTATACTTCTTTGAATTGATACGTTAGGTGGAGAGTTCTGCTGTACAGAAAGACAGACAGACAGACAGACATGTACTGTACGTGGGCTTCAACCTGAAATAATAGTGTTACTGATTACATTAAAGCTCACTCACTCATCATCTATACCGCTTTATCCTGTATTCAGGGTCACAGGGGCCTGGAGCCTATCCCAGGAGACTTAGGGCACAAGGCAGGGTACACCCTGGACAGACACACACACACATACTCATTCACACTACGGCTAATTTGGGAATGCCAATTAATCTAGCCTACATTTCTTTGGACTGTGGGAGGAAACTGGAGTACCCGGAGGAAACCCACCAAGCACAGGGAGAACAGCTAAACTCCAAGAACACAGGGATGGGAATCGAACCCGGACCCTGGAGGTGCAAGGCGACAGTGCTAACCACTTACATTAAAGCTCCATCAGCTTATTTTTAGCTTGAACCTTTTTACTATTTCTACAAACTCTTTACCCATCAACAATGGGTACTTCCACTAGTTAGACTATATGAAGTTCTGCACCAACTGGACGCGAACGTTACTAATCAGTCCAATATACCAAATAAGAATCTGAAACCAACAAAACGTGTATTTAATGTAGTCCTAACAACACTCTATCAGGCATTCTTTTTAGATACTTCAATTGCCCTTGTATGGTCTTGCTTCAATTCTCATATCTGCATTAAAACACCCTGTCCTTGCACTGAGGCATCTATTTCGGCCTAATCGACCGTCTAGTGCAGGTCCGGATAAAATAAATAATGAAAGTCTGGAGTGAAGAGTGTCCCAGTTAGGAAGTGATCACTTATCTAAGGGCCTCAAATTAAGATTCCCCTCAAAGGCAGAGGAAATTGAACTCGTACGAGCTGTCGAACGCAGGACCAATTTCTTTACTCGGCATGATTTCTGCTATAACGGGGATTACATTTGTTTCCCACGCAGTCTGGGGGAAGAGGTTTCACTTCATTCCGGGCTCCTGCAGAAGTCTTTGTACAGCGTGGATGTTGCCAGGAATGCTAAGCAAGCAGGGTAAATCAGACACACTCAGACACACGCTGATCAAAAAACCAATAGAACAATATTTTGTGAAGCACTTTACACTTTTGCACGGCCCTGGCTGCGGTAACCAATATGCAGCAAAACATCCTTTGTATTTTAAGCTTCAAAGCATCTACTTCATTATAAGTTCGGTACAGTCCTGCTGTTTTAATGAACGTTGCGGTTTGGTGAATGCAGAATGTGTGGATGAAGACATTTAAATTCAAGAAGCTTTTTTTTTTTTGACAGCCTGGATTGGCACCCTGTTCAGGGTGTATGCCGGCGCTTTTTCCCCCCAGCCTGTTAGGATCAGATAGCAGACGAATCCTATCCGGATCTGCCCCAGATCCGCTTTGCCTCCAGCAGATCCGCATCACATCTGCTGTGGATCACGATCAGAGTCTTCTGTTATCTGAAGAAGCTGAGGTCAAAGTGAAGGGCCAAACCTGATACAGGACCCCTGGAACAAAGAGGGTTAAGGGCTTTGCCAGGCATACAAGTGGCCGCTTGGTACTGTAGTGCTAAGGCTTTTGAGCCACCAGGATGTAGACAACAGCAGACCCTCAGTATTATATTCTTACAGGTGGACAGAACAAAAGGAGGCGATATCGACCATGTGATTGTACCAGATCCAGGACTTTTTAAATTATTATTATTATTATTCAAAATATCCCGAAAACAGTTTGTTCAGTGGTTCGGGTTGTGCTTCATGGCTCAGCGTGTAGCATGGGTGGCTCACATCCTGCAGTTAGATTGATTCAGAGTCAAATCAGAGTCGCTCAGATTGTCTGTTGCGGTGTGATTGCTATGTTCTCACCTACATCACGAACTACACCGAAGGTGAAAATCCATCAGGGTTTGATTTAAAGACTGCATATACACTGATCAGCCATAAACACCCCTCCCCCCCTCTGCCACCAAAACAGTGTTCTGACACATTTCTATCACAACCAGCATTAACCTTTTCCTAGATTTGAGCTGCACTATATCGCTTTTATTGCATCAGACTACACGGGCCAGCGTTCACTCCCCCATGCGCATCAGTGATCCTTGGCCACCCATGACCCTGTCGGCAGTTCACCAGTTTCCCTTATTTGGATCACTTCCGGTATCTCTTGACCACTGCGGCCTGGGAAGAACTGCAGTTTGGAGCTGACCCAGTTGTCTAGCTATTACAGTTTAGCTCTTCTCACAGTACAGTAGCTACCATTTCAATATCTCATTACAGTGGCGACTGAAAGTGGGTGGAATAGATTAGGCAGCAAGTGAACCTTTTTTCTGAAGTTGACGTGTTGGAAGCAGAAAAAATGGGCAAGCATAAGGATTTGAGTGACACAATTAGGACAAGGGTCTGCAGTGGTCGGGAGATACCAAAGGTGATCCAGGGAAGTAAAAAAGTGGGAACAGTATCATACAATAGGTGGCTAAGGATCACTAATGCACATGGGGAGTGAAGGCTGGCTCAAATTGATGAAAAAGGTTAATGCTGGTTGTGATAGAAAGGTGTCAGAATGCAGGTGGTCATAATGTTATGGCTGATCGGTGTATATATATATATATATATATATATATATATATATATATATATATATATATATATATATATATATATAAAAAACTTTAACCATCTACTTCAGTGATTCAGTTTTAATTTGTGAAAACATGCCTTTAGGAGGTCTTAAGTCAGAAGGCAAGGTTTTAATTTGAGCTTTTCCTACCTCAGGGTTGTTGTTTTGTTTTTTTAATGCGAATTCTTCTCATCTGAGGAGTAATTTCTGTCTTCTACAGTTTATGCCCTTTTACTCTTAAAAAAAAGTTAGCAAAAAATACAGCCTACGCTTTTTAATATTCAGCTTCTTCTAACTTTTTGGACCATTAAATGATTCTGTTTTAGCTAGCGAGGTGAACACGCAAACTAAAAAAAAACGGCTACATGCTACAAAAGTCTCAACCGAAGTAATAAAACAAATGTTTAATGGTTATAAGTTCAATTCGGAAAATCACTGCCTCATCTCTGGAAAGGTCACACTTACCTTACTGTAGCTTTTTTTAATTTTTATTTTTATTAATAGTTTTAATAAGGTGACATTTACATTTTAATTTTTGCTGCTTCAACAAGTTTTAATTCCCTTACACAGATTAGCTCAGTGCGTGGCACAAATTACTGAATTAGCTGCCTGTGTACAGAAGTTATGACCAGACTAGTGGAATAGAGGGACAGATTACCATTACACCAGTTGTTACGTTTGGTGCGATATGGAGAGCAGCACCACGAGATGTTTTTAATGATAAAAGCCCTGACGCAGGGCTTTAGAGGGGATCAATAAAATAGGAGGGTGTGAGAGTGCTTATGATACGCCTTCTTGTCTCTTAGGGAGACAGAGACTGGGGCTTTGCCTTTGTCTCTTCACTTTCTGCTCGCTTGTCCTTCATTCTTGGTCTTTGGTCCTGAGACCCTTACCGGCGCTACCTAATGATCACACGAAGTGCGGCGGTATCAGGACCCTTTATATAAACACGCAGCCAGGTGCGGCTCGCTCGGGCTGATTGCCTGACGGCGGCGTTGCCTGGCAACCGCGTGTATAAACAACCACGCCTTTGCCTGTTCAGAACTGTTCATGCGCGGCTCTGCCCCTCGCGCGAGCCACGTCATTACACCGGTTTGTGCCGCTTCTGTGTGTACGGTGTGTTTCAGTGTGTTTCAATGTTGGTACAGACAAGAGAGTAGAGAATTACCAGTAGGAGTTGATGATCTTGCAGAACGCCAACTCGCAGCACATCTTCAGGTTGCCCTGGTGCTCGGCCAGGTCGCTGGAGGAGCACTTGGATGGGTCCACTTCGCAGTTTTCATCTGATTCGTACAGCGCTTTGATAAACTCGCCTGAAAGCAAAAGGATTTTTAATAATGATATTAACTTAATAATGAAATGAACATAATAATACTTAATAAGGAAATACTTAATAATGAAAACTTTCTTGAAAACTAGTTCGTCTTGACGTATTTTAGAGTTTAGAGATTTACATTTTACAAAAGAAAAAAAAAAACTAAACAAAGATCTATACATTAAAATATTTTTTCATCAGTCACAAATTCAGATTCATTTCTGAAATAGTCCAATAAAAAAAAAAAATCACTTTGATCCAAGATGCTAATTTCCCTGTGGAGTACAGTAAATTGCGGCACTGTAGGAAGCAGCAGCAATGCGAGCGAGGCGGTAGGCGCAGGATCGTCCCAGCAGATTTACTGTATGAGAAACTTTACTCCCCTCTTTTAATAGAGAAGATAACAAAGTAAACCCACTTGTGCTGCATTTTCCTGCAGTGTGTGGGTGTGTGAAAGAATCTGGAAGCGGATCTAAAAATACGAATTGTTTAGATTCGCTTTCAAGATCAAAAATCCGTCACAGGGCACACACACACACTCACTCACACACTATGGGCAACGTTAATTAGACTAATCTTCACGTCTATGGACTGTGGGATGAAACCGGAGTACCTGGAGGAAACCCACCAAGCACGGCGAGAACATGCAAACTCCATGCACACCAAGACCAAGGCGGAAATTGAACCCAGACCCTGAAGGTGCAAGGTGACAGTGCTAACCACTAAACCAGCATGTTAGTTCAAAATTCTATTAGTTCAAAATTTAATTGCAGATGCTATGATATAAATAGATAATGAAATATGATTCTTGCATATTAAATTGACATACTGCATTATTCTAACCAATCTGTGTATCATTTGCTCAATCTTTTTTAAATAAAATAAAAAAATTATATATTTTTAAGCATTTTTTTTTCTTTTGCTTGAATAGACATGTTGTCTTTTTTATTTCCTTAAAACAAACATGGATTGTTTTATATAAAGCCAGCATTGAGACCCTGACGTTTTCAGGTTTCTCTAATTTTTCATTAGGATATTTTCACTATGCCACTGTGCTGAGGCTCATCTCTCTCTCTCTCTCTCTCTCTCTCTGGGGAATTTTTCTAATGTACTACAAACAGTGGAGAATGAAACTAAGTGGACCTTTCTGGAGTTGGAGCTAGTAAATGTTTATTTAGTAAATGTTAACAATAGTTACTTTTACTGAAATGAGAGAAAATAGTCAGAAGAACCACTGAACCAAACGAGACAGAAATGCCTTGCTACCAGATAGGCTGATCACAATCATTACATTTCTGGGAAGGCATGTGTCAGGCCCCGCCCTAGGCTACAGCATAGGGGGTGTGGCTACAAAGTACCTAAGCGAGACCTGACCCAGAAGCATAGATCAGTCTTAGGAATCTGAGGAAGTGCTATCAATCGTCTTCTACATCAGCGGAGCCATAATATATAATACTGTATATCTGACTTTTAATTAGTGTAGAGGAATCACTCAACCATGAGGTCCAGAGGTCAAGAAAAAGGAAAAGTAGCAGGGACTAGGTGAATAAAATAGTGAATTTGTTCAGCCCACAGTATCACATATATGTTTTTTTATATACAAATATTTTAGGGACATTAATATTACATTTTTATGCAAATTAATCATATGACCAAATTTGACCCTAATGGCTTCCCATAAACTCACCACGTTTAGCCGGCTGTGTGTGATAACGGCATGTTTGGCATGGACAATAAATTTACATGACCAGCCGTGCTAAACAGCACGTTTCGTTATAAAAGCTTTGAGATGCAAGTTTGGGTAAAACCAAAGTTATATGCTCAAGCTCCCTTCATGAAGAATTATTTTTACAGCATTCGTTAAATGCAAGCTATGGGAATGGTGGCTCAGGTGGCTAAGGCTCTTGGTTGTTGCTTTTCTGATCTGAGGACCTGGGTTCGAGCCACACCCTATACTACCCTGCCACTGCATGCAATGCCTGTCCCATTCAAGAAATTTTAATTTAACAGTCATTAAATGTTATTGTTTAATCTGGGTCCTCTCAGCAGTTTGTCAAGCATTTCTTCATTTCCAACATTCCACGTTTATGATACAAGTAAATCTGTGTGTTTTAACACTGTGATTAATCGTGATTAATCACAGACTATGACTGTAATTAACTAGATTAAAATTGATAATCGATTGACTGCACTAATTTGATCACTGTGTACGCCTATTAAACAAAATGTCATTGCGGGATCAACAAATTTTCCTCATTCATCAACGTGAACACTTCCTTCATTCAGTATACAGATTAATATTGTCTAATAAAGTAAAAAAAAATTTTAATAAATAAAAAACAGCAATGTTTTGCAACTTTAAAGCCAAGAAAATGTCAAATTCAAAAAGCAAGTTTTTTTCCCCCCATTTTCCTTCTTTCATTCTAAATGGATATGCCTGTGAAACAGATACACAGATTCCATCTCCTTACAAAACTGTCTGTAAGATAATTGCCCATCTATTGGATTTTACTGCTTTGTTTTTAACTAGCTTATCCATAGCACAGAGTCTCCTGAATATGAATTATTAAAAGTTAATTTGTGAATGCTGAAACAATTCTACGGGAGTATAGATTCATGTGAAATGTGAATCCGTCTTTGAAAATTTAAAACAAATAAGTACAGAAGTGTGGTTTTGCAAGTACTGTAATATATAGACGTGGACAAAAGTCTTGAGCCATTCCTCAACTCTTAACATTTTGCTCCAAATGTTGTATTTTTAACGCAGTCCTGAGGAATAGTTCCTCAGGCTCCCTGAAGGCCTTTTTTGGCTTTCATCTTTTCGAACTGCTCGCTCACGCACCATTATACACTCGGAGGACAGCGCTATCCCCCCCTTCCGCCTGCGTGAGCTCACAGATGCCCCTGATTGGCTGTAGAGCCGTGATATCCCTCTTATCCCTCCCCTATGAGAGAGCTCGCCCAATCAGCTCTCTCTGGGCCTCCAGCTGCGAGAGGTTACAGCATCACCCGGGAATCGAACTCGCGATCTCCTGATCATAGGGCGAGCGCTTTACCACTGCACAACTCAGAGGCCCCTAAAGGAGTGTTTTTTTTTTTTTTAAGCCAAAAAGTAACCTGTGAGTCAAGACATGTCTAACTTAAGGCATGAACCAGTACGGAACAGTTGCAGATGAGGTCGGTGATTAGTATACTGCTGATGCTGAGTGGCTGGAACAGATGAGAGGGGAAATGAGGTTGCTGCAGCAGTTCTTACATGAACAACTGATTTTTTTTTTCAATTGTATCTTTAAGGAGTTTATAACCTGTCACAGTAAAACATTTGTTCCCATTTGTTTAATTTAATCTACATAATTTAATATGAATGAATCAAGACTCTTGCCCAGTTTTGTATATCAAGTCTATGAAATGAATGTTTTCATGACTAAAATATGTATGTTAACATTTCACACCGTTTGTGTTTTTTTTTTTGGTTTCATAAAAAGAAACCTGAAAAGTTTCCCAACTTGTAGACATCATGAAAAAAAAGTCTGACTGAACAGAAAAAAAAAGAAAAACAGACCAAGCCGCTGCGAGACCAAAGCTCAGAACTCTTCTCTTGTTGACCAATCCTGCTATCGAACAGTAAACCTTCGGGGAATTACTGATCCCTTAAATAATTAAATAATTGAACACTGGGACTTACAAAAGAAAAAGAACCAACAAAATCTAATGAATTATTGATTTTTATGTACTCTAGATTGTAAAAGTGGACCACTAGAGCTTATAGCTAAAAAGACTTTATGCTGGATTGAGGGTGCGATTGAACGCAGCGTTTTCTTTAAATAGAAAATTGTTTCATCAGTAAACCTTTTTTTTTTTTTTTATAAAGAAAAAGCTCAAATCTTATACCTAAAGCGTCCTGTAGATACTTTTGGCCCACCAGTTTGAGATATTCCTCAATGGCTTTGGTGGCCAGGGTGTTCTCCCGAAATATCAGGTGCTCATTGTCGCCACACCGGTCTACCTCTGACATCATCAGATCGGTCAGGAAATCCTGCATCACACACACAGATAAACAAGAAAATCACACAATAACTTTATTAAAAAGTCATGGTTTCATTTTTTGTTTTTATGTAATTGTAATATTCCACCATGAATGGACCACACATTTGATAATATGAACACCACTTTGAGTCGTTTGGCCATCAGTGAAGAGGTTTATTAGCGTTTCTCCATATAAATTATTCATTATACATTTCATATTAATTATTCAATACAGCAACTTCTTTGACATCTACTGGATTAACATGCCCACTGATTGTGGGAAGTGAATTGTGCCAACTGCCAGCATGGCATGCCTGGGGTGACGTTTTCACCTTTTGCCTGCTGCACCTGTAATGTGGGCTTTTGTTTTGTCAGGGAATGATAAAGGCAAGGATGTAAATGTGGACGTGACTAGTTAGAAACATAATAATAATAATAATAATAATAATTATAATAATAATAATAAAAAATGACAAGTAAACTAAACAGAACTAGGCTTAGGCAATTACCACAGCATTGCATTAGCATGAACAAAAATTTATTCAGTACATTTACATCCTTACCGTGTGTAGAGTAGTTAAGAGTTTTCATGTATATGTGCTGGACCTGAATAGTTTTATTAGTTAATACTTTTTACTTTCACTGCACTATAGCCTACAACAAATATCTGTACTTTCTACTTCACTATATTTGTGCGTGCCATTGTCTTACATAACTACAGTGTTGTGTATCATTTAAAGTTTGGTTTCAGGCATGTTCTCAGTCTAGAGAGAGAGACAGTGAGAGGGCGAGAGACCCTTTCACTATAACTTAAATGCTACTGTGAGCTAATAAAATCTCAGAACTTTTTATACTTAAAAAATTCATTTAAAGGTACAGTTACGTTCTTTTGTACTTTTTCTCAAGTACAATAAATTAAGGATTTTTTTTTATTTAAGTGATATGTTACCTGTGCCATCTCTACTTTTACTCAAGTAACTTAATTTTTCATCCACCACTGCAAAAATCGAATCGAAAGAGTGCATGCAAGTCTCGAAAAACTCAAAGACATAAACAGTGTTCGACATCAAAGGGAAACTCAAAAGAGGCGATGTCAGTACAAAACAGGAAGTAAACAAATCTAATCCGCGTAATGTGTGATCTAAAACTTGACCCATAGGGTCCACTGGGAGCCGTAGCATGAACAATATTAGTTTAAAAAAGGGTTATGGGGCCTCCGAGTGGCGCAGTGGTTAAAGCGCTCGCCCTATCATCCGGAGATCGCTAGTTCGAATCCCGGGTGGTGCTGTAAACTCTCGCAGCCGGAGGTCTAGAGAGAGCTGATTGGCCGTGCTCTCTCAGAGGGGAGGGATGAGAGGTACTTAGTGCTCCCACATTAATCACGGCTCTATAGCCAGTCAGGGGCGTCTGTGAGCTCGCGCAACGGAGGGAACGGATAGCGCTGTCCTCCGAGTGTGTTACGCCGCCGCGTGAGCGAGCAGTTCGAAAAGATGCGGTCGGCTGGCGTCACGTGGTTCGGAGGAAACACGTGATAGTCTTCGGCCCTCCCGGCTGAATGGTAGTAGTAGCCTTAATGTGGGAGCCCCCTAGTGACGGGGAGGAATTGGACACGACTAAATTAGGGAGAAAAATTTGGGGGAAAATCCCCCCCCCCCCCCAAAAAAAGGGTTATGGGTTATGACATTTTTGCTTAACATCTGTTGACTCAACTCAACATCTGTTAATTCATACTTAACACTTTCAGGGGGTCATGACAAAAACATTGACTCCTTATTTATCTTTTAGCCTATACTGTATGTTTGAATTGAACTTCTAATAAACTGTACATAGAATTCATATTCTGTAAATAGGATAACTAAATAGAATAACTTCTAGATAAATTGTACCAAAAGAAAAAAAAAACATAGGTTCCTTTCCTTTGTTCTTAAAACAGACCATAACAAACTTTTCTAATTGCATAGTGAAAAAATTCAATCTGAACAAGCTAATGGCTAATCTCTGTTAATACAACATGATGCTAGAACAGTGGGAATTAAGAAAAGCACAGAGCACATCATCTATCCTGTGACCAGTCAGCACCTTTTTATTCTGGGGTACCGGCCAATCTTTGCTAGAAGGAGATGTACTGAAATTTTAATATCTAGTCTGATCAGATGGTTCTCTTATCCTGATCTCTTATTATTTATGTATTATTCTTTCTTTTTGTTTAACTACTGTATGTCCACAGAATCCAGAAAAGATAGAGAACTGACTGATTCAGACTTTATTAAAGAAGAAAAAAAAAAAAGCATGGTATCAAAACGATAAAAAAAAAAAAAGTCAGAAGCGGATGGTGGTTTTCAAATATAAATGAAATAATTAAAGATATCCACGTTGTGGTGAACTACTGATTGTAGACTATTTTACAAAGAGAAGAACCCATGGAAATGATTGAAGGTTACTGTACTGTACTGTTTCTCAAATCACGATTCTCATCACTATGGTACTAACAAGTTTCCTGGAAGCTCTGCAACCAGGCATTCATGCAACATGGCCACCGAGGCTTAGTCTGGTGAGCTCAGCTCAGCTCTGGCATACTCGAGGTTCTGACCCGAAGCCCTGCTGCTAATCTGGTAAGCCCTCGAGGCTCCAGCTGCATCCTGTCCTCATTCGGCATCATCAGCATTCAGAGCACTTGAGCACGCTGAGCAAAGGCCACATCAAGGAAGCAGCATCGGTGCACACAGGAGGGTGGGTTTGATTGGATGAAAGAGCTGAGTGGAACAGAACAGCTCAGATGACTCAGGAAAGCAGAGTGGTGTGTGCACAATTAATTGCATCCCAGCACTAAGATCCAGACGAAGTCATGCTTTCTGGTAATCCGATCTTTATTCATGCAATGGATTGGGACGTGTTTCCGTAGGAAAATAATCAACCATTGGGGTGGTGTAGAGCGCCTTGCAAAAGTGTCCATGCCCCTTGGACTTTCCACATTTTGTCACTTTACACCCACAACCGTAAATGTATTTTATTGTGATTTTTTTAGGATAGACCAACACAAAGTGGCACATGACTGTAATGTGGAAGGAAAATAATAAAATATTTTTCAAAATTTGATACAGAAATTTGTATTCAGCCCCACTGAGTCAATACTTTGTAGGACCACCTTTACCTGCAGTTACACCTGTAAGTCTAAATGCCACCTTTGTGCATTTAGAGAGTGAAATGTTTGCCCATTCTCAGTCAGCCTGGATGGAGAACGGCTATTTTTAAGTCTTGCCACGGATTCATAATTAGGTTTAGGTCTGGACTTTGACTGGGCCATTCTAACACATGAATATGCTTTGATCTAAATCATTTCATTGTGTCTCTGGCTGTATGTTCAGGGTCGTTGTCCTGTTGGAAAGACTACTTCCGCCACAGTCTCAAGTCGTCTGACCGGCTTCCCTGTCTCTGCTGAAGAAAAGCATTCACCCAACATGATGCTGCCACCACCATGTTTGTGGGATGGTCTGTTCAGGGTGATGTGAAGTGTTACAGTAGTTACATGTATCCCAAAACGTTCAACTTCTTATGGCTTTCTTTCAACAATGGCTTTCTTCTTGCCACCGTTTCATGAAGGCAAGATTTGTCGAGTGCACTATTAATAATGCACGTGAAGCAAAGATACACACCCTTACACCATCAAAGTTGATTATATATAATATAATATAATATAATATAATATAATATAATAGCACTTCCCAAAGCATTTTATTACTTTTACAACTTTTTCTGTCTGACTGTCACTAATTCTACTTTTTTTATTTATTAAATAAGAACCAAATTTAATGCATTTAATTTTAGCCTTAGAGTATGTCTCTGCTTTGTCTGGGGGCGGGGCTTAATTTTGGGTCACAATACTGCCAATAGAAAACTAAAGCAAATAATATAACAGTCTTTATTTCATGGCAAGATATGATTATTAAAGATTTCACAGCAGTTATGAAAAAACTTCAAATTGCACGTCTGGGAGGCCAACACCCAGCTGTAAAACATCTGGCACTGTAATGATGCGCCAGGGGATAAATATCAGAACCAAACATAACAAACAGAGAAACAGAAGTCTACCAATCTGATAAGTCCTACCCATCCTTTATAATTCATTTATTAATTTACTCATCCTGTATACTACTTATACTGTTTAGGGTGGAGCGAAGGCTGGAGCCTATCCTAGGGATACACCCTGGACAGGATACCAGGCCATCATGAGGCACCCAATTTGGAAATGCCAGTTAACATAATCTGCATGTGCTTGAACTGTGGGAGGAAATTCACTAAACATTGGAGGAACAGACAGTCCCGAGGCAGGAATTGAACCCTCAACCCTGGAGGTGCAAGGGCACGGTGCTAACCACTACGCCACCGTGCCGCATCCTATAATTATCACTTTGGATTGCATTCATACTAATGACACATTACAAGTGAAAAGCTTGTCAGGAATTTATCTGTTGTGGTTCAAGGTGGCATATCGTCAAAACTCCAGAGCTACACTCCTCTGTCTTAGGGTTGTTTAAGTGGCTGGCATGGTGTTTCTGCATGTGTTTGTCGGGGGTGGGGCTGGGGGGGGGTTCTGCTTATAAAAAGAGCCCCAGGCTCTGGACTAATGGCCCAGCCTCCCAAAACGGGCCAGCAGAAAAATTACACTCTGTACACACACACACACACACACACACACACACACACACACACACACACACACACACACATATACGCACACACACACCATCACTCTTGTGTGAATCCCAGTGAGACCCCTTGGGCAGCGGCTGCATGAATAAGAGCTCATTAGCAGGGGGGAGAGGCTCTGGATCCCCATCTCAGTCACACTGTGCACACACTCCATCAGACCTCCATAGGGAACTGATTCAATGACCAGCCCTGCTCCGCTATGATCGATACTCACTCCACAAACACAATAGTTCTTCAATCCTGGGTCAGAGTTGCCTCCGTTGTAATTGCTTTTAGATTCATGGTATCGATGTACTCAGATATGATTTCTTGCGCTTGTGCAAATGTAGCCATTATGCTGGGGCGAAGTTTTATAACGTGGAAAAATGTCTAAACCCTGAAGCATAATGTCGACGTTTCTAAAACAGCAGCTGCTTCAAATTGAAGGCTAGAAATCCGCAATGACCACGGCGGACATCAGTTCATGCAGTCCGGCTTCATACTTCCCCTCCCTTCAGGGCTGCGCATTGACCTCCGGAACACAACGCCAGGAAGCCACTGGCATGCGAGGCGACCCTGATTGACCTTGTTTACGGTAACCATGCCGCGGTTTAATGAAAGACAATACTCGCTCTGACCAACCCCGGCCTCCGCTAATGAAAGACAATACACTCCCGATATACTCCCTGACTAATGTCCTGTGTAATGACAGCATACCATAGCTGATTTAGCCCAGCGATAATGACAGGCTAGGGCCGCCACTGACCACTTTGACCGGCTCAGAAATCCTACATTATAGCTTCTGTGGCCAATAAAGGTCCTTCACTGTGCACGGTGAGGACAAGCATAAAATTTAAGCTAAACAATGCGCCACATGACATTTTGAACACATGAACCCTCATCTGTTGGGACTGGGAAGGTATCATCTTTCACAGCCTGTAACTTCCCAATTTACTGTAGATGTTCATAGTGACCAGATCACATCATTGAACACATTTAAAGGGTTAAGTTAAGAATTAACACCCAACAGGGGGCAACTTGGTGGTGGTGGAGGAGTTTGAACCTGGGTCTTTCTGGACCGTAGCCCAATACCTTAACCAGCTACGCCCTACTCTTCCCTTCCCTTCACTACAAGCGTTCTTACAGTATGTCAACTACCATGGGGGAGATCAAAATGGCAAACGATTGTGGACACCTGGCTATAACGCTCATTTATTTGTGTTTTGTTGAACATCCCATGCTAGATGTCCAACTCCAACCTTTTGGAAATGGCTTTCCCCAATTTTTTGAGTGTGGCTGTGGAAATATGCCTATTCAGTCACAAGAACGTCACTGAATGAAAGGAGGTTTGGGGTGTTGATGTTCGAGCGTATTCCAAAGGTGATAGCTAAACATTTTAAGACAACATATGCCGTGTATTGTAGTTCTCCCTGTGCACAAAATGTGATGTCACTAATTAGTTCTAGCCTATCTGACTGAAGAGTTGTACTAATTAACTGAAAGAAAAAAAAAACTAGTGAAAAACTGGCTATATGATAATGCTAAGGGAGTAACAGTCAATAAACCGTCTTCTATTCAGATCTTCAGGAAGCAATAAAGCAAACATGGATTGCGCAAGTGATACCAGAGTACTGCAGACGTCTTTTTGACTGTATTCCCAGCCAGATTCAGCAGGTTTTGAAGAATAAAGGACCTCATCAGTACTAGATATTGATTGTTGCATCATTGCATGAAATAACAAATTATTCTCTTGACCTCGATTGTCAATATTTTACAATTGATGAACATGGAACTTCACTTTTGCGTCAATATGCATGCAGGCCACTCCAAATTGGCGCAGCAAGGACCATTGTCTCGCTGGAATAAAAAAACTGTAATGCATACAAAAACTTTCTAGACAAGTGTTTGCTTCTTGGCTTTTTTTGCAAGCAGTTTGAGGGGTAACCACATATGAATGAGACAGTCAGATGTTCACAAAAGTTTGGCCAAATAGTGCACTTTCAAATCAGTGCTATACTGTAGACTTTAAAAATCTGGTGAAATACAATGTCAATAATGAACTTAAATTTGATTAAGTATTTACTTCGCTGAGGCGGCACAGTGGTGTAGTGGTTAGCACTGTCGCCTTGCATCTCCAGGGTCCGGACTCGATTCCCGTCACTTCCCTGTGCATGGAGTTTGCATGTTCTCCCCGTGCTTGGTGGGTTTCCTCCGGGTACTCCGGTTTCCTCCCACAGTCCAAAGACATGCAAGTTAGGATAACTGGCGATCCCAAATTGCCTGTAGTGTGTGAGAGTGTGTGTGTGTGCCCTGCGATGGATTGGCACCCTGTCCAGGGTGTACCCTGCCTTGTGCCCTAAGTCTCCTGGGATAGGCTCCAGGCCCCTGTGACCCTGAATACAGGATAAAGCGGTATAGAAGATGAGTGAGTGAGTGATTTACTTCGCTGAATTGATTACTTAAATGTACCATGGAATCATAGTGTAATTTTACAGATTTTATATTCGAGTACACATCCCTAATGCAACATGTTCAAATGTAATGCTATATTCATCTGAGAGGACTAAGGAACACAAAGTGGTCCTGTTCAGATTCGAATATTCTGTTTCATTTGCCATATGGGAATATCGTCCTAAATGCTTAGTATGTAGATGCTATCCTATCACGGCGGCTCTTATAACCAGACCTCGTGCCCGTTCTTTCGAATCGATGGGTAATGTTTCAAATTTCTGCGAGTGGCAAAAAAACGCTGCTCTGCTTTCACCAGAAGCAATCGATGGAGTGAGATGAGTGATACAGAGTGAGGCTGAGAGCTTCTGTACATGCTGTCACCTCATTCAGAACTGATTTATGGAGACAATCGGAGGCTAAACACACTATGCACTTGAGTTAATGAAGACAATAAGAGCGTTCACGCCTCCAACGATTCCGCGAGGAGCGCCAGGGCCCGTCTCCATTGTTCTCGTCTATAGACTCTATTGTCAGAGGGTGGACTTGAAATGAAGATCACAGAAAAGGCAGATTCTGCTGAGGTGTCTGATCGTCCAAGTTGACGTCTACAACTTTGCAGCTGTATTATGGACTTCTTTCAGCATCTTTTCACTTTAGAAGACTTGATTCAATATCAGATTGGAAACTGTGGAGAACTGAGATGCACTACAAAGGAGACTTGGCACACTGTAAAATATTTTAATGAGGAAACAAGCGTAACAATTTAAATAGAGCTAAGCTCTTATAAACTGGGGTTCCTTGAGGGTTCTTTGTATTGGTAAGGGGGTTCACACTTCATAAAAGAGTTTTACTTTTCGGAGAAATACTTTGTTCACTCATTCTTCTGTATTAACAGCTTTATCCGAATCAGTGATGATTATGGATCCGGAGTCTGTTCTGAGAACACTGGGGGCAAGGTGGGTAATTTACCGTGGATGGTATGGACAGACCTGTTTTATGGCTCATTATGGACCATGGGGTTCTACAATGGATATTTGAAACAAATTAATCTTGCCATGTGCCATAAAGACTTTTTTGGGGGGATTGTTACGGGTTCTTAGGTTCCCAATGGAGAACCACCTCTTGGACAACTTCCTTTTTTCTACTTTTGAACGTTGGAAAAGGCCACACTGGGCCTCATCCAGACTTGATGAACAATAGTAGTTAAAGACTCTTGAGAGTGCTAGATAGAATGCATACTTCAGTGCACTTTATCAGACGTACAGTATAATGGGATTTAACCAGTAGTAGAACCAGACGTCTTACCTTAGCCTTGCCGGTGCTCTGCAGAATATGCACGAGTGCACAGGCCATCTCCTCCTTGCTCTTGACGCTGATTGCGGGCTCGAGTACTGAACAGAGGAGCATGTAGTTGTTGGTGATGTACTCGGCGAACTCTTTGTACAGCTCCATAGGGAGGATGCTCATGCTCTGGTAGCGGCATTTCATGCGCACCATGGGCCCCGGCGCTTTGCCCTTGCTGGGGTTGGGAGTGCTCACCGTGTACCACTTCTCCACGAACTGCCGTCCTGTAACCGTGGCCACGGGAATGTTCACCAGGCCCACGTAGTTGTTTTTGTCCTTCTTTTTCTTCTTGTCCGTCTCTTTGTAAAGGTGCACGGTGATGCTCTTGACTGAGGGCAGGTTGTTGAAGTCAAAGTGCTCACCCCAGAAAACGTTGTCCGTTTTGAGCTTGCAGGTAGTCCGAGCGTAAAGCGTGTCATCAAGACACAGTTCACAGAAGTACTTTTTCTTAGCAGGTAAGTCCTTGGCTTCGATAATCCAACATTTTAGCATGTTCTCCACCCGACGACTGTTGTCCTGTGTGAACATACGAAAGCACGAAACATCACGATGCAAAGTTCGGCCGAAATAAGAAAGAGAATACATTAAAGTAACGTAATAGAAACCCTTTATTCCTGAAATGCCACAAACGCTTTGAAGTCTTAAGCTTACCTTGTTGGGATGCACGGCTCGCCTGAGGTTCTCCATCCATTTCTCTCTCTCTGCTGCTGACCGACAAGAGAAGCATTTACTTCCTGTTGATGTAGTTACCTGTAATTATACAATGGATACAATGCTAACGTGGAAAGAGTAAAGAGTAGAGAAAACGGGTAAATGGACATTAAGCTCAGGTAATCCACTGATTTCCATTGTGCGCTCAGCCCTTATCCACTGAAGAGGTTCCACTCAAGTGGGGAGTAATAACAGTCGGCCAAAGAATAGATATAATAGAATCAAATATCCCAAACACAGAAAGCAGTCCTATTAAATGCACTTCTCCTTCTTCTTCTTCTTCTTCTTCTAATGCAACCACAGAGTAAGGGTGGGGAGTAACGCACTAAAATCATGAAATCATCACCACGGCCCTGAAATCGATTGGGAAAAATGGTTACACTGCAGATTATTTTTCGGACTTTAAACAATAATGTTTTTTTTCATTACGGTAACAAGATTGTTGGCTCTCTTCATATGCTAATGCTTATAAAGTCTTATTAGAATTACATGTAGGATAGCACAAACCTTACCACAGTCTGTTATTTCCTACACTTGGATACTAAAAGAAACAACTGATCAAGGACAAACTGGTCAACAAGGCTTGTTTTTTTTTTTCTAAATCCACTGTATGCTTTCATTAATCTGCCTCATTACCAGCTATTCAACTGTTTTTCAAGGTCCAGTCACATAAAACGAACGAAACCAGTCATTTGCATAATCAGGATGGGACGCCCAGAACATCATCTTAAGCAGATGCCTAATCTGTCTCTGAATACACATAACTTTTGCAGCATAAATATTGATGTGCCTTTCGGATTTAAATCTTTCGAACTTCGCTAACCATTAATATAATATTAAAATTGAAGACTATATGACATGCACTACTTCCATATTAAGTATTCTTGTCATTTCAGCACGCATGATCAAGTGTTTTCAGACAGACTTTATTACAAGGGGCGTTCAAGACAAACCAGGACTTCTGAATGTGCAGAATAACAGAACAGATATGAGAGTTAAAAACTACTTTTATTTCATATATAATCCCCTGCTCCACTAATGCACTTATCCCAATTGTTTCACTAGTGCTTGATTTCATCAAGCTGGCAAATCTTCTCAGTATGGACAGCATGCTTCACGTCTTAAACACTGGCCTCCCGGGAACTCTTTGGCCGAATATGCGGAAAAGGCTTGGAGTGAGGTCCAGCCAGGTTTCTGTAATGTCCTGTAAGTAGTGTCTGTATACAGTTCCTACAGACAGATACGCAAGTTGGCCACAAGTTATCCCTCGATTTTCAAGAATCAGAAGAATGGACTCCCGAGCCACCTCGGCCAACATCGTCATTCACGGACACGTACAGTGCACGCCTGTCTTTAAAATGTTTGCACCATTCAATTTTTATCACCGGACTCTGCTTGAAGTCTTCTGTAAAATCGGTTTTATGCTTCCACAAGAAATTTCATCCTCAAGAAATTACCGGTTTGACTTGAAATGCCCCTTGTACAGTATCATAATATTATCCATTATATGGGTGTGGATTAAACCATGCAATCACAGAGCACCTAATAGGTCTGTGATCAGTCATTGGGCTTTGCTCAAGTAGCAGGAGATAATAAGTGCAATATCCATATAGCCTGATTAGACTATCCCTTTCCTTCCCATTACCCTGTAATCATTTCTTCCACAGACATGATTAATGATATATGGAAGAAAAAATCTGGTATATCTTGTAATTCTTTTACATTTTACTCTACTGTTTGAATAAAAAAAATAATTAATTAAAAGAAACCTATCTGTACCGTATCTTCCTCCCTTCCTCCAGGGTATGAGGCATCCAGCTGCCAGCTGGCCGCAGTGTAACCGAGACCATGTCAGCCTGCTGGGCCACGCTTAGCTCCAGTGAGTAGTGATCAGGACAAAAACAGGGGAGATCTGGACAAATGGTTGGAGTTGCGCACTGAGCCGAGGGGCATAGGGATTCACAGCGATGCTGCCAGATATTCTCTTTGTTCTCTGTGACAAAGCTGGATTTCTAAAGAAATACTCGATATTGCTGAAATGACCTTTTAACTACAGAATCCGTAGCATGTGTTTGATCACCATAAAACTCGCTTAAAAATGGATTTGAACCTGCATACTAAAAACTTTGTACTAGTTGTCTCTCGGAGCATCCGATCCACATGCAACTTGGCATGGGTTTTATGCCGGATGCACAACCCTGCCATTTTATCCAGGTTTGGGACCGGTGGCTGGGGTTCGGGCATTGGGTGAGAAGTGAACCCGGGCCTGTCGCATGGCAGGTGAGAAACCTGACCCTGAGCCACCAATGCCTTGACTTGTTTGCAGTCACCAAGCATTTTTTAGAATGATGTATAATTTGAAACGACTTTTAGCCAGAGTAATGATTTTGATCCATGATTATCTGATGGATATCACAGATACCAAAAAGAGCTCTTAAGTACTGTCCATCGCACCACTGATTAAACGCACTACTGAAAACAAGTTTGGTGAGACTTTGTTGCTTGGGGTGGAAATGCTGTAGTTTTAAATGAGCATGAAACGCTTCCTGACAGATTCAAACATCTGCCCTGAGGTGATGATTTTAAGTGAGTCTTGAGTAAATTGTTTCTTGTTCTATTTTTAGTACAGGAAAGCGTCTTAAAATTGCTGTCTGTGGTAACTGCACGTACATTATGGATGCGGGAGATTATTTGAGGGGGGGGAAAAAAAAGAAATAGAGAGTTCCTTTAATGATGAACCTGCTCCTCTATATTATTGAGACTGACCCGATTTAAGACTTTTAGTAGAAGTTTATAGGAAAGGTTGATCTCTGAGACACAGTACTCCTGATTGTTTAAAAAGATTTGTGTACAGCACAAAGAACAGACTGAAAACTGGCATGCATGCAAATGTCAGACATACAGTACTTGTTGTTCTCCTTTTTATCTTTCACATATTTCCTTGTGCTATTGTAAACCAGAGCACATGCAAATGATTTCCCAGACAATCCCACTTTTCCTACAAGACACTGGAACATTCAGTACATACAGTAATACTCGGTGTGTGACCATAAACTGCCATGCTGACGGTGCTGGCCTGAGCAGCCGAGCGTGCCCGCAAATCACTAATAGATATTAGTTTAGATTGCTTAATAAAGCTGAGATGAAAGATCGGAGCTCGGTGGACTGACCTCGAAGCAGAAGTCCTGTCCCAGGATGCTGCTGTGCACAGGTTTGATGAGCACTTCCTCCTCCATACTGAGATCCAGAGCTTCCACTGCACTGCTGGGACTGAGCAACGACTCGTGAGACCTTGACTCTTTCAGCCTCGGCATCAGATGGGATCTGAAATGAAGAGAGGAGACGATTGAGTCTTGGGGATTCTTGTTCTTTAGTATTTGGTCTTGAGAAACACTGATGCCAGTGAAAAGCATATGAGCAGGGACTACAGACACCACTGGATTGATCGCAGCTGATAAACGCATGCTTAAGCAGTCATGATGTTAGGCTTGAAAGCCCTGACTTGAATGGACTACAACAGCAGAAGACCACAGCAGGTTCCACGCCTGTCAACTCCATCGGGAGTACAGACTTGCACGACCTGGACAGATGGAGACTCCAGGAGATCAACAGTTCTCTGAAATAGACCATCTAGTACCAAGAAACATTCTACCGGTTAAGGTCAAAGAGATAACACATTCCCTTTATTCTGTTGTTTGATGTAAATATTACCAGAAGCTCTTGCTCCAGATTTGCATGATATTTACAACGTTTTGCATTGTACTGTAAGTCACACGGCTGGTTGATTAGATAATGAAATCCTGCATGACCAAGCTTGCATCATACTGTAAGTGCAGTTTGTCCAGTGCCAGTCCAGTGGTTCCAAATGGACCACCACTGGATGGAGCATGACAGGCCAGATTATTATTATTATAGGGACAGTGGATCATCTTCGGTGCACTACTGACCCTGACATGGTAGCGACCCAAATAAAATGTGGTCAGCGAATCACTTGAGGTCCTTTTCTATTGGAGTATATGGGAGCTGATAAACAACAGCCAATAAAAGAAGACCTACAGTATGTAGTGCATGTACTGTATATGTCCGGTGTAGTAAAAAAAAAAAAAAGAAAAGAAAAGAAAAGGAAAGGTAATCTTCATTATCTTTATAACAGTTTATCCTTTTGTCCCTGAAAACTGAGACATTCTGTGTGAGTTTTTAATTATGTATTTTTTAAACCAGACATTTTCAGAAACTTTTACACAACAGTCCTGATTTAACCGCAACGTGGAGGTAAACAAATGCTCAGTCTTTCAGTGTATGGAGTAAAAAAATAAATAAATAAAAAACACCCCTGGGATATACAGGAAACTTGAAGATAATTACTTTCACAGAGAAAATCTGATTTTATGCAACAGAAGCATATGAGAAGTGCATACTTAATTTCATGTATCCGTACTTCTTTGCTGATGCAATACAGCTAACCAAAAGACATGATTGTTAGACTTACTTAGATTTCCTTTACTAATCAATGACCTGTTCACCAATCTCCTGACTGGTCATCATGCTCAGTGAAGAAAGGCTGTTCAATAGCTCATGTTCTAATCAGTGTGAGGAGTAAACCATGGCAATTAAGCACCTGCTTAGAGCTGGTCTTTGCACGATTACTCAATCCTTACTATTAAATTAAAAGAAACCTATCTGTATTTTTACTTTATATGTTGTATTAATTATTTTTATGTATTTGTTGTTTTGAGCTGTAGAACGAATCATTTGAGTTTTCATTACTTCATTACTTCATTCTTATGGGAAAAGTCTATTTGGTTTACGAGTGTTTTTGGAATACGAGCCTGCTTCCGGAATGAATTATGCTCGTAATCCAAGGTTCCACTGTATCTCGTCATCGCCTATACCGCTTTATCCTGTATACAAGGTCATTAGGGCTGAAGCCTATCCCAGGAGCCAGGGTGCACCCTTGATAATGTGCATTGCAGGCCACATACACATACACACATATGTTCAATCATTCATTACACTACGGGCAATTTGTGAATGCCAATTAGCCTAATCTGCATGTCTTTGGACTGTGGGAGATAACCAGTGAACCCGGAGGAAACCCACCAAGCATGGGACGAACATGCAAACTGTACAGTATCATCCACACAGAACTCAGACTGGAATCGAACCCGTACCCTGGAAGTGCGAGGCGACAGTGCTAACCACTAACCCACCGTGCCCCCTAAGGTCAACTCATGTAAAGAAGAAAAAAAAGTACAGTTAATGCTTTTCCTGGTTCTTACACAACGCAGCCAGGAATGACGATTAAAACGATTCAATCATATTATAAGCCTGTACAGTAGATGGCAATAAAAACTAAATAAACAAGTCTTGAATTAAAAAGGTAAGTGGACTGAAATTAATCTGGCATCAGATTGTGGGCCATCAAATATTTAAAACTCTCCAAGAAGCAACACCTAAAACGTGAAACTAAATCAACTGAAATAAATCCGCCAGGTTCGTGCTCTCGCTGCGTCCTCGAAATGCTGCGGATCGCTATAGGAGGCTCTAGAACCCATGCCAACTTCAACCTCAGTCCTGATCGAAGGCAATAAAAGCACTTTCTATCAAAGCCTCCAGACAGACGGCAACATTATACCGCTGATGACCTGAGCACAACTCATCATCGTTTCATAGCAATACATAACGCTGACTCGATATAACCCCATTTTTCCTTCGCTTCGGTGCAATTGAGAGAGTGACAAACAACTCATGACATACAGTTGATATTAAAAAATAACGACTTTCTCCAGAGATCTCGTCAACCCCCCCTGGGAAATCACACACAATTTCAGACACTCATTTGTCCTCTAAACCAGGAATACCTGCTGACTCAGAAGAAATACACAATACACTAATGTAAAACAGCCTTATGGAGATTATCAGTACAGATCAGAAAAGGCAATGGTCTCCATCAATCAGTCGTATGTGAGCGCTCGGCATCTCTGTGGCACCAGCATCGAACATTTACAGCATTTAGCTGAAGCTTTTATTCAGAGCAATTTACTGTAGTGCACCGGAGGCTCATGGGCCGATCCAAAAGAACTGTGTGTCTACGAGTGCTATAAGACTAAAACCATGTTATTTAAGAGTTAACATAATAGAGTACAGTGGAGCACAATTTCAAATGTTTAAAAATAAGTTGTGTAAATTTAGTGCTCGTTTTGTTTGTTTAGCGATGAGGTGAGTCAGCAGACTGGGCTGTTCAGACAGCCAGGGGAAATTCATTCCATCCCCGAAACGTTAAACAGAGACGATCTGACCTGCAGGAGCATTGTGAATATGACACGCACTCACTCCAGCACGCTGAGATCATGGCACATCAAGGCCAGGCCCGACCGAGATAACGTAATCCTCCCCAAACCCTCCCTTCCTGCTGCGCTACACTCATCCAGGAAGAGAGCGTCGACTTATTGCTTATGACTCTCAGCCGTTCAGCTGTACGTTCAGCTGTGATTTACTGTACAGATTACATTCACAAAAAAGTAAATAAATAAAGCGAGCAAAAGCAAATAAAAGACATGCAACAAACAGACAAACAATAAGAGTCAGCAAAATTTAAAGAACCAGAAAAGGTTAAAACCCAAAGAACAAAACTAAAATCATGGTGGCAAAACAAAAATAAGATTCACAAACACAATAACAAAACCAAATAAAAGAGAGAAAAAAAGACCAAACCAAAACAAAGTAAAAGAACAAACAGCAAAACCCAAGATGATACGACAAAATCACAAAAACACAAGAACAGCACTAAAAACATGATGGCATATGTAAAAAGAAAAATAACAATAAACCCTAAAACCTGACAAAAAAAACAAAACAAAAAAAAACAAGAAAAAACAAAAACATGACAAAAAAATTAAAAGATGCATCAGAAAATAAAAAAATGCAAGAAGAAAATAAACATAACGAAAAAACAGCAAAACCAAAATCAAGACAGCAAAATCAAAAACACAACAGCTAAACCAAAAACATAAAATCCAAATAAAAAACATGACAAAAAACAAACAAACAAACACAAAAACACAAAAGCAAAGTCACAAACATAAGCAACAATGAACATCAGTGGTGGTGGCAAAAAAACAACAAACAAGGCGACTGAAAACAAACAAATAAACAAACAAACAAACAAAAAAAAGCAAAAATGAGAAAATCAAAAGCACAACAGCAGCAAATTCCAAAACACATGACAGGAAAAATCAAAAACATATGACTAAAACAAAACACAATGGCGAATCTGAAAATGCAACAACGAAAAAAATGAAAACACTGCAGCATTTAATCCAAATATTTATATAACGTAGGTGTTTATTGAACATCTTATAGCTGGAGATTTAGTTATTGTGTGATCTGATTTGAAATTATTTTTTTGTTTCATTGCCGCATTTTTTTTTTTAATTCACATGTTTTTGTTTTACTTTTGAATTTCCAAATTTGCTGTTTCATTTTGGATTTTTTACCATCATCCTTTTCATTTCCAGTTAGAACAAGAGGAAATCTGGGTCTTGATGCTTTCACCCATGCTTTTATTAATGCTTATTTCTTATTATGTTGCAATTACGTGCTTTTACTTTTTAAAAAGCTACATGTCAGTATAATGTGAGCATGCAAAAAGAAGGATAATTGCTTATTATAAAAACATATTAACTTTAAACAGCATTAAACAGACTGAATAAAATGCCTCGTCCAACCAGCATCAAGCACATATGCTATTTATTATGCGTTAATCTTTCTGCATTTTGCCGTCTGTGGTGGTGTTTTTGTCTTTGCTGTTGCGTTTTTTATTATTATATAATCTTCTATAAAAGTAAGCTCGATGTGAGTGATTAATTATTTTACTATCCCACATAATGGCCTCGTTAAAGGTCTACCCCCTTAACGATGACATCACTCCAGCTGCACAGAAGCAAGGGGGATGTTTAGTACTGCAGAATACAAATACTAATCACATGCATAAAAAGAGAGTCGACACCGACTGTTATTATAAATCTGATCAAGTCTTTTAATGGTGTGTTAATGGACTATAGTTTATGTTTCAACCTACACGCTTCCTTACATTCTTATTAAATAGCCACGATTTGCATCAACAGGAACAATGACATACCAGCCATAACAATCGAATTTGTGCTACTCTGCTAACTAGAGCCACATGTTGTGCAGGAACTGCAGACATATACAGAGATAAACAGTGCATGAAGAAACGCCACATTTCCAGTACTTACTGCTTAACGTAGCGATAGGCCATGATCTCACCGAAACACGAGACTGCTACTGAAGGATCGGTTCAATACATTAGCGGAACGATCCTTGATTTCCTGCTACAGTGTTATGCGATGATGAGGTTCGATAGCAGATCTCAAACACTGTTTGGCTGGAGCAGTCAGGTTGCAGTGCAGCGCTGCTTCCGCGCACCCAAGGGAACGATCCTGTTTGCCATGAACACACCCTTCGAGCATTCTTTTTTTCTTTTTTTTTTCCTTCCCCAAGCATTTCTATTTTCAAAAGCATGGCATTTTGGTCGGGAGTCAAATCTGTTTAATGTACCGGTCATTTCTGGTTCACACGAGATTTCTGCTTGTGTGTTAGTTTGTGTGTGTGAGGAAAAAGAAGGAGGATTTGTAGAAAGTGGGGCGTATGGGTTCAAAGTAAAATGGGCCAGACATTAGCGTTTAGTTCACTCCACAACAATCAAATGATAGAAAACATCCATGACTGAATCGGAAAACAAGCAAAACCCTGGCAGAATCTGCAACTGTTTTAAGGAACAAAAGCGACACGCATGATAGCAGTGGTCCGAGAGGGCCGAGACGTCGACCTCTGTGGCGTCTAATTAAACTCACATGACTGAGCGTGTGCCCTAGGTTCTCTGTCTAACAGAACGTTGTGCACTCCACATAAAAAAATGGTTCCCACAGTTGCTGACAGGAAGTGAACACCTCCCTCGAGACCTCTGCTTAAAATCGGAAATGACTGCCATGCTAAGCCTGCACGTCAGGAAATCAGCAGCGCAGGCAGAAAGAAGGAGAGACAGCTTGGCACTGAGAAAGAAAAATGTAGGTCTGATTCGTTGCTTAAAGATATCAGGAGGAATAGAACCGGAATGCATAAATAATTAGGTTTGTGCATGAATACTCAATCAAATCAAATCCAATCCAATGAATGGAAGCATCACGGTCTGAACTGTTTTTTTCTTCTTTTTTTTTTCATTAACTTGTGAACCGAGCATCACCATAATAAAGACGCAATTATTCCAAAGCCAGCGAGGGCACACAGCTGAGTTTATTACTATCCCAGACGGCTTACGTAATCCTGCGAGCTATTGACAGGGTCAGCCCTTAAACTGACAAACCTCTTTCTCGAAGCCGCTCAGTCTGTGGCAGAATGCTGGGCTGTAAAACGACCACAAGCAGAGCAAGTCGATATTTAAGGAGGACGAATGGTGCAAAACATTTGCATTATTTATTCGCCGGTCAGTCACAAAATCAACTACGATCGTGATCAAAATCAGCAGAACTTAAAAATACAACTTCATTTCTATTTCTAATCCTCTGTTCTAATCCTCTAAGCACTCGAACTCAGACGGAAGCAACACCAAAGAGCACAGCTCTGTCAACAGGGAGCCCATTAAAATGCGCTGCCATATCTCTACTAACCTCGGCCAAGTGTTTGATGAAGCAAGACCTCACTCAGGGTTTTGGAGTTCGCATGCTTCCAAACCATTTGTTTATCAAACCGGACTGGATAGAATGTGATGTAAAAGAAACCACATCAGATCTGAGAGGCGACAGATTCGGCATTCGGGACACGGTATAGAACAAACAAACAAACAAACAAACAAACCACAAAAAATAAAAAATTCTGAAAAAAATAAAAGTAAAAAAATAAAAAAGTGCTCTGCAGTTTTTGGACTCTCACTCACCATGACTGTTTTCCACCTAATTTATTCCTCTTGGCACAACCGCGAAAGCAATAAAGGCCAGACAGGCTTACTGTCCTGCATGTCACCGTAAAGCCTGTCCTCATCACAAACCTGCCAGAAACAAGCCAGACCAGACGGATCATCTGAACCCGATTAGCTTAACAAACGCGCACACACACACACACACACACACACACACACACACACACACACACAGCGCTACTCTATTATTCTACATACTCTATTTTTACAGCCAGTCCATGTCGATGGAGATTACAGCAAACATCTGACTGTGACGTTTCTTTTTAATAAACACAAGGGACAAATAACTCGGAATCAAATCTCAGAAATGGGAAAGCAATAAATCTTTTTCCTTCCCCCAAAATGACCCCACCAATTGATGATGAAAACACATCATCTCTCCTGATTTTCCCTCTAACAAAAACAAAAACAAAACAAAAAAGATCAAAGGCTTTGACTGGGGGCGGAGCTTATTCCCAGGCCACTGAAATAAAGAATTAACCCAATTGACATATTGCAGACTTACAGTTTTCCATTTTTTAATGAAGAGACAATTTTTAAAATGGTACCTGAAGCATTAGAACTATAGCTCGAGTATTCTTTAAATTGACAATTACATTATAATAATAGTAATAATAAAAAATAACAAAAAATGTATAAAAATAAGATTTTTTGTTATCAAAAAAGCAGCAAAATCTATCCGTCGATCTATCCGGCAATTTATAAATTTAGCTAGCTAGTGCCCCAACAAACTGAGAACCTGCAACGTAATATCATATTTCTTATAGATCAGTTCATTCTGATCATATTGATAGTCCAGTTCATTTTGACACCAGAAAGACAGAACCATCAATTAATTAAAAGGGTTTAATTAAAAGAAACATAATTAGATTTCTATTGCATTCCTTTAAAAAAAAAAAAAAAACATTTCAATGATTGTTGCACATCAAAGTATTTTCTATAGGTGACTAACCATTTTCTAAAAAACCTTATTCTGGGTTTCTTTAAAGAATGCAAGAATGAAAATCTCATACCCCAAAAAGACAAGTTACTAATCATCGATTTCATTTCGGAACTGCAAAAAAATATCCATTAATTCATCCATCCATTCAAAATGTTTCTGCATCATATCAAAGCGAAGAGTCTTTATCTTCACGCAGTGCTTCTGCCTGGAGCTCTACAAAGCTGTCCTGCTAACATTTACATTAATCTCACATCAAAGCCCATGCATTTATATTATACGCACACTCACACCCAAACACACACACAGCACTAGAAGCAGCAGCGGCAACAATTTACCTCTGGAAACCCAGAAGACTATGAGCGAATTCTACATCTCGTACAGCGTGCACCGCTGGCACCACCCAGTTCCAGAGGGGTGTCGTAAAAGTGAAGCTCTGCTTCAACACTACCCCTCCCAATGAACCCTCAGCACAGTGAAGAGATATTACAGATGGCACGTCCTCCTCTCATCTGCATCGCTCTCGCAGCATGCGCTTCCACCTCTGCTCGCACACAAAAGAGAGTGCACGGACGGATGCTCCACGCCGTCAACAGCTTCCCGATTCATTCCTCGTGCCTGGCCTTCAGTCAACCAGCAGCCTCCTATTGTTCCTCTCGTTCTCTGCCTAACATTGACACAAACAGCCCTCGTCCTCCTTTCTTACTGCTTCTCGGTTCTTCGTGCAGAACGATCCATCCTGATCTTAACACTCACCTGGCATTCTGTACGGATCCTCGTGTGGAGCTGAGGATGAGGATGAGGTAGTGGTGGTGATGGTGAGGAGAAGAGAACACGTGCAGGCGGATTTCTCTCTCTCTCTCTCTCTCTCTCTCTCTTACACACACCCCCCTCCTTCTCTTTGACTGGTCCAGCCTCCTTATTTTCCCCCCACTCTCTTACACACAGAGAGAGAGAGAGAGCGCACCCTGGTCTGATCCGCCCCTCTCCCTTAAGTGGGACACAACTTCCTCGCTTCCTGTATCACGCTGCACCAACAAGACATCTCTCAACACCACCCTCTCTTTCTGTCACTCCATTATCCCATCACCAGCTATCTGTCTCTTTTCTCTCTCCACTGTCGCTGTTTGTTCCTGTATACTAAGGAACGTTGAGCACAGTGTGAGCTGGCCCTGCCCCCTAGCCCTCTGTATATGTGTGTGTGTGTGTGTGTGTGTGTGTGTGGTCTTTGTCCTGTGCTCCTTTGTCATACAATGGTCTCTTCCCTGCACCGGGACCTGCCCCTTTCTTCCTGCAGCAGGAGTTATAAAACACCCAGAAGGAAAGTCCCTTAAGAAATAAGCTGAAAACTTCGAATGGTGCATTAGGTCTAGGAGTGCTGATGGGTGAGATACAATCCTCTCTTGACCTGGGAGAACCGAAGTTGCATAACATTTCCAATTAAATACGATCACTCGTATCTGGCACAGTTTGATAAGACTAATCAATTATTAGATTACCTAATGAGCTTAGGGAACAACACTCCTCATATATACACAGGCAATTCTGAAACTGCCGTATTAATCATTGCTTTATATATTATTGACGCCCTTCATAAAAATAGGCAAATACGATTGCGTAAACGAACTAAACTTTACATGCAAAAAAATTCAATTGATCTCCTCTGGAAATAAAAGAAGCTCTTTATCTTTGTTCAAACATCATTAAAACATTATTAGTATTTTGTCTGAAAATATATAAATAACTAAATAAATAAATACTCTCTATATACAGCCCCTAAAAAGGTTTTGGAATGGCAAGGCCAATTATTTGCTTTTCGCTACAAACTGGGGACATCAAAAGTAACACATGAATATGAGGGGATATACAGTACAGTATACGATTTTTTTTTATACAAATACTGTTTTTTTTTAGATATAGACATGTTAAACACCTTGTGACGTGAGATCTTTAGTTCAAACCCACCCAAATTTTCATGATAAAAAATAACGGAACATATAACCGACAGGTACCTGAAAATCTTGGTTCAAGCCTTGGGGTTTGCCTCATTCTATAGCATTCATTGTATAGCATGCAGTGTATCATGTACCAGTGTATTTTGTGCAGTGTATAATATGCAATAAATACTGTGAAGTGTATAGTGTGCAGTGTATAGTGTAAAATGTATATTGTGAAGTGTATAGTGTACCTTGTATACTGTATTGTGCAGTGTATAGCATATATTGTGCAGTGTATATTTTTCAGTGCATAGTGTGTTGTATATATTGTGCAGTGTATAGTATATAGTGTGCAGTTTATAGTGTACTATATATATATATATACACACACACACACACACACATTTGTATATATATATTTATATGGATATACCTTAATAAAATGGGAATGGTTGGTGATATTAACGTCCTGTTTGTGGCACATTAGTATATGTGAGGGGGCAAACTTTCAAGATGGGTGGTGACCATGGTGGCCATTTTGAAGTCGGCCATCTTGGATCCAACTTTTGTTTTTTCAATAGGAAGAGGGTCATGTGACACATCAAACTTATTGGGAATTTCACAAGAAAAACAATGGTGTGCTTGGTTTTAACGTAACTTTATTCTTTCATGAGTTATTTACAGGTTTCTCTTTGTTCACAGCCATTGACATGTCGAAGAGGTTAACACGTGATGAGCGGATTGAAATTGTGTTGATATCTGGTGAACGCAGTAACCGGGTCATTGCAGCAGATTTCAATGCAAGACACCCTACGAGACCACCCATCTCCCATGCTACAGTTAGCAAACTGCTTGCTAAGTTTCGTGAAACTGGTTCAGTGTTGGATTTGCCAAAATGTGGACGCATGAAAACTGTCACTAATGAACAAACATCAGTGGCTGTCCTAGCTTCATTCAGCAAGAGCCCACAGCGTAGCACTCGCCGCATGTCACTGGAGAGTGGCATTAGTCGAACATCCCTTCAGCGGATATTAGCTACTCACAAATGGCACCGTTACAAACTCCAGCTACTGCAGCATCTCAACGAGGATGACCCAGATCGGCGCACACAATCTGCAGAATGGGCAAAACAAAAATTGGAACAGGCCCCTTAGTTCACGCAGAAGATTTTGTTCAGTGATGAGGCAAACTTTTATGTGAATGGTGAAGTTAACAAACAAAACCACCGCTATTGGTCTGACACTAACCCACATTGGATAGATCCCTCCAAGACTGTTGGAACAAAAAAAGTGATGGTATGATGTGGTATATGGGGTACAAAGATAGTGGAGCCATTCTTCATCAATGGAAACCTCAAGGCCACTGGATATTTGAAATTGCTACATGATGATGTGTTTCCCTTTTTATGCACTGAAGCTGGCACGTTCCCTGAGTTTTTCCAGCAAGATGGTGCACCACCACATTATGGGTGTCAGGTCCGAGCATTCCTAGATGAACAGTTTCCTGAAAAGTGGATTGGTCGTCGTGGGCCAGTTGAATGGCCCCCAAGGCGGCGGCGGCGAGGGGCGGCGAAGAGCGGCGCGGCGCGGCGAGGGCGGCGAGGGCAGCGAGAGCGGTGAAGGGAGTTGAACTCAGCTCAACTTTAGGGTAATGAGCTATGACACGGTTGAGCGGCAACCAATTAAAAGGGAGGTCCTCCGCTTGAGAGGATTCCGCGGAACGCAGTCCTGTAACTTTTGTTCCGGCGACATTAGTTCCCAAGCAAAATGGAGGAGAGGTTGATTATTGCTATAGCGGGTGTTTATTAATTATTAATGTTATTTTAATTAAAGACAATGTCTAGTAAGTGATTCTAATGTTATAATAATAAGAAAAATAATATAATAAAATATATATATATTAAATTAGACTAGCAATTCACAATGAACAGAAGCCACACCGTACGAATGCCTTATAATTTGTTTATTTCTACAATACAGTTCTTTCTATGAATCAATTTCTTGTTATCTTCCACATTTTGGTCAGTCTCCATAAGATCAACAAGCTTGATTGCTTTGCGGCCCCTTTAAATACAAGAAAGGCATTCGGTCTACGTCAGAGCAGCCAACAGCGGCGAAGAGCGGCGACAGGCGTCGGCGGCAGGGCGGCGAGAGCGAACTGTGACGCTCTCGCCGCGTTCGGTGTGAACGCAGGGTTAGACTTTTATCTTTGGGGTCATCTGAAGGCAATTGTCTATGGTGTGAAGATACGAGATGTGCAGCACCTGAAACTACGGATACTGGAAGCCTGTGCTGGCATTTCTCCTGCGGTGTTGCTATCAGTGTGTGAAGAGTGGGAGAAGAGGGTTGCATTGACAATCCATCACAATGGGCAGCACATTGAACACATTTTATAAGTGGTCAGAAACTTGTAAATAACTCATGAAAGAATAAAGTTATGTTAAAACCAAGCACACCATTGTTTTTCTTGTGAAATTCCCAATAAGTTTGATGTGTCACATGACCCTCTTCCTATTGAAAAAAGTTGGATCCAAGGTGGCCGACTTCAAAATGGCCACCATGGTCATCACCCATCTTGAAAAGTTTGCCCCCTCACATATGCTAATGTGCCACAAACAGGACGTTAATATCACCAACCATTCCCATTTTATTAAGGTGTATCCATATAAATGGCCCATATATATATTGTCCAGTGTATAATGTGCAGTTTATAGCAGGCAGTGTATAGTGTACAGTGTACAGCATGCAGTGTACTGTATACTATGCAATATATACTGTGTAGGTGTGCAGTTAGCAGTGTATAGTGAAAAATATATACTGTATTGTGCAGGTTATATTTTTCCGTGCATAGTGTGCAGTTTATAGTCGGCAGTGTATAGTGTGCAATATATAAATATTCTCCAGTGTATAGTGTGCAGTTTATATCGGGCAGTGTATCGTGTACAATATACAGTATATTGTTGAGTGTATAGTGTGCAGTTTATAGCATGCAGTGTATATTGTTCAATGTATAGTGTGCAGTGTATAATGTGCAATTTATACTGTGAGGTGTATAGTGAACAGTGCATAGTGTAAAATGTATATTGTGAAGTGTATAGTGTAAATCTATTATGTACTTTGTATACTGTATTGTGCAGTGTATATTTTCCAGTGCATAGTGTGCAGTGTATAGTGTATATTGTGCAGTGTATTGTGTAGTGTACTGTACAGTGTATGGTGCATATTGTGCAGTGCAAGGTATATTGTGCAGTGTAGTGTATATTGTGCAGTGTAGTGTATAGTGTGCAGTGTAGTGTATATTGTGCAGTGTATATTGTGCAGTGTAGTGTATATTGTGCAGTATATAGTGTATATTGTGCAGTGTAGTGTATATTGTGCAGTGTAAGGTATATTGTGCAGTGTATAGTGTATATTGTTCAGTGTAGTGTATATTGTGCAGTGTAGTGTATATTTTTCAGTGTAGTGTACATTGTTCAGTGTATAGTGCATAGTGTGCAGTGTAGTGTATATTGTTCAGTGTATAGTGTATATTTTTCAGTGTAGTGTATATTGTACAGTGTTATAGTGTATATTGTACAGTGTTATAGTGTATATTGTGCAGTGTAAGGTATATTGTGCAGTGTAAGGTATATTGTGCAGTGTGTAGTGTATATTGTGCAGTGTAAGGTATATTGTGCAGTGTAGTGTATATTGTACAGTGTATAGTGCATATTGTGCAGTGTAGTGTATATTGTTCAGTGTATAGTGTATATTTATCAGTGTAGTGTATATTGTACAGTGTATAGTGTATATTGTTCAGTGTAGTGTATATTGTGCAGTGTAAGGTGTATTGTGCAGTGTGTAGTGTATATTGTGCAGTGTAGTGCATATTGTACAGTGTATAGTGTATATTGTTCAATGTAGTGTATATTGTGCAGTGTGTAGTGTATATTGTGCAGTGTATATTGTGCAGTGTATATTGTGCAGTGTATATTGTTCAGTGTAGTGTATATTGTGCAGTGTGTAGTGTATATTGTGCAGTGTATAGTGTATATTGTGCAGTGTGTAGTGTATATTGTGCAGTGTATAGTGTATATTGTTCAGTGTAGTGTATATTGTGCAGTGTAAGGTATATTGTGCAGTGTGTAGTGTATATTGTGCAGTGTAGTGTATATTGTGCAGTGCTTAGTATATATTGTACAGTATATATTTTTCAGTGCATAGTGTAAATTGTACAGTGTATCTTGTGCAGTGTAGTGTATATTTATATATTTATAGTGCATAGTGTGCAGTGTATAGTGTAGAGTGTATATTATGCAGTGTATAGTGTGCAATATGAAGTGTATAGTGTACAGTATATAGTCTAAAGTTATTATAGTGTAGAGGTTTCAATGTACAGCACCTTGCCATTGTAATACTTTCAAAAGAGACTGTATAGCCCTGATATTTCAACAAACTGCTATTCATGAGAAAACAAGAGATCTGCTGCTGTCTTTAAGCCCATCCATTCCAATGGAAAAAACATAGAACTTCAAATATGAAAGAGATATAATAAGAGTGTAATAGCAATGCAACAGAAGGGCAGTAGTGCAAGGCCACATATAAATAAACATTCATTTGTTAATACACTAAACTCAGGTTTCTGTCTTCTCAGAATACAACAAGGATGAAAATATTATAATGTGTGAAAATGGAAAAAAGAAACACACCTGTGCGCTGCAACCTATGCAGCCTATAACAATTTATTAATATGAGCTTCTTTAGAGAGATTCGTATTATCGACTTCAGTGAATGTTTTAACCGTAATTATGAGAGCAATAACAACGGAAAAAATAAGTTATCCCTGTGACTTTGACTGTGGCATGGTTGTTGGTTATTTGTTCTTTACAAATCTTAACCTGTGCTTACGATTGTGATGAGAAGAAAAGCATGTCATGAATGTACAACACACTGGAGTTGAGGTCGATGGGCTACAACAGCAGACCACCTCTCCCTCTCAGCCAGAAACATGAATCCAACGCTGCAGTGAGTACTGTACATGCTCATTAATCCGGGGCGGCTGAAGGTTGGAAAAGACCATGATTTTATGCGCTGAGCTGCTGTCACATGATTGGCTTTACTGGATACTTGCATGAATAGGGAGGGGGACAAATAATACAGCGAGTTATCGCCTAACAACATAGCATCATATCTGTATTATATTGCACCCCTAAGATCCATGAATGTCTTTTAATGAAGCAGACATTTCAAAGAGCTTTGCACTGCTGCACAAACAAAATCCTGACACAAGATAGTAAAAAAGCCTCTGGTGCAAAATGTCACAGTCTCGAACATCTCTACACTTTCAATTACACTCGGTACTCCATGCTCAAAGGGAGAAATCTGTTCTTATACCCCGAGCCTCAAATGTATTCTCATTTCACTGCTATAAAACTGTCCATGCAGGTTCAATAAAAAAAGAAAAATCATAATTTATAATAATAAACATTTTTTAAAAATGTCCTTCACGGCTTGGACATCAAGGTCAAATTTCTTGTCGTACGCTACCCATAGAGGGCTGATGTGGTGGGTCATGTTCAGCTTACGGAGAGAGAGCAAGAGAGGAGAGACAGACTAGAACCGAATGTTAGGAATCGAGATCATTGCGCAACCGATTCACGTCCGTTCTGTGTGGAATTTTTCAGATGCCATTCGTTTCTGAAGGCTTTCCAGAGCTGAATTCATTAAGGAGCTGAATAATGCAGAGGTATGCCTAATAATCCCACGGATAGATGTGCTGCGTCGCAGAGGAATTTCCATATTAGCCTATTTTGAAAGTAACTCTTTGCGAAGTTCATTCCTTTCCTTCATAATGTGCAGAAAATAGGTGAATGCATGATCCGCTGTCAACTAACGAATCAGCGGTGCTCTGTTCCATCATGTGGCAAGCCGAGCAGGGAGCATGGGAGAAGATTCATTCTGACAGTCTCCCCTGAAGCCAGCCTGTGATCCATTTTCCAGGCCCGTACTCAAACCCCGGCTGTGTCTATGCGTGTGTATGCGTGTGTATGTGTGTGTATGTGTGCGTGCATAACATCAATTAACTGTCGTTCGGATGAATAATCTAATGGCTCACATCTATCCAGGCTTTATAAACTGATGAAGCTGGTGCAAACTGATAAGCTGAAGTGAAGCTGAAAAAGATATACACTCAGCATTCAGTATTCACTTATAAAACATACCTACAGTATACTGTCAGCCAGAAATCAAAGCAATCCTAAGCCAAGAATGGCACAAAAACATCAAAGAGCAGATGAACCAAGTAAGGTGGCAGGAAAATGGCCAGCCCTGTTCAGGTTCTCAGGAAGGCTCTGGTACAGTAGGTCAAACAACCAACCTTTGCGACAGTGCAGACCAGAAAAGCATCTCAAAACATGATCCTCGAAGAGGAGAGCTATTAGAGCATTGGATCTGGAGAATCGGAATTCATTCTGAGGCACCTCAAAACCGGACAATAGTTTAAGATTTTACACTCAAACACAAACTGCTCCCAATGGATCGGTAAAACCGAAAAGGTAACTCCAAAACCCTAAAAACCCATGTTACTTTTAACTTACCTTTCATCATTTCTTACACATTTCCTCTGTAGTCTCTGACCGCGCCGCAGCCTTTGCGCTCTGAGCACTTCGGCCCGCAGCTGTAAGGATAACCTTGTACCTCCTACAGGTAAGCCACTGTTCCTGTTCCTTCTCTTCCATTAGAGACGATTACACACTTACGAGCATACAGTACAGTAGCACCCTGAGTGGCGCCATCCCCCCTGATGCCCTTCTGCCTTGCAGGCTGCATTAATAAGACTCACTGCCCTGACCCATTTCTCCAGACATCTAAGGTCATCCCATTACTGAAGGAAGAACAAAAATAAATAAATAAATAAATCGCATTGGAAAAAAAGATCTGGATTACATAGGAAGTTAAACGTGACACCATTACGGGTTTCATGGGCGGAGTGGCAGTAAAGTGGAGGTGCGAATCCGAGGAGGAGCAAATGTGAGCGCCGGTTACTTCATTCCAAAAATGAAACACTGAATGAAATAAAGAACTGGATAGAACGAGTGTATTTTACTCAATCTTCTGTTTTAAAGAAATATAAGAATGTACTGTAAGCAGAGCATGACATGTATTCATAGAAAACTTGTTCAAAATATTCAATGCAAATCTGGTTGAGACTAGAGTGCACCAGGACTCGAACTCGGGGCAAAGCAACAAAAAATGAGACGGTTTTTCCGTTTCTGTGGGCGTGAGCGAGCACTCAGAAAGATGCATTTGCAGCATGAGTAGTAACTGCATGGTCAGACTCGGGGTGGTTCAGCTACTAGTTTGTGTATACACTGAGGGGCCAAAATAAATTCGCCGTTTCTTAAGGTTTAAATTATTGGGCTGTCACGAAAAGAAAACAAATGAGGAGATTTGGAATTACTGGAATTGGGTTAAGAACCCATCAACACATTATCAAAACTTGGAAGGATAGTGCTGAACCGTCAACTTTGTGGAGGAAATGTGGTCGGGAAAAAAAAGAAAGAATCATGAATAGAGATCACGTAAACACTTGGTGAAGTTAATAGTAGAAGTAAGAGCATTTCCATACCCACACAATGTGACGAGGACTCACAGGATTGGGCCTATAAACAGCAGAAAATCACTTCATTCAGAAAAAGCCTTCAATTTGTTAGGGAGCATGTTGATTGGACTTTGGAGCAACGAAAAAAGGTCATGTGGCCTGATGAGTCCAGATTCACTCTATTCCAGAGTGATATTGCATCATTTCATGTATTTCCATTCATACCCTGATGGACCCGTTGCTCTGGAATAGAGGCGGTCATGCATAGGGCCTACTGTACAAGCATCTCGAGCCAGTGTTATGATTTGGTGTTGCTTTAGTTCAACATTATGTGTCATTAAAATGAAGTCAGCTGATGACCCCAATGTACTGAATGACCAGGTGAAAGAGTGTTCCTGGGAGCGGCGGCACGGTAGCTTAGTTAGTTAGGACTGTCGCCTTGTACCCGAGTTTGATTCCCACAACGTGGTCTGTGTGCATGGAGTTTGCATGTTCTTCCCATGCTTTGTGGGTTTCCTCCAGGTTTTTCAGGTTCCTCCCACAGACATGTCTCAAAGACATGCAGATTAGGCTAATTGGCGTTTCCCCAGCTACCCATAGTGTGAATGCTCATTGAAAGCTTGACTGAAGGTCTTACCACAGTCATAAAATGGAAATTAATACAATGGTCACCATTGGACTCCATGGTCTCTAGTTAGACCACAGAGATTCTTAGATGGATAGATAGACGGATGGTTTCTCGGAGCGTGTGGAATCATTTACAACAACGAACTGGTCACCAATTTGTGTGCTGTATCCAAAGCTAAAGGTGATTGATTGAAATCTTAATGTGTGCCAGGTGCCTCAGTCCAGGCAGTGTATTTCAGAAAATAAGACCATCTGCATTTGTTAGACATCATCACACTAGGGTACTAAACAAATTTAATAACAAAATAGCGCACGCTAGATATAATGAAATGCAGCATGTTATCTAACATACCTTGTTTTATAAGAGATGGAGAGGGAAAAAAAAAACCCTCAGTGGAAATCTACATAGACACAGGTAAAACATTAAGTGGTCTCAGGATAGAACCCTGGAGATGTCGGGGACAAACGCTACCTGCTGCGCTTCCGTGCTGCCCGAAAGTGGAATGAGCTGGATTAAATTTGTTACGTTGCTTTGTTACTATGGCAACTCGAGGCAGGTGAAGTAGGTCTCCGCTGTGCCTGGAAAATGACGGCTCTCGGAGGCTGAGCCATTCAGTCAGCAATTTCACCTCCGTAGGATGCAAGTGGTTTACACAGATTACTTCGCCATTAAATGGCACTGTGTGCTCAAATTGATTAAAAATAGTGCTAAGCATGTTTTATTACCTTTGCGGGAGCGCTACCGTCGATTTTATCACCATTAATACATGCACTTAATGTTTCAAATTTGATACAGTTTAATGCTTCATTGCTTCAGATTACAGTGTACAGCCCATGCCTTCTCTCCTCCTATGGGTTGTCTATCTATTAGAGTACATCACTACTATTTCCACCTGTTTTGAGCTTGGCTGACATACATGTTCTGTTGAAAGTCTTTCTGGTTTGAAATATTGTCCTGGTTTCCTTGTTTTTGCTTCACCTTGTTCATGCTGTTTGAACATTGCCTGAGCCTTGCCTTTTATCTGCACTTGTGTCCATATCACCATCATCATCATCCTCCTTCTCCTCATCATCAGCATTAACAACCAGTAACAACAACAAACATCTTGTTTCCCATGAAGGTACCTCCAGAATAAATCAATGTACTGTACAACATTGCATGAGTATGGATCTTTCATAAATCACCCGAAGGTACTACATATATTGATTAGTGGCTTGCTAGAGGAAGCGAAAAATGACATCATGGCCAGAATTACGTGTTCAGCAAACAAGTTAGACAGTATTTAAATGATATTTGGGTATGGAAAATAAAAATGCATAAGGCTTCAATGCTGGCTGTTAATAAATCAAAGGCATCAGGGTCAGGATCCGTTAACATGACCATGAAAACAATGCCTTGTGAATAATATTGACGCATTAGAATGATGAGAATTAATCGAAATGATAAGTGCAAAAGCAAAAGGTTGAGAGTGTGATCTCATTAGCAATGCTTATGTAATGTGGCCTGCTTGTATGGATGATTCCGCAACTTTGTGGTGCCATTTAGCCCTTGTCTCGCTTAATGGTTTAAAATGTTTCACCGTTGAATCATACAGCAAATACATTAAAATTTTAAAAAATATAATTTTATAAAATATATAAGGCTTTTTCACAGAAGACTGCGTTTTGTTCTTATATCAGTAGCAGTGTTGGGGTTTCATCCTAAAATGATTCGGCAAATGCACAAAATGAGCATCCAGACTAAGAGCATGTGGGGGTTATGGACATCATAGCAATTTACTTTACGTTGATATTTTGAAAATTTATGTTACATGTTATGTATCTTATAATGGATGATGCATAGAAAAATATAGTAGAAAAAAAATTATTTAATATATTTATACATTCATGCAAAACACCCACACAGGGTCGTGGAGGCCTGAAGCCTATCACTATACGAGGAGCAAATCCATCGCAGGACACACACATACACACACGCTCATTCACACACTATGGATAATATGGGAACGCCAATAAGCCTAATCCGCATGTCTGCATGACTGTGGGAGGAAACCGGAGTCCCCGGAGGAACCCGCCAAGCAGGAGGACAAACATGCAAACCCTAATCGAACCCGGATCCTGGAGGTGAAAGGCGACAATGCTAACTACTAAGCCACGGTGCCACCTCCATGCAAAAAAAGTTATTAAAAAAAAAAGAAATTACATATTAGAAAGGATTTAATTGTTATATTTTTTGTGATAGTGGTGCGAATGGCAAAATACTGTTGGAAGAAGTTTCCATATACACTACTTTTTTGAGTCTTGAGAGCCCATTTTTTCATATTTTGCTTTCAAAGAGCCAGACTTTCTTGTATTTTTAATGAAGTCTTGAGGACTAGTTCTCCAGGCATCCTGAAGGGCTTTTTTTTTTTTTTTGCACTTACTTTTGGCAAGCTTTGGTCTCTCATTTTCAGTCCAGTCTCTGTAGCTGAACAGTTCCTGAGGAATGGTTTTTGTGTTCTTAAGTCACGTAGTGACATATGAATCGGTCAAGCATTGAAAAACCATTGGGACCAGTGGGAAACAGGTGGAGATGATGACAGATTATCATGCTGGTGGTGCTGAATGCTGAGTGGCTGGAACAGACGAGAGGGGAAACGAGGTTGCTGCTGAGGCTTTTACATAAACAGGCAATTTTTATAAAACCGTACCTTCAGGCACTTTGAACCTGGTCACAATAACATATTGGTTCCCTTTGTAGTCTTTTAATTTAAAGTAAAGAAATGAGGGCTGGTTTAATAGTTTTGTATAATGCAGATAAATACAAATGGAACCAGTAATGCACACTGTTATTGCCATTCATGCTTTTATGTCTGGACACCTGACCATGCCACCCATATCTGTTTTTTGGAAATCCTATTCCGGATTAACTCTCCATTACTGTAATAATAATAATAATAATAACAACTTTTATTCTCCTGGAAAGGATTTTCACTAGATTTGGCACGGTGGCTGTGGTGGTTAAAGATCATTCAGCAACGGGGGAGACGTTCCAGTGGTCTTCAGTGACATTGAACCACTCAAGTTGTTCAACTCCAGCCTTGGCAAAGTATGTCCTCATGGAGCTTGCTTTGTGGGAAATGACGTATCATTAAATTATACAATGGCTCGATTGTGTGCTTCCAACTGACAAAGGCTAAGATATTTGCTGTACTGAAAGTCAGGTGTCTACAAACTTTTGAATAGTCTTCGCATATTGAATGATATTCGATAACTAATTTCAATTTCCAGTTTTAAAAAAGAAGAAGTAGAACTGCATACAGTTGCTGCTAAATGCTCAGTTTAGACAATAATATTGATTGAGCTTCTCAATAGTAATGAAAATGTTACCCGGGTAAACAATGTCAAGCGAGGGACTAATTACAGTCGTGTACGATTCTCTATTGAGAGCAGATAAATGGCGTTGTTAAAATGTCTACGTGATGACAAAACTAGGTGCTCGAGCCCAACTCGTGTATGCCGAAGTTCGCGTAATATTCGATGCTGGAATGCATTTGCCAACTTGATTTACACTTAAAATGAAATGGGTTCGGCGCGAGACAAAGAGACGTGCTTCAAATCAAAACTCGGCGACATTAGCATTCCTTTGGGGCGCCGTCAGCCCGTCCATCCAAAATAGCAGCGAGGAACCTGGCGGAATGTTAAGCAACCTGCTGGATTATCTAGATTCAGGGACGATTTGTCTGACTCATGCTGCCATAAATAGACTCAGTCGACATAAAAAAATAAAAATAAAAATTGAAAAAAAGTTGCAAAAAGTTTAGGCGTCAGGATAGGAGAGTTCCAGCAGATGTCAGAGACTTTTACAAGTCCTTCAAAAGACAATCTGAAGCCTGCTGGAACACTGAGAGCTGACATTACAATGCAGTCTGATGGCCTTTTGCTCACAGGAACGAGGCTAGCATTCTTGGGACTCGCACTCTAATTCTCCACACACTTTCGCTCTGTGGACTGAATCGGGTTTGCACAAGGTCATCGCAGAAAGAGCCATTATGGAGCTTAAACAGCCTTCTCCTCTTATCGCAACTGTACAAAGCTGATGCCGCTTTTTAAATGCAAATCACAAATGCACCTATTGCAGTTCAATCCAAAGCTCGCCACCATGGGCTGATGGGAAAGATCTGTGAATGAGCCGTCCTGTCAGTGAAAGTATAGTATACTGAACAGAGTTATCTGTTGTAAAAAGGACGCAATACAAAATGCAATGCTTTCGGAGTCCGGCTTTAACAGATCTCATCCCCATCCTCCATGCGCTAGTGCTGTCACGCTACCTCTTTCACGACGGATTAAGACCACAGGCAGGTCAAACAATGCACATTTGCAAAAAAAAATAAAATAAAATAAAAAACTCTCTGGCAATCTCTAACTCCATCATTTCATAGCGGTGTAAGGAATTTCAATCATCACCACCGCGTATCTGACTGAATAGCGAAGCACCTTCTCTGAAATATCCAGGAGCAGCCGCGGTGTGTCGGAGTCAGGTTTGACGGAATTGGAATTCAGGACGGCGCTCAACCGGGAACGTGTCTCAACAGGAAGGTGAGGATGTCCTTACATCAAGCGGGCCTCAGAAGGAGACGGGTCCACAACTCACAACTCACAAATCATCTTCTTATAGCCTGTGATATGGCTGGCACAAACACCAGCACGTCCCCGCAAATTTAATTACTCTTCATCATCCCGGGGATGTAATATAATCCACCATGGCCAGCTGACAAATGGAGACAAGATGCATGCTTGTCAATAAACAAGAGGCGGCGGGGTCAGAACGTGGCACCGCGCCCGTGGAAACAATGGGCCCTGGCAAATATTAGCGCAGCAGCCTGAGAGGATCAGTATTAATTGGAACGATAAGCGCGACCCCCGAAAGGTCATCTTGTTAGGAATGGTTTTGTAATGAGATACACCAGTGTGGGTGTCGCCGATATGTTTATTCATTAACATTTGCGCCGGACGTGATCGATCCTATTGATCTTTCCCGGTCTTGAAGAAAATGACGTGTCGCCAGAAATTCACCAGACGTTCCTGCTTTGAGAGAGATGCTGCAACTAGATTCATATCGGTCATTTCCGATTCATATTAAAACATTTCTACAAGCCCCGTTCTTCAAGGATGAGCCAGAGGTCCAGTAAATATTCACACTATTATGGATCATAGCATCATTTTTGGATGAACACTCTGGTTCTGTCTAGACAGGTGAAACAAAACAGCTATAGACACTTCGGAGGAATACTGATCACTGAATGACCATGCGCTCACGAAATGATGTGGTAAAACGCAAGTGAAATCACTCACAGCCAAACGATTTTCATTTCAGACAAATCCACTTATACAAAAATACAAAAATACCCTGGAGCTGAGAAGAAAATTAGTATGCCTGAAGCAACAGGTTTTCCAAAAGGACACGACAGCAGTGGCACCAATTTAATAAAAGCCGAGGTGCAGCAGAGATCAACTCTGACATCATGTGATATTTCAGCTATTTCACCGCACTTTAATTACGATGGGTGTTCAAGTCAATTTAGGACTTCTGATTGTACAGAATAACAGAATACAGTTATGAGAGTAACTCTATATAACCCCTTGCTACACTAATGCTCTTATCCCAGCGTTTCACAAGTGCTTGGATACCGTCAAGGCAGAACGTTTTCTCAGGACGCCGTAGCCGTAATCCATAATCAGACTACCTGATTGACGTCGGAAAGTCGCTGGCCTGCCAGGAACTCCTTTAATAGCCCAAACATGTGGGTTTGGTTTGGAGCGAGGTCAAGATTGTACAGGGGAATGTGGAGATAACCCTCACTTGAGTTCCTGTAATGTGCAAGTGGTTTTTGGTGAATGATTGTATGGTGAGATGCAAATCCATCAAATTCAAATTTTAAATGATCACAAACACAGTCATACACAGAACGATATGCAGTGAAATGCTTAGACGTCCGTCCGTGACCTTAAAATAAAAGATTCTTCATAGGAAATAAATACGAATAAAAAAAGAAATAAAATAGAAAGTCAATTTAGCTAAGAAAGAATTATATATCTATAAAATATACAATCAACATGTACAATATAAGAAAACTATACTGTAAGAAAAATATATAAGAAAACCTAGCTGTACAAATATGGAGAAGAAATGATCCTGTACACTATAGAAATTTATGGAACTTTTAGTGTGAAATTTAAATAGAATTGTCGTGGGGGTGCAAATATGCCTGAAAGTGACTTATTTAAAGTCACTAATGTGCAACCGATCAAGGAAATAAAAATAGAATATGTAAGCGTGCATGAATGTGCAGGTGTGCAGTGTCCATAAGTGTCTATAAGTGTCCATGAATGTCCTGAAGGTCCAGAATGAGTGCAAAGAGACACGTGAGTGAATGTGCAAAACGGCCGTGTCTTGTGTGGTGTACTCTTTCACAGGAAGTCTGTCGATGTTTCAAGGATCAGGATGAATGTTAACGGGAATGACTACATGGGCTCCAAACCCGCAGCCAGGATCATCATTCACGGATGTACGGCGTTCTTTAAAACGATTCTTTTGATGCGGTTAAGAGGCTCATCACCGTACTGTGCTTGACGTCTTCTGTAAATGCCTTCATTAATGAGAAATTTCATCTCATTCAATAGTCCCAGTTTGACTTGAACGACCCTTGTTGCATTATGGTACATAACGGTGTATAGTAAGCCGGAGAGTTATATCAGTTCAAATGGCTTTACTCTGAACTTTTTGTTCAGTTTGTTCAGAGATCACAACTTAGCTGTAACATACAGTACAGTAGGAAATCTAAAGTAGGTTGATCGATATTTTACAGTATATATAAAATGCTTCTGCCGTACGATGCTGACATCATACTGAATCATGCACCGGTAACAATGACATGAAGGAGCGAATGAGATTGAGGCTGATCAGCGGTACAAGTCATATTTTCTGAACCACATTAAACATACCTAAAGCATCTCAAAGTACAATTTGCACCACTGGGCTCTTTCTTACATTCACAGATGCAGCAAGATGTAAAAAAAAAAAAAAAAAGATGTTTTTTTCCAAATCCCGTCTTCTCAATTGTGATTGGTTACAAGAACGAATCTATGACTGATTAGATCTTTATAAGCCATGGAATGCGAACCAATCCCAGAACAAGACGTCAAGACTTAAATGTTGCATGTGCTTTTAGTGCAGTTAAGCTCCATATCATAGCTAGGCAACGATAGCAGTACCTCCTCTATTTAAAGCTGGGGAAGAACTTCTACAGGCACCCTGAGAGCGAGTAACATAGAGAGTCGCGTATTTAAATCTGATAAAAACCTAGAAACCTTAACCCTTCAGCTTTAGTGTTTTCTCAGCTTTTCTGAACATAAGTGGGTGTGGTAGAGCACTCTGAAATGTACGGCGCAGGTGGTCCTCCTCCTCTTCTTGTTCAGGACCAGCGTTGAGACCCACTGACGTATTGTCTTTCTCGCTCCACTAACTGTTGTTATAATGCTAGCAGTTTATAGCCTGACACCGCAATCCTTCCTAACGCGAGCGCACACTCCAGTCACCCAGTGCCGGATATCTCATTTCCTGGAAATGCTAAGTGCGTAAGCTTCCTCATTGTCAAGATGGAGGTGGAGCAGCTGGGGTGTGTGTGTGATGGGCGGGGGAATTGGGTTAGTTGGAGCAATGACATTTTCAACGCCCATCATTTTGCTCCAATGCACAACGAATTAATCATCCTGTTTAGCTAAAACACTGAGAAATGGGTCGCTTGGTTCTAGCATACCGCACGGCCAGGTTTGCTTTAACGCCTATTAAAATATAGAAAAGAAAGATAGGAGATATTTTTGGTTAATGTGAAATTTACTGTATAATAGGCAGAAAGGAGAAGCACAATAGACAGATATTCGCCACTGGAAGAAAGACGGATAGAATGGAGCACACACACACACACACACACACACACACACACACACACACACACACACACACACACACACACACACACGGTTGCTTTAGAAAGAATGGATTTAATGAGGCCGAGCCACCGTGGGCAGAAAGCCACAGTTTTCACCATCACCCAGTGAACATCACTCATTCACAGTCTCCTAGTCCAACACACACACACACACACACAAACACATATACCTCCCCGTCCATAAAAAGCTCCAGACAGATTTCCAGAAGGGATTAGGGTTTGAAGGAGAACAGCATCTAAAAGGTAACTGTGATGAATCTGCAGCTCCCTCAGACACAGACGTATCCTCGGTAATCAAGTGTTTGCCGAGTTTAAGGAATAGATGTGAGGTGTAGCAATAAATGCCGGCTCACACTGTTTATTATGAACCGACACAGACTTATATGGCAATAAACAATGAACCAACAGTCTCTCATTCGCTTTACAGTTTCACACATACATACAGTACATACACACCTACACATTTCACGCTGAGACAAAATAAGCCACACCACCAGGAAAAAAAACAAAAAAACAAACAAAAAAAAGGCATTACAGACAGAAACCTGTAACAAGCCTCTGAGCTGTTGTGGGGATTATAGGGGGGGGGCAGTGTATGGCCCTGAGCTAGCACGTCTCTTGGTATTAGAGAAGCCATGTGTTTCAATGGCCTCCATGACTCTCGGGTGTGTAATTAATTGGGCCGTAACATTATGGGGACAGTATGGGGAAACGGTGACCTGGAAACCTCGCTTTGTCCAGCCGGACCGTACAGTATGCTTCTCGATGTTGGAGGTGTCCAAAATTCAAAGGTGTTCAAAATGTGTTCAAAATGTCAATATCTGACGCATTTTAACGCACGTGATTAATCTAGGAATTTTAGAGCGTTCCTTTTTTTTGGAACTCAAATTAATCGGACCCTAATGGCTTTCTATGATCACCGCGCAGTTATCCTGCTGTGTGTAATAATTGCTCGTTTAACGCGGGTAATAAGATGACTGAGGAAACATCACCAGGTGTGCTGAATGGCGAGTTTCAGTATAAATAGCTTCTAGATGGAAGTTTGGATAAAATCAAAGTTGTGTGTGCTGAAGCTACCTTCATGGGGAACTATTTTCACAGGAATACATGAACTGTATTACACTGAAAAGGCTTTGAAATTGAGGCAGTTGGCAGAAGAACGCTGAACATCAGTAGGTAGCCATAACTACCTCGTGTAACATCGTATATAATCTATGACAAATGGCAATTGCACTCATTCGCTTTGGGCGTGTTAGAAACATAAGGAAGACATTTTGCCGAAGCATGCGATAGCAGTCGCACTAGCCAAGTTGAAAAGGCGATAACGGACACGGTCACCACTATAGGAGCAGACAGGGCTCACAATACGATTACTACTGCAAGGAGTTTACCAATCAATAGATTGAATGGAGAAATGCTCGTCTTAAAAAAAATGTTATTACTTGAATATTAACTTGAAAACATCAACTGTTATATTGAACTTCCAGCCGCCTAACACACAGTATGGCTGCAGATCGATCCCTGCTATCCGTTTCACCCAAATGAGGATGGGTTCCCTGTGGAATCTGGTTCCTCTCAAGGTTTCTTCCTATTGCCATCTCAGGGAGTTTTTCCTTCCCACCGTCGCTTGCTCATCAGACACAATCTGATCATTTTGATTCTTAAACATCGACATTGCCCAGAGCATCACACTGCCTACACCGGCCTGTTCCCATAGTGCATCCTGGTGCCATGTTTTTCCCAGGAACGTCACATACACAATTGTCCCGTCCTGATGCTCATGTGCCCCTGGTGGGTAGGGGTCAGCAAGGGCACGCAGACTGCTCTGTCAGTAGTTTTAATGTTATGGCTGATCCATTGATAATTCATAAACAGATATCGGCCTCATTGAATTCGGAATAAAATCCTTAAATACGATTTTCTGTGCCTCCGAGTGGCGCAGTGGTTAAAGCGCTCGCCCTATCATCCGGAGATCGCTAGTTCGAATCCCGGGTGGTGCTGTAACCTCTCGCAGCCGGAGGTCTAGAGAGAGCTGATTGGCCGAGCTCTCTCAGAGGGGAGGGATGAGAGGTACTTAGTGCGCCCACATTAATCACGGCTCTACAGCCAATCAGGGGCGTCTGTGAGCTCGCGCAACGGAGGGAGCGGATAGCGCTGTCCTCCGAGTGTGTTACGCCGCCCCCAACGGTGCGCGAGCGAGCAGTTCGAAAAGATGCGGTCGGCTGGCGTCACGTGGTTCGGAGGAAACGGCCCTCCCGGCTGTGTGGTAGTAGTAGCCTTAATGTGGGAGCCCCCTAGTGACGGGGAGGAATTGGACACGACTAAATTAGGGAGAAAATCGGGGGAAAAACAAAACAAAAAAAAAAACGATTTTCTCACATCGCACTTTCGAAGGTAATCAGATCATGCGGTTCAGACACATGCGAAAGAGCGAAAGTTCAGGAAATCCTGTACTTGTAGAAACGGTAGGAAATGTCAAAGTGTCACCGTCTGAAGGGTTTTCCCATGCCACCACACATATCCCCTAATGTGATGACAGGAAGTTATACTGCAAATGTGGCTAACCCTTTGAGAACACTTACGCTGCATTCAGTGCATTGTGTGATTTACTCCAAAATCTGGAGCAGCTTGTTGGCACTGAATAGTGCACAGATGTGTCACGGATCTCTGAAAACGAGAGATATTGTAAACGTTTCAAGCAAACACTAGTTGCACGTGTAGCATCAACTGTTACTTCTTAGGACAAAATGATACTGTACGTTAGACATTAAAGCTATCTGGAATGTTTATATTAGATATGAGATTACAGTATATGCTTACTGAATCATTATCAGATGAGTTTGTAGTATATTCATGGACCTGTTTGGTCATTTATTTCTACAAAGATGGGCAATTATTTCACATACTCACACACTTACTGTATCATCTATACCGGTTTATCCTGCACTGTATATAGGGCGTTCTGGGGGGCATGGAGCCTATCCCAGGAGACTTGGCATAAGGGGGGGTACAAGCTGAAAATGGTGTCAATCAACTGCGGAACACATTCTCACTCATACACTACAGGCAAACACCAATTAGGCTAATCTGCATCTTGATCCCTGGCTGTAATAAAGATACTGTATGTGACATAAAAGTGCCCAGCATTGTTAAAGCTACAAACAGCTTTAACAATACTGGTTTCTTGTTTTTGTTACCTACTTATTTGAAGTTATTAAAGCTTACTGTGACCCCACACAAAATGAAGGCCTCCGTTCCTACCATTTTAAAACCTTAAACTCACGGCTGATTTTCCCAAGTACTGACACTGGAGACTCCTTCCAAACATGCTAAAGTCTCCATACAGAAATCCTCGCCATATGAACAGTTACACAGTTTTAAAAAATTGGTTGCTTTATGGGGAACGTCCGCAATATACATGACGGTTGTAACCAGAATTTCAGGCTTTCTGTGCTATTTAGCTCTGCTGTATACTGTAAATAAGAATATTTGGGCTTAAATAAGGATTATCTTTATAGACAGTATATATGCACACATATAAGCCAAACCCTACGGCGCTGGATTCGGTCTCTCCTAGTGAAGAGGCCAAGCGGCACTCAGAGATGGTGCATGCTTTGTCTTATGGAAAAGAAAAACTCTGAAATGATACGTGCCACCCCACTGTGGAAGAAGATTTCCAGAAATAGCTCGGCCCATCTCGAGTCCAAACCCGCCGCAGGTCGCTCGCTTTAAACGCACAGGTCTGAGGAGGACAGCTGGATCACCGCTGTTAGGATACGGAGGGAAAATCGATCGCTCAAGCTTAATATTCCATTCCATCTGACAAGCATTCATACCTCCCGAGGCTAAGTGTATATTTTCGCTTTTAAGACCCTGGTTATAATGCTTTTTTGTCTAAAGGCGACGTCAGTCAGCGGTTTTCATTTGCTCCAGCAAAAATCAGTTGAGCGGCAAACAGCTTTTTCGAACACTAAAAGGTTTGCGTCTGTTCATCCTGAGCTGCGCCCCGGGTCGACCTGCTCGCTGGAGCTCGTTTCTAGACAGTATTTTTTTAACAGTAAAGTCAAATAGCTAGAGCATTTTATAATTAAAAAAAAAAAAAGTTGTGCAAATCCGAGTACAACAAGTTCATGCTGCGTTCAGTGTAAAGCCGTTATGTGGAAAGTGAGTATGGCACAAATATGGCACACTCTCATTTTTATGAAATGTCAACAAAATAAACCACTTCATGCATAAATTATTATGAACATAATTCATAATAATCTGGATTACTTTTATGACATTATATTAAGAGTGGCTTTTTCTAAATACATTTTTTTCCAGAGTAAATGGACTCTTCTATGGATTTTATGCCTGTATTTAAAAAAAAAGCATTGTGTTCATTAACATATTTGATTGACGCCTTACAAAATTAAGTGATGATATTCCTTCAAAATTTCCTGATTTTAGGGTGGTTACATGATGCAAGCTGATTTCATTCATTAAAAAAAAAAGTTTTAACACTACAAGTTTTTACAAAAATTACATAATTCTAAGCACAAATCCTGTTTAAAGCCTAAAACTTTATTGTGGTTTTTATTTGGTGTTAATAAATCATACTGAAAAATATGCATTATTTTAGTTATTGGAATATCTCAAATAATCTTTATTTTAAAATATCTTTAAGCAAAACCATAAAGGTCCAATATTAAAGGTCACCCAGTGAGTGTCTGTTTATCCCCCTCAGACCATGCATTTTTTCATACCTCTTGCTCACTGCATTTCACTCCTTCTCAGAATGCGCCATTTCAGTGTTTATGTAAATGAGCTATTCCTGAGCCACGCCCCTCCAGAGAAAAAGGTATCTTATATGAAGTCACAATAGGAGGGCAAATCTAATTGGGCTTGTTTAAACTCGGGCAATATAAACATGGGGAAAAATACAAAAATCAAGGTTTAAAAAAAAAATAACCTATTCGTGTGTATACATGCACAGTGCACAGACCCTTCGGAAATGTCGAACTATGACAAAGAAGTGAATTTTGCACAATAGGTCTCCTTTAAATGATGCTGATTCTTTTAAAAAAGATTTTCTGTTTTGTTTCTGCTTTTGGCTCAATGGTGATCTTTATATTCAAGATTCAAAGAGCTTAATTAACCTCAGAGGGAAATTGCTTTGCTTGTTTGAAGTTGCTTACTATTTAAAAAAGAAAGGTGGAGAAGAATCAATTACAGGAAAATCTACGGGATAAAAACTATAAAAGTGAGGATCACAGTTTATAGCTGTGTTACACATCGGAGTGAACTTGAAGTGAAATGGAACGACACTTCATTCCGAGGATTGAGTGTAAGAAGGCTAACTGTTTAAAAAGATTAAAAGTTGTACAGTGTACCAGCAGTAAGTATAGTAATTGAGAGTAATTGAGCACAAGAATATTGGTTATTAATTGATTTGTAGTGAAAAGAGTGTTATTTGATCATATCGTCAAGGCTGTGTTGAACAAAAATAAATAAATAAATAAATCATTCATCTTTTTTATTATACTTATCCTGTGCAGGGTCACGGGGGGCTTGAAGCCTATCCCAGGAGACTTTAGGTATCAATCCATTACATGCCACACACACATCACAATGTGGGAGGAACCCGGATTTCCCACGGGGAGAACATGCAAACTCCACACACAGACGCCAGGCGGAAATTGAACCCTCATCCCTTTGGTGCGAGGCGACAGTGCTAACCACTATGCCATTGTGGTACCCTTAATTAACTAATTATAATACATCAGACCTTACAAACACTTACAAAAATAATTGCACAAAAATAGACAAAAATAACCAAAAAGGCTGTTATGAGTTTAAAAGTTACAGTTGAGTAATTTACATCATGTGGTATATTTTCTTAAGCTGTGTGTGAAACCGGCTAACTAGACATTTCTTGTTAATTAATGGCGTCAGAGATATGGGTAATGTCCTGATCCTTCACAAAAAAGGGTCATGATGTTACTCATGACACCATCAGCTTACTCACTCGCACACACAAACATGGCCCAGTCTAAACCCAGCGTGTTAGCCAACCATGTCTGACTACACAGACACACACAAAGGCATGACTTATCATACACATGACCCTGTTACAAAACCCCCCAGCCAGGTTTCCGACTGTCTGACTCCCAGTCAAGGTGTAATGAGGGCTGAGATCTCGGGACACATCCGCCGTTCTCTCTGGCGTGCAGACCTCTGTTCTCTTTCTGTTCCCCTGAAAGCCGACATGATTCCTCCCTGACAGAGACGAGCCTCCTGCCATTACTATTCCTATAAAAACAGATGCCAGCTAACAAATCTCTATAAGGGACGTACCTCTCGGCGTCTCCCCCTGCGTCTCCGGCAAGTATTCAGTGTGTGAAATGAAAAGGCAGAAGCCTCTCTCTCTCTTTCTCTCTCTCTCTCTCTCTGACACACACACACACATACACACACACACAAACACACAAGAAATTGTCGACCTGTTCGGAACTTTTCTGCGCACATTTGTTTAAGTCTCATGATTTGACGAGTGAAGTCAAGACTTTTTTTCATCCTGTGGTTGTATGCTTAAACCCTTCTGTTTTTTGTTTTTTTTTTAACAGCTGGACCTGCGGTTTTATTTCCAGCAAAATCGGTGTTGCTCTTCATTCCTACCTCAAGTCATAATAACCTCCTACCTACGCGTTTTTAGAAAAACTGTTCGTTTTAGAATTCGCAGGCAGACATCTCGTCCAGATGCGTTAAGACGGGAAAGTTTTTTTTTTGCCCCAGTCAGGGACTGATGGACAGTCTCTAAAAATAAGAAAAAATCTTCTTTTTTTTTCATTTAGACCGCAAGCTTTTTAGTGGAGTTGATAAATAAAGAACAATCACTGATTATTTTAATCTGCTACAGTACAGTCGGTATAATGTGTCAATTTACATTCATACAAAGCTTCATTTTCAAACTGTATATGAGCCAAGATGATGAAGAGAAAGCATGAACATGAAGCATACCGCATCTCAGCAACAAGCTAGAATGTCAAGGGTTTCTTTAAAAAGCTGTTAGGATGCAAGAGATAACAAAGATATCATGGTTTTTCCTTTGGACTTCTGTAGTCTTGTAGGTCCATACTGTAGATGTGATACCCTGGTCATTCAGTACGTTAAGGTCGTCAGCTGACCACATAATGTTGCTGAGCCTCGACCTGACCAACTGAAGCGACCCCAGATCATAACACTGCCTCCAGAGGCTTGTACAGTGGACACTATGCATGATGAGTACATCGCTTCCTGCGCTTCCCTTCCTACCCTGACGCACACATCACTTGGACTAGGGTTAATCAGGACCACATGACCATGTCCCGTTGCTCCAAAGTCCAATCTTTACTGATTAGTCTCACTAACAAGTGATTTTCTTATGGCCACGCAGCTGTTTAGTCCCAATCCTGTAATCCTTATATTGTGTGTGTAGACAAATGCTCTTACTAGTAAGAGCATTTATATAGTATATAGTAATATATATAGTTATATAGTAAGAGTATACTATATATACTATATATATATATATATTTCAGAATGGTCACATTATCACTATATATATATATATATATATATAGTATACTCTTACTATTTAACTATATATAACATTATATATATATATATATATATATATATTTCAGACTATATATATATATATATATATATATATATATATATATATATATAAAATGTTATATATAGTTAAATAGTAAGAGTATACTATATATACCATATATTTCAGAATGGTCACATTATCACTATATATATATATATATATATATATATATATATATATATATATAAAAAATGTTATATATAGCTATATAGTAAGAGTATATATATATTTCAGACTATATATATATAGTATATATAGTATACTCTTACTATATAACTATATATAACTATCATATATATATTTCAGAATGATCACATTATCACTATATATATAATGTTATATATAGTTATATAGTAAGCGTATACTATATATATATATATATATATATATATATATATATATATAGAGAGAGAGAGAGAGAGAGAGTAATAATGTGACCATTCTGAAATATATATACACTACCGGCAATTTGGGAATGCCAGTTAGTCTAATCTACGTGTCTTTGGACTGTGGGAGGAAACCGGAGTACCCAGAGGAAACCCACCAAGCACGGGGAGAACATGCAAACTCCATGCACACAGACCCCAATGTGGGAATCGAACCCGGACCCTGGAGGTGCAAGCCGACAATACTAACCACCAAGCCACCGTGACGCCCTTTTTGAAATGATAGGCATTAAAATTCATTCATGTTTGTATTCTTAAACTACATTAAATTTGTGCTTTTATAGAGAACACTACGCAAAAATGATAGTAAACTTCACTGTGTGAAAACACCTGCGTCACACTTTCAGAACACCTAGACAGTATATAAAGCTAACATGGGTGTATGAGCTCGAAACGTGTGAAGTGATGCATGTACTGCAACACTGAATGAACGCGACCGGCGTCCAACTTTCAGAACAGCGGTGTGTTGATCTGCTCCCAAACACTTGTGCACAGTAGACAGTAGACTGGCGATTTCCCGATGCTTCACTGCACTGGACTCGTCTATGCTTTTGAAACTGGATTCAAACAGTCAATCACTTTAATAGGTTCCATGGATGGAAGTGACACGCCAGAAATTTACTAGTCTATTTCAATTTGTAGCATTAATTTCAAGCCAACATTCATCACGATGATTAACTGCGCTGTCATAAGGAAATATTTTTACTAAAACTTTTTCCCCTATTTTTACAGCTAACCATTTTAGCTTAGCAGAACGTTTTCTGGACATTATGGTCCTACAAACTACTGCTTGTCAGAATATTTATCCTACATGGCAGAATGAAGGATTGGCTTTGCTAAACTGCCCCTAGGTGTGAATGAGTGTGTTAATGTGCGTGGTGATAGATTGGCATATCATCACCACCAGGGTGTATTCCAACCCGGTATTCCAGGAACAGACTCCAGGTCCACCAGGATCGTGGATACTGACCTGGATGAAGGAGTTACTAAAGATGAATGAATGCACTGTATGAATGAGGTACAGTTGAGGCGTTTCCGAAAACATGAGAACCTCCTGCTGAATTTTTGCGGACGGTTGTTTTGTAGGGTGTTCAAGTCAAACCGGGACTTTCGGTAGCTTCTATCAAATAACAGAAAAATAATAGCAGCCTTCAAACCGTTGACTATACATCATCATTATACAACGGGCGTTCAAGTCAAACTGGGACTTGTGACGAAATTTCTCATGAATGAAGGAGTAAGTTGTACAGTAGGCTCTACGTCCGTGCAGTTCAACAAGTGGAAAGCCTGATCCTTGAAAAGTCCACCGATACACATCAGTCTGTGGGACCTGTATGCGCGATAATTTTTTCATATTTTCACCAACACCACTTGCACATTACAGGAACTCGTCTGTGAGTTACTGCCAAAAATCCCTGTACAGTCATTACATCATCTCCACCCATTTTTATATGATTGGGCCATCAAAGGAGTTCCTGAGAGGCCAGCGTTTTAGATGTAAAGGTCCGATCGTGGCTCTGGTGTATTGAGATAGCGTTCTATCTTGCTGGTATCCAAGCACTAGTGAAAATGCTGGACTAAGTGCATTAGTGTAGAGAAATAAAGGTACTGCATAATGGTGTTCTGTTATTGTGTGCAATCAAAAGTCCCGGTTTGACTTGAATGCCTTTGCATTCTTTATTATTTGTATTATCATCATTTTTAATAGAACTCTGAAGCATAGTTATGGTCTCCCATTGAATTAATTTATGCTTGCTGCAAACCAGGACATGATATTAAAATATATATATATATATATATATATATATATATATATATATATATATATATCCAGGTATAAGTCAGCATCTTACGCTACACCCTGCACGATAAGAAATCCTGTGTGGGACAACTCTCTTCCAAAGCTCTCGGGTGCTGTTGAGAAAGGGATAGACGTATTTCACAGGCTATATCACACAAATTAGACTCCAGCTGGACCATTCATCCTGAGAGTGATCCAATTCCCTTCTCACACTCGGAGCTCGATTCATCCGCGAGAAATGACTCAAAGGCTTTATTACTGTAATAAGTCGTTCTGAAGATTGCTAAAAGCGGTAATAAAGACGCTCAATGTTTTCGGGCCTAATGTGGGGGATAAAATCGACGTGGAACGGGAAAGACAACAAGCGGAGGAAACTTTTTAGTAAACGTGAAATGTCTGCTTTTCATTAAGGTTTTGAATAACAGGAATAGAAGGCAGCTCAATGAGTTACATTTTTAATGTTCTGATCTCTGCTATGCAATTCAACATGTTAGGATTCCCGGATAATTTGAAGAAAAAAAAAGAAGAAAAAAAAAACATATTAAGTTACAAAAGACAAATAAATCTTTATCATAACAAATGCTGATTTCCTTATACAGCTATTAAATACAGCAAAGCTCTGAATGAATGAATGAATGCACATATGCCAGCAATCGAGTGTGTGTTTTTCTGTGTCTGTTTGGTTTACCTGTCATTGTCGGCGCTCTTGAAGGCCGGAAGGATGTTCCTGAAGCTGCTGTTGCGGTCGAGCTTGGGTTGGCTCTTGGTGCGTTTGATGGAGCCTTTCAACCTTCGGCTCAGGAAGCCCTGGACAGGAAGCAGCAGAGACACGAAAACACTCAGCTCATGTGTCTTTTAATAAAAAGGAAAGAAAAAGGAAAAAAAAAATCCAACAATACACTGGCACTCAATCCAGCACATCTGTAAATAAATGTTTTTTCTTTTTCTTTCCTCTCATGCGTGGTGTCTGGCAGAGAGGTGGGTTGCCGTGCAGACTGAGCTACACGCGCACACACACACACACACACACACACACACACACACATGCACGCGCACACACACACACACACACAACACTCACATCTGCTCATGCTGCTGATGTGAGACGCCCCTCAAAGTCGGTGTTGCCATGGAAACTGTGGGTTGGCATGGAAGGACAGAGATGTGCAGGGGGAAAAGAAATAATAAAATACCGGTGCACTGCTTGGCAAAAAGGGAACCGAAGCACCCAGATTTACAAAATGCAGCACTGGATTTATGAATATTAGCTCATTTATTAGGGAAAGTATGTAGACATGAGTTTAGAGCAGGAGGAGAACTGGACAGAAATGAATGACAGGATGGTAGATTTCATTAAGAAAACAGGACCAGAGATGCAATTACTGACTGGAATAATTACTGGGTGTGTGTGGCTGTGTGTGTGTATAGAATCAGAGGGAATGAATAGATGATTGGCTTTAACAAACCCTCTAAATGAGTGTTGTTGTAGAATCACTGCTTTGTGAGCAAACAGAGTCAAAGCAAAGACGTTGTAAAGGAAAAAAATGGCTACGATTTGGCTGTAGGCACCAACAGTACCGATATTTTTACACAACAATTGTATAAATAAGGAATTAATACTAATTAGGTGACATTTCAGAAACAATACACCCAAATCATTTGTTTATCTTTGCTCAGTTAGTGAAAGTACAGTACAGTACAGAACCACACCAATAACCTGGGTACCGATTTATCCTGTATACAGAGTCGTGAGGGCCATGGAGCCTATCCCAGGAGACTTAGGGCACGAGGCGGGGTACACCATGGACGGGATGCTAATCCATCACAGAGCTTACAAACAATTTGGTAATGCCAGTTAGCGTAATCTACATGTCTTTGGACTGTGGGATGAAACCCCGGAGGAGGTACCAGGAGGAAACCCCCCAAGCATGATCGCTCATATATACTGATTTGTACATATTTAAAGCTCAAAGTCTATTCATTCATTCATTCATTCATTCACTCTTTAGTACTGGAGTAACAGTTTCGGTGGGACTCTTGCTACAGTTGGAATTTTACATAGAGAACACAGATTCAATCAAATTAGTTGACTTTTGTCTTATCATTTACTAAGAGATTAAATGCCACAGACCCTTTCATTTAGCGTTATGTTAATTGTGAGGTCAAGCTAGCCATAGTCCCAGGCTAAACACTTCCCCACTTTGATGTGAAGAATTAAAACTACAAGGGGCGTTCATGTCAAAGCAACAGATTTGATTGTGCAGAATAACAGAACACGGTTATAAGAGTAAAAACAAATTTAATTTCTTGATATAATCCTCTGCTTCACTAATGCGCTTATCCTAGCGTTTCGCTACTGCTTGGATACCCTCATGGTACATTAGAACATTTTTGCCTGTTTCATGTCTGAAACGCTTTAATGGCCCAAACATGCATGTGGGAATGGCTTGAAATGGATGGTTCATACATTTGTGTACATTTCGCACAGACCGACAATTTAGCAAGTTCAAGGATCGAGAACTCCACTCGCCGGATGTTGACGGAAAACGACTTCAAGATCGTCATTCACAGACGTACGGTTTTCTTAAACTAAGAGTCTCATCAGTGTTACACTTTCACAAGAAATTCACAAGAAATTCCATCACAAGTCCCAGTTTGACTTGAACACCCCTTGTAATAATGGAATTACAATTATGTGTTAGAAACCCCTGTATATATTCTTAAAAAGGGATCAAATAAATCCTTTTTGAGACACGTTTCCAAAAAAGTCATGCTCCAATTTGTCGCGTTTTAATTATTTACAGCTTTTTGCTTGCACCTTCAACTCAAATACTATTTAAATGAAGTCAGATTTTTTTTTTCTCCCAGATATCATAAAAAGTCTGATGGAAAGTTTTGCATATTCTGAGCTCCTTTGAGCCTTATTTCTAAACTGTGCCATTTTCAGGATGTATGCTATTACCCTGTCAGGAACAACGATAAGAAGAGGCGCAGAGCCGAAGCTCAGAGCTGCATGCGGCACTTCTCTGTGGTGTAACCTCTCCTCAGAGCGGTTTGAATACCGTGACATTTGCTGCGTAACCTCCAGGTGGAAATATTAATCACGCAGACAGTCGGATGTTTGATGATGAGTCATTTCTGTAATGAATATCCCGCGGTGGTGAGCCAGATGAAGTTGCAGGACAGCGCCGGATCAATGTAACGTCTTATAGCTCTTTCTTAACTTACTGCTAAATCAATACCTGGTGACTTGAGATATGAAAAATTCAACCACCTTGCTGTGAAAGAATCCTGAAGAAGTTTCTTAAATATCGAGTAAATTTAGCAAAATGTTCGGAATGTGTGGGGGGAAGAAAAAAAAAAGATATTTCAGTTATGCCACCACCGCTTGCCTGTCAACTGCTCAGCCTCCAGCTCACTACATACTTTCAGCCCAGTTGTGTCTAGGTGCCAAATTCTTCTCATGCTTACCTATTGAGCCTGTCATTTCCTTACAATCTCCGTTCATTCTCCTCTATCTGTAATCCTCACACCAGTCGTAAACTTGCCCAAATCTGGTACAGTTCGGGTTCAAAAGAGAGCACACATCTTCCCACTTTAACAGCACTCGGTGGTACGTAGTCTGACAAGCAGCACTTAAAGTAAATGAAACAAACAAACATTACAACCACCTGTTTAATATTTGAAAGGTTCCCTTGTGCTGCCAAAACAGCTCTGAGCCATCAAGAAATGCCCTCCACAAGACCTTCGGTGGTGTGCTGTGGTACTGTATCTGGTTCCAAGGCATTATTTCTAGCTGTGAAATGGGGCCTTTGTGGGTGCTGGTGCCTCCTCTTCCCCAGGTATGTGATGGACATGCACCCAGCTGTCCACCCTTCCACACTGTAGGCACGATTGGTGGTGGACAGGGGTCAGTACGGACAGTCTCGGCTGGTGTGTTGTCAGCACTGTGTATCCTGACTTAACCAGCATTGCCTTATTCAGCATTCTGTGCCCTGAACTCAGGTCTGTGTGCATGGAGTTTGCATGTTCTTCCTGCGCTTGGTGGGTTTGCTCCGGTTTCTTCCCACAGTCCAAAGACATGCAGGTTAGGGTAATAGGCATTTACAAATTACTTCCTAGTGTGTGAATGAGCGTGTGAGTGTGTGTATATGTGTCCCCTGCGATGGGGATGTACCCTGTCTTATGCCCTAAATTTCCTGGGATACTCACCAGGCCGCCCCATGACCCTGAACACAGGATAAAGCGGTATAGACAATGAGTGAGTAGGTTGTGAGTGAGCATTTTGTGCTACAGTAGCTCAACTGTGGGATCAGAACATGCTAACACCCCCATTGGCTGTCAAGACCCTGTCATGCCGGAGCACCAGTTGTCCTTCCTTTGGACGATGTTTGGTAGCCAGGCACAGCATATCAGGAACACCAAACAAGACCTGACATTATGGAGTTGCCCTGATACAGACGTCTAGCCTGTGTCTGGGTTAGGGTTAGGGTTAGGGTTAAAAAAAAAAAAAAAAAAAAAAAAAAACTCTTCCCAGTTGTGTCAGACTAATCGCACTTAGTTATTGACCTAGTTAACCCAGTGTAAGTATCTATCCAGTAATGTAAACTTTAAAGCACTTTTTGTAAGTCGCTCTGGATAAGAGCGTCTGCCAAATGCCTAAATGTAAATGTAAATGTAGCCATTACAATTCACACAGATTCTTATGCTTGCCCATTCTTCCTGGTTCTAGCACAACAACTTCAACAAGACTGTGTAATGTATCCAATTTCTTGACAGGTGGCCCTGTAACAAGATCGTCAAAGTTCTTAACTGGACATCAGTCAGCAGTTTTAATGTTATGGCTGACATTAAGATACGTTGAGTGGGGTCCAAAAGTCTGAGACCGCACTGGACTATTAGCTTTGAAGGAACCATTTATAAGACCAATTATTAAGCAAATTTATACATACAGTATATATGACAAGGTGAATGGGAGTTTTAGGATTTGGATTTGGTACTTTTCTATCAGCACAAATCATGGAAACTGCTGAAACGCCTCCAAGTTTCTCATTACCATTTCCGCAGTCATCTGGGACGTCTGTCAAGCAGGAGGAAGTGCTAATAATTTAGATTCAATTGGGATGGCTGCCTATGCCACTTATTCTGTGTTAATTCTTAGCAGTCCGCATGTAAGAGTTTTATCACACAGAGGATTTTCAGTTTTTTTTTTTTTTATAACAACAAATGTCATCCTAAACTCTAATCCTATCTGAAGGCAGATTTAGGTGTCTTTAGTCGTTTTATAGATTAATGAAATGACTACTTCATTCGTGAGTAATGTTTTAAGTTTTATAGTTTCCCGCAGTGCTCCTGTCCAAGTGTCGGAATAAATACCCGCTAAGTTGTTCTCTCCTGTAATGCATTATGCTGAAAACAATAGCACTCCTGGAATGTGTCCAAAATGTGCACTTTAACACACTCGCACCCAAGATCCCTCTCACCGTACGATACAATGCCACCACCGAAGCACAAAGCCGTACTCGGATCAAAGCCAGAGGTACGCGTCGTCCAATACTCGCTCATGCACTTCAATTTGATATAATAACAGAACTAAGGACGCACAGTGTTCTGCCTCTTGCTTCTGCTTATGTACTTTGATCTATGAGGCTTTTAAGGCTGCTCCAATCCTTTAGACGAGCCTCAGGCACTTTGGTCTGATGAACAGTGCACTGTCTATAGTCATGTCAAACTACAAAATATACAGTAGAGGAATGTTTCTGTTAATCAAATCAGTTGGTGGTGTGCGGCGTTGTGTCAAAGTTCCCGAAGTTTACAGAGAACCTCAATCAACTGAGCTGAGCGGCTCAGGAGCTGCCACGAGAGCCAGGGACCCGAGGACCTTTTTTTTTTTCCTTTCTGTCCATTTGTCAGGTCAGCTTGCGCATCGTGTTCTTGTGGTACTTTGGTACTTTAACAAATCAAGTGTAATTTTCATCACTTCAAAGTTAGGAAGGCTAAGCAAAAAAAAAAAAAAAAAAAACACACAATAAATGATATCTGGAGAGACGTATTAAGTTACTTGTTCGCCAGACATTAGCACATACAATACATAAGCAAAAGGAAAAAAAAATGCTATGCAAAAGTATTCAGTCACAACTCATTTCTTCATATATTCTTCTTTTTTTTTTTTAAGGTATTTTTGAGGAATAGCTCTCCAGGCTTCTTGAATGACTCATTTTCAGTCCAGTTCCTGTAGCTGAGCAGTTTCAGAGTAATGTTTTTTTGCTTTGCAGTGACCTGTGAATTATTCAAGCATAAAAAGCATCTAACGTAAGGCATGAACCAATGAGAAACAGGTGCAGATGATGACAGATGATCAAGCTGGTGATGCTGCGTCTAGTATACTGTGCTAGTATACTGGTGATGCTGAAGGCTGAGTGGTTGGAATAGACGAGAGGGGAAATGAGGTTGCTGCTGAGGTTCTTGCAGTAACAACCAAGTTTTAAGTTGTATCCTGCAGGATCTCGCAGTAAAACATTTATTCTCACTCACTCACCTTCTATACTGCTTAATCCTGTATTCAGGGTCACAAAGGGGGGCCTGGAGCCTATCCCAGGAGACTTAGGGGACAAGGCGGGGTACACCCTGGACAGGGTGCCAATCCATCGCAGGGTACATACACACACTATGGCCAATTGGGGAATGCCAATTAATCTAACCTACATGTTTTTGGACTGTGGGAGGAAACCCGGAGGAAACCCACCAAGCACGTGGAGGTCATGCAAACTCCATGCACACAGAGACGGGAATCGAACCTGGCCGGGAATCGACCTCGGACCCTGGAGGTGTAAAGCGACAGTGCTAACCACTACACCACCGTGCCGCCATACATTCAGACCAGGCGAATATGAGCTATAGCTTTAAGGTCTGTTTATGATACGTTCTACATGAGGACATATCTCCTTAAACTTTATCCATAGGTTTTATTCCTTCTTCTTTTTTTATTGTTTGATGGCTGAAGACTCCGGGAAGAAGTGCTAAGAATTGCACTAAAGCAATTAGATCAGTTACCTGCTGCTGAAAAAAAAGAATTCGTATCGAATATCACTTAGAGCAGATTGTAATCTACAGCACGCTTGCGCTAAAAGCCTATATCAGACTGCGCAACCGAGGAAACAATCCATCTAACAGCATTATCCACAGCCGGAAGCCAGACTGTCTGGTCTGGCTCAGTTTGCGACTTATCTATTTGTGTGATTGAGAGGGAGCATGAAAGCTGTTCAGAAACTTTAGGGGTGAAAGGGGAGCCCAAGATTTCATCTCCAAGCAATACTCGTACACAACATCTCAGCATGTTTGGGGAATTAAGGTTTTTCCTGGGTAAGCACCGCCGTGCTCCGCGCACCACGGGTGCTCCGACACGTTCCGGGTCCTTCTGCATTAATACGGCCCTCACCACTGTGTGCAGACACAATCAGCGGGACTTCCCAAGAGCCCCACAGGAACCCAGTATACAGATCCACACATCCCTCATCAGCATGCGCTTGACGCATTCTTGCCGGCAACACTTACGCAGGGTACACACCAGCCGATCGGCTCGGCGTCTGCTAATGGATCCTGCCATTAGTTTGGCTGTGTAATTAGGAGCAGCATGGGGTTGAATAGGCTGCTTGTTTACCTGAGCCTCTGCAGGGTAAATAGCGCAGACGTGGCAGGGCAGACTGTGAATACAACAAGAGAGCAAACACAATGAGTGTGAAAATGCCTAGGGTGCTTTAATCCTCTGAGAAACGCATTCATCTTTCAGAATGTTTAAAAAAACAACAATAAAAAAAACAAAGACGTCTAGGGAAATCAAAGAGCAGCATGCTTTATTCTGCTTAATAACTACAAAAATTATCGGCATTCATATAGAGATGAATCCTGCTCGCTATTGTCGCACAAGACAGTGGGCACCAATGTGTGACAGAATGAAGTGAAACAAATCTGTCTGCGCTGTCATCATGGTGTCCAGTGCGGACCGTCATGCAGGACGGTCTCTCCGAAAGCAGACTTACGTAACGCGCAATTAAGCGATGGGTGTGACTGAAAGAAGGCCATAAAGGCAGGATGTGCTGTCGACAGCAAGACAAAGCAGACAGCAGAGGCAGGCAACCAGCTGTGGCCGTGATTCTCGCTCACACACACGAGGCTCATAAAATTCTTTTCAAAAGTTAAACTCAAATGGTAATTATCTGAAATATTAATTATTTAAGTGTCTCTGAATATGAATAAGTGGATCGTGTTATCTGCCCCAGACAGAGCAAACAGTAGAAGTGCTACACTACACGCTCATGTCTCAGAAAGATTTTTGTGGCAATCACTCTGCCGATGTACATACTGTATGTTATACCTAGAATTTCTCCTTCTTATTATTATGACGGATGATATAAACATATTCAATAAATACAAATATACAAGGTGCGATCTGTGATGAAGGTTCTTGTGCACGGAGGCATAAAACCGACTGACATTTACAGAAGACTTCGAGCATAATGCAGTCATGAGACTCTTACTGTAGCTGCAGGAAAACATTTTAAAGACAACTTATGTCCGTGAGTAATCCTGACCAAGGTGGCCTAAAGCCTAATGCAGTCGTTCTCATGAACATTCAGAATTTAAAGTATGAAATAAGATTTTTTTTTTTTTTTTTTTACAAATTAGAAATATATAGGATAAAAACCTATACTGTAGCTGTGAATTTTAAATCGACATTATGTACAAATAATAAAAGAATTAAGTAAAAAAAAAAAAAAAAAAAAAAAAATATGATAAAATTAAACAAATTTAAATGGAATGTAGAAACCATTTCCAGCGAGACATTCTGGAGAATAATGTGCAAAGTCACAGTTCAAAGTTCACAGTTCCATGGTGTGCAAAAAGTGCAAATGTGCCATAGCATATAATATATATTGTAATTTTACATACAGTAACAGAATCCCTTTGACTGCATTATACACATTATACAGTTCCTTGTTTTTATTGTAACAGCAATTCAGGAATATTCATGATGAGCTTTTGTTTGAATTCATTGGCTAATATTTTTTAGCTTTATTAATATATATATATATATACAGTACGGACCAAAAGTTTGGACATACCTTCTCATTCAAAGAAGTTGAATTTGTATTATGGCAACAAAAAAAAAGCAGCTAAGTGAAGAAAAAAACGAGTGGCCATCATTACTTTAAGAAATGAAGGTCAGTCAGTCCGAAAAATTGGGAAAACTTTGAAAGTGTCCCCAATTGCAGTCACAAAAACCATCAAGCGCTACAAAGAAACTGGCTCACATGCGGACCGCCCCAGGAAAGGAAGACCGAGAGTCACCTCTGCTGCGGAGGATAAGTTCATCCGAGTCACCAGCCTCAGAAATCGCAGGTTAACAGCAGCTCAGATCAGAGAGCAGGTCAATGCCACACAGAGTTCTAGCAGCAGACACATCTCTAGAACAACTGTTAAGAGGAGACTGTGTGAATCAGGCCTTCATGGTAGAATATCTGCTAGGAAACCACTGCTAAGGACAGGCAACAAGCAGAAGAGACGCGGTTCGGCTAAAGAACACAATAAAGAAACCTCATTGAATGAGAAGGTGTGTCCAAACTTTTGGTCTGTACTGTATATATATATATATATATATATATATATATATATATATATATATATATATATATATATATTTTTTTTTTTAAGTTTTCTCCATGGAGAATTTTATTAAACATTGATGTAGATGTCAGCGTCAGTGACGACTTTGTAACAGTCAGAGGTGTTTTCCAAAAAAGCTGTTCATTTAAAGAGCCTCTCTAGTGGCCTTTCATTGTCCACTGATGCGTTACTTTAATAATTGCTCAATTTAAACCAAATCTATAGGAAGTGCCTTCATGTACCCAAGCTTGGTTTGTTGAGCTAATACAAATGATCTGACAGTATATAGCGACAAGGCATGTTTATAATAATCTGACCAGCAACTACAGATAATACTTCTCACTCATACCGTACGTATATCACTGAAGTATGGAAATGAAGTTCCTCACTCCAGTGAATGAATAACATCGGAGTGTATTAAATGAACGAGTCACAGGAAGTGTGAAATTAAAGGTTACAGATCCGTTTCATAATTCGTGCTGTTCAGCATTGACTTTTGATTGATCTTAAATATATGCAGTGGAGTTGTAAGAAACTTTGCATTAAGACTAATAAAATCAGACACTCTGGGACGTTATATTTTCATTGCTGCTAAATAAATGAGCCTATTGAAATACAGCCTCTTGGTAAACTGAACACCTCTACCAGGACTGTAAAACTATATATTGTACGTACACAAATTTGATTTGATATCATGCATGAAATGGCTTGTTATATTAGCAAACAATTTCGCTTCCTTTTACAAATAAATAGAGAAAAACCCTAGAATGGAACAAGATCAGTTCAATTCAAGATCACTTCAAGCCTGAAATAAGTACATTAGTACAAACAGACATAATATTATCTTTCATAATGATCTCATTATGAACATAAGTTTACTGTATAGTTATCAGCGTTCAACGTTCAGATTTTTCACTCTCTGAAATCCATTTGTTGCGCTTTTGAAGCAAGAAATAGACAAACACTAAAGCCAAAATGGCTCACAAGAAATACGACCTCAATTACCATGATATCAAGCAACAATGCAATAAGCATACCATTATAAAATGATATAATACCACAATGTAATCCAATGAAACCCTGCTTGCAGTGATTTACATCATGCGAACCGAGGGATACGTTTGCCTCCTGTTTGCCATTTTATCACCCAAATTTCATTTCAATCACACTATCCCCTTAAGCCTGTCAGCGAGCCAAATGATTTCTGCCCCTCGGGCTTCCCACAGGGTTGTTGAGGCCAGATGAGCCTGAAAAGCATCAGTCCCGGGGTCAGAGCAGAGGAGACTCAGCGGGCGTTGCTGCAGGCTCCGCACAGCAGTGGGGGTGGAGGAGTGTAAAATGAAGGTAGGTAGTAAAAGACCGTCTGTTTTCCGGCTTTGTGCGTTTTATGACACCTGCATTATCCTGACGCACCACATCTGCAGGGATTAACCTTGCAGTTCATTCGTGTGAACCCAGGTGAGGTATTAGCCGCTGAGTTCCGCTGCCCTCGGGGGTCACCAAACATCATGAACAAGGGCAAAATCAATGGCACCGAAAAAAATCAAATAAATAAATTGTGCCATTATTTAGTCCAGGGTGCTGCAGGACATGGTGTGTGATTTTCTTGTTTTGTGAAACCATTTATATGAGAGCACGTTGAAAGGATGCAAAACGAGGAACGGTATAAGAGAAATGTCTAATCTCCATGAAAATGCTCATTTTTAGGCAGCGGTTCTTGGCTTACCGTGACTCTCAGGGCCGCAGAAGAGGCCTCCTCGATCGTAGATGAAGCTTTGTCCATGGTGGTGGTCCCAGGTATGCTGCGCCGGCGGCCCGCACGCTCAGAGGCTGACTCTGAAATAAATAAAGAACATTTAAAATTGTAAAATTTCCATTTTATTAAATGGTATCATTTTATCAACTATACAGTTTATAATGACAGAAGATGCTGCTGTGTGACATGAATCATGCCAGCATTGAACAAGCTACAGTACTTACAGTATATTGGATTTAAGAGCTTAATTCTAATTTGAGCACTGTTAGGGTACAGTATACCCTAAACAGTAATAAAATAATAAATCAACTTTTTTTTTTAGCTGCTCCCTTCGTGGGGTCGCCAGAGTGAACCATCCGATCTGCACACCACATGGCACACCGGATGCCCTTCGAGGCCCATCATATTTTATCTGGGCTTGGGACTGGCATTGAATCGCCTGGCTCTGTTCCCCAATAAACATAATAAATATATAATAATCCTACTAAATATACAATAATAAATATATCCAATAGGTGTGCTGTCACCAGTCCTTATAGGAAAGTGACAGAAAGAACCTGCTTCCAGCATCTGTTTCCTATGTAACCAAATAGCAATACGCTGAATCACCATAATGTAATGAAACCCAGCAATCAGAAACCCTGCTTAAAAAAAAGAAGAAAAGATTCAATTAGTCTAATATAGTATCTTACCCTGACCAGTTAGACGCAGCTTGCAAATGTCCAAAATATCTATAAAATTGAACTAAAACGTCTTTTTGACCAAACGAGTCTGGTGAAAAGACTTACTGTTTTTCAGCAGGGATAGATTTACAAAATGACCTGCATGAATGACCCACATTTGTAGCCTTCAACCTGGTTCTGTTTGTCCTCATCTCAGAGCCTGAGGAAGTCTAGCTAGCCATCAACGCTATGTTTAATCACAATGTGATTATTATTATTATTATTGTAATATGTGATGTTAACTTGTTCTTCTAATTTACCAACACATCTGAAGAAGATGGTTTTTTTTATCTTTTATTTTTTTATGTATTGAAGTCACTAGGCCTTTCCACTGTTCTTATAGAAGAATTACACTAGCTACCTAAAAAAAAAAGATTAGACTAGCTTAAGATGGTATTCTGGCCTGACCAGTTAAAACCAACCTGACCAGTTACAACCAGTCTGGCTTGTTAGACTCAGCTTGCAAATGCCCGAAACCTCTATAAAATAATTAAAAAAAATAAAAAAAACAGTCTGACCGAGTTTGCTAGCTGCTAGTTTATCTGGTAACATATTTTGCAACCAACTAAAGTGCAAGTGTTTTATTTAATTTCACTTCTTTTCATTTTATTAACTTCTCATGGTTGGAATTTCAGATCAAGACATAACCATCTAAAATTATAATAATATAAAAATGTATAACATAATAAGCTTTTTCATACAAACTCCTGTGAACTCCGTGTGGAGAGTTTAATAACGGAAGGAAAACTTAAAATATGAAATAAATTGAAATATATTGCTGATTTCTTTGTCATCACATTGCTTAAGATCTACTGCCCACTAGCTAACTTGCTTACCTCCATCATTAGCGAATGGAATTCCACATCTTTAGAAATAAACCAAAATAAATGGTAAGAAATACAATTAATTACAAACAAATACAATAAAAGCTTAGAATTTATATATTTTTATTACTTTTTCTGAAACATTCCAGATCTGTCCATCTGATCGTTCTTTTACTACAGAAGGACGCAAATTAATCTTTATTTCTTACTCATTTGGGGACATTTTGGAGCATGTCAATTTGATCCATTTGAACATTGATTTCTCGGTGGTCGTAATCAAAAGGCCATGAGTTCAGGTTGCGCTACCTTCAAGCTGCCAACACTGGGTCTTTGAACAAGTCCCAGGACCATCTGTGCTCTGAACACCCCATCATGCCTGACTATGTGCTGTGACCCCAGCGTACTAACAAGCTACTGTAGGGTACAAAACTAAATTAATTTCAGTGTACATACTGTATAGTTGCAAAGGTTTGCGTAGACACACACTCATCATGAGCATTATATGTTATACAAGCATCCTCCCTGAGAAAAAAAGACCAGCATTGAAAAAAAAAATAATAATAAAAATAAATCTGTAAGCCCAATATTGCCACAAAATTCTTGCGACTGTATTTAAGAGATAATAAGTGCTTGTTTTCCCCTAATTTTCTTCTGCTCAACTCTAAGTTCAAGTTGCCTAGCAACAATGTTCTCATCACATTAACCACTTGAACTGTAAAATTTTGAAAATTGTTAGATGTGTTAATGTGAGTGCTTTGCTCCTCATACCCTCTTGGTCCCAGCAGAATGAAACTCGAAACCTCCTCATAGTTACACAACTGTTACACAACAATGTACACACCAATAATGCAATTTCTGTCCCTCGTGTCTTTGACATTATAGATAGCGATGGAGGAAACAGGCAGTAAGATAGAGGGAACAATTGCTTGAAAAGGGGGGGGGGGGAGGGGTGGGGGGGATGAAAATGTGTGCAGCCATCCTGAGAGACAGGCTCTATGAAATTCATCCTTTCATATCTTTCTGCAAATGTTCAAAGGTGCCTTGGTTCGCTCTGCACCAGTGCCTTTCTCGCTACGAAAGATAAGATGCTAACAAGATCAGGAACTACAGTTTGCTTGCATTTGCTCTCTACTTCTCTAGCTGGGGGGATTATGTGAATAGCAAGGCTCTGGAACAGAAGAGGTGAATCACCAAGAAAAGGCAATGTGAAAAACGACTCATGCGAGAACATTTAACAAAACCTGACAAAACCTGGATTTGTTTGGGGTTTCGTGATTCTTGGAATCTGACAGGTACTGAAATGGAAATTTGTCCAAACTGTGTAACAGTAAATATGCAACTTAAACATGCAAATTATTGAGCTGAATCAAGCACAGAAAAGAAATGACTGTAACTGGGTTAAGAATCCTTCAACACATTATCAAAAGCTGGAAGGATGGTACTGTACCATCAACTTTGTGGAAGGAACATGGTTGAAAAAAAAAAAATCATGAATGGAGATCAATTAAACACTCGGTGAAGTTAAAAAGGAAAAACAAAAGTAAAAACCTTTGGTACAGTACGCTTAATAGTGAAAGTAAGAGCATTTCCATAAACATACTGTATAATATGATGAGCACTTACAGGATTGGGATTAAACAGGTGTGTGGCCATAAGAAATCCACTTGTTAGTCAGGCTAATCAAAAAAATGGCATAAAATTGCTGATGAGCATAAATTCAAATTCAAAATACAAATCTCTGGAGGCAGTGTTATGATCTGGGGTAGCTTCAGTTGGGCGGGTTTAGTTTCTGCAATGCTATGTGACAATTAAACAAAGTCAGCTGATGACCTGAATGTAATGAATGACCAGATTTTCACATCCTTCGTTCCTTTGAAAGTTTTCCTTTCCTGATTGCACAGGTATATTCCATAACTCAAATTGTGAAAGAGAGGTTCTGAGAGTTTCATCTTCATTCCTCCACATTAACTGACCACCACATTGTGTGGTGTGATCAAAGCTAAAGATGCTGATTAATTTTCGTTTTCATTACATGTTTAACAATTTATCTTTCTGTAATAAGAGTTAACGCAAAGGCTTTTAGAATGGACGCTCAACATGGGCAGCGGGGTGGCTTAATGGTTTGCACTGTCGCCTTGCACCTCCAGAGTCCAGGTTCGATTCCAGCCTGGAGCCTTTTTGCATGAAGTTTGAATGTTCTCCCACAATCCAAAGACATGCAGATTAGGCTAATTGGCATTCCCAAATTGGCCATAGTGTGTGAGTGCGTGTACAGTTTGTGTGTGTGCCTGAAATGGATTGGCACTCTGTCCAGGGTATACCCTGCCTCATGCCCTAAGTTTCCTGGGTATAAACTATGAGTGAGTGTCTAATTGTTGACATGGAGAAATTGTCTTTGAGGTGATGATTAGACTTTTTGGAAATTATCTCCAGTGTCAGGGCTTTCTTACTAGTTTTAAATCAAGCTGTATCACGTTTCATGGACGTTCAACAACAGAAGACAGAAATGTAACTATAAATGGATATAAATAACCATATTTCTTTTTTATTAAATAACAACGGTTATTATACTGAAAGTAATGAAAAGTGGACAAAACTTGACACACTATAGTGTGTAACTGACACACTATAGGCCATAGAGTAACTCTTCCTCTCTTCAACGTTATCGATCAACATAGTCTACTGTATATCACAACATATGCTTTTACGTCATCATTGAACCGAACTCTCGCATCCTCTTTGTCGTAGTTGATGGTCTCAAACTGTATTGTTTGTCTTCAATGCCTTCCGCCTTTATGCTTCTTGTCAATGGTGTCATCTCCGTCAACATTCTGTAGCAGAGTAGGAGACCATCAACTGCGACAAAGAAGAATTTCAAAGAAGATTTGAAAGTTGATTTGAAAATGAATGAATGATTGAATGAATGCATCAGCCATTAGACTGGACACATTATAGAACAGCTTTGAGCTTAGACGGTCATGTATGCAGCATTGGATGAAGTCTAATTCTCAATTGCTTTCTATATTCACTTTGATTAACGTTTGTTAACACCGAGGTAGCTAGTGTTGAAGCTGTATTTCATGAGTGCAACATAATAGAGTCTAAAAGCATTAAACAAAACAGCCACTCTCATGCTACTCAGTTTGAATGTGTGTTTCTGTCAGCATTCCTGCAGTTCTCCTTCTCAGCACATGAACAGATTGGAATGCAAGGGAGGGGGATGCCAAGCAACAATTCTTGTTTATCATCTTAATTAGCCTGGCTGGTATCTTAACATCTTAATCCATATGCTCAGTGTGGTGTCATGACCAGTCTGGTGCCCCATGGGCCCGAACGCAATCAAATGATAACAAAACGCTCATTAACACAAATATGACATTACATAACAAGCGAAGAACACTTGCGAACATTCCGCTGATAACGTGTAGCGGCGCCAGAAACAAACAAACGGCTAAGTGCTTAAATTAAATTTCTGCACTTTTGCATTTCCTGAGAAGACATCCAGTCCGTGTAAACACCATGTCCAAGACATCACAGGAATCTCGCAGTCTCGCGGATGTTCACTACAAGCCACCGTGTGATTCGGGTGACGCCGGTATTAGCATGCACGGCTGTAATTGGTTCCACTATTCTTTTGTCATTAAGCCTCTCAGCCGCGACAGATAAAGTTCTGTGATAAAAGATAAAATAATCGATAAAAATCGGATAAGGCCATCGAGTACTCGCGAGCTTCCTCGTGTAATGAGCAGAGACAACAACAGTGCCTCAATGCCTTTTCAGGTAAAGACATTCTTCTCATCACACCGACTTGTCAATGCAGCCTGACCTCTTGACCACCCAGATCAGGTTTACCCACATCATCATGCTGACAACACTAGAAAAGTTGCATCTGTGTTAGAACGAAGTTGATTTTTTTCCTGCTTAGCACATACTTGTTTTTATGGTTTAGCAAGCAATACATTGCAGCATTCACTTATGAAGACATGGTACTGCTTTGACGAGTCTAAGTCAGATGTGAAATCGATATGCTTGATTCATTGTTTTTTATACTTGATCCAAAAAACAAACAATCTGATGACAGGTGTGTAAGGGCTCACACAAACAAAATATAGTGGAACCTCGGATTGCGAGTAATGCGGTTTACGTGGTGTTCCGCAAGACGAGCAAAGATTTACAATCAATTTTGACTTGAAAACTGAGCAAGTCTTGGTTTACGAGTGCCGAGTATCATGTATTATGCATGCGCTCTTGTTTTGACACCGAGCGTCACATGATCACAACATGCTCGTCTCTTACTGGTATAATCAACATTTCCCACTCTGTTTCAGGGTGTCTGCTATGGTGTGCGCGCGCATAATTTGACACCGACACACACACACACACACACACACACACACACACACACACACACACACACACACACACTCTCTCTCTCGCCTTTACACCCCCCCTCCCCGGCTTCTCACACACATACAAACACTCTCTACACAGAAACTCTGCTCTGTCGCGATTTTTTTCAAAGGTGATGTGCTGGTTCATTTGTTTTTTTTGTTTTTTTTACTTTACAGCATTGATACCGTAGTATGTGCTCACACAAGTGTCATTAGAGAGATTTATTTTTTCCCCGTTAAAACAGTGTTTCCATGTGTGTGTTTGTTGTGGAACTTAAAAAGCGAGTTTTACTGTGAGGAGGAGTTTTACTGTGTAAGATGAAGCAAGGGAAGGGGCTAATTCCACACACACACACACACACACGCACACACGCACACACACACACAAATACACAGCGCCTGCGCGCACAAACGGAAACACTTATAAATCCCGACAGATTTTTACTTTTCTTAAAGGTAAAGTGCAGGTTAATTTGTTTTATTTTTACTTTATATATTGTATTAATAATTTTTATGTATTTATTTTTTTGGGCTGTGGAACGAATAATTTGAGTTTTCATTATTTCTTATGGGAATTTGGTTTGGTTTACGAGTGTTTTGGACTACGAACCCATGAATTATGCTCGTAATCCAAGGTTCCAATGTACATGAATGGTCACCAGGGCAAAAAATACCAAAATAGAAACTATTTCATGCAAAACAATAAACCATTGGACATTTTTGGGTTTTAATAACATACCTGAAATATCTATAGTACTGTGCAAAAGTCTTGAGCCAGCCCTCATTTCTTTATATTTTGCTTCCAAAGAGTCAGACTTTCTTGTATTTATAATGTAGCCTTGAGGAATAGTTCACCAGGCTTCCTCAAGGACTTTTTTGGCTCTCGTTTTTTGGCAGGTTTTTGTCTTATTTTCAGTCCAGTCCCTGTGCCTGAGCAGTTTCAGTTGAATGCTTTAAATTGTTAATCCACACAGTGAGCTATGAATCATTCAAGCATAAAAAAACACTAACTAACTTAAGGTGTAAACCAGTGAGAAAAAGGTGCAGATGACAGATGATCAGGCTGGTGATTAGTATACTGGTGACGCTGAATGTTAAGTGGATGTAAGAGTTAAGACATGGCTGCTAAAGTTGTTACATAAACAAACAATTTTTGAAATGTATCTTTTATCTCAAGTCATTTGCACAGTAGTTCTCACTTGTGCATTCTGAGATGCTGACGTACAGTACACTATCAATCTAAAGTTTGTACACATTCTCTTTGTGTTTTTTTCTGATTTTTTTTTTTTTTTCAACATTGTATAATCCTGAAGACATACAAACTATAAAAGAACACAGATGGAATTGTGTAGTAAACAAAGAAGAACCATTGACTAAGAAAGTGTGTCCAAACTTTTGACTGGCACTGCAAGCCCAAGCGTTTTCTTAATATTTATGGTGAAAAATATTAGCATACTATATACTCTCATATACTCAGAATATATGAAAATACTTCCCTTTTTACTTAAGGAAAAGTGTCAGAGACAGAGTTTCATCGTATACATTGTTTATCCTGTATAGGCCTGGAGCATTTCCTGTGGAATTCAGGGCAAAAAATGAGATACACACACACAACCGCACACTACAAGGAAATTCGGGAAACACTCATCAACCCACATCGAAAATCTTTGGACTGTCTGAGAAACCAGAGTACAGTGGAACTTGGATTGCGAGTAACTCGGTCTGTGAGCGCTTTTACCATAATAAACAAGCAAAATCTTGAAATACAAATAATATGCATGCACTTTGTCGTCACGTGATCACCACTGAGTCTCTCTCACATGCTGCGGGATTGTGGGTAATCGCCTCCCATGATCACTCTCAGTGCGCGTGTAGTCAAGTGTCTAGTCAATGTCCATGCGCACATATACTGTTTACTAAAGCATTGTGACCACATGTGTGCTCACGCATACAGTAAAGCAAAACCAAGTGTCATTAGAGATGTTAAAGATCCAGTTTCTAGAGTCTCTGTGAGAGCAGGGTTAGGGTGGATCTTAAAATATTTGATACATTTGATGCAAGACATTCTACTACCTTAGAACTTTGATTTTTTAAAATATTATTTTGCATTGTTATTTGCAAACAGATGTGTTCACATAAGTGTTTAAGCTATAATTGGATTCTCTAGAATTTTTATTTATCCAAGTGTTGCACCTTGACCTCATGCAATAAATTAATTTCTATGACCAAGCCACATGATACAAAAATCAGTGTCATGAATTTGTAAAGCACCTAAAAGACACAAAATATTTGAATTAATAAAATAAACACAAAAGATTTACTTAAATTGTACTCTCCTGTAAAGAAAATTTGACTAGAGAAGTATACAGTAAGCTGACCAAGCACTCCATCTGCTATGCTTACAAATCAGTTTAAATCAATTCATCACTATATAAATAAAAACTTCCCTTCAAGGGAAAAGTTTTCCGAGCAGCATAATTGGAACATGAAGTTACTCCTTGCTAGCGAGAAACTGTCTTTGTCTTCAGTTGTTCGTCTTTTCATTTCCAGGTAGAGACGGACCGAGTCGCCTCTCAGAACGTTTCTCGGCACGACTCGCAATCACAGCGTGTGAGAACAGATGACCGAACAAAACCACACACACGTTAATCACACCAGGCTCAGGCAGGCTCATGAGCCATCCATCAGAGAACAGCGGCACAAAACGCCTGCTGCTAGAACCCCATTAATCTCTTCTGATCAAGACACATGACCCAGGAGAAGCAGGAGTGAGAGAGACGTATAGAAGAAGTGTGCAGCAGGATGTTCTGGATCTGAGCGAGGGTCACGTCAGGCGGAGAAATTCCAGTGGAAGAACGTCACCTGCTCTTATGTGGCTGACCAACAAAGCTATAACTCACACTTGGCTCATTTGTTCTTCATCTAAATGCACATGGCCTCCTTTAGGTCTAAAAGCATGTTTCGCTTTCTCGTGCATTCTCCAGTTTGTGCACAGTTTTATGGGTTTACTTTATGGATTGAGGTTTCTATAGTAACGGTGGACAAAGGGATTTGTAGAGCATGCGCTCCATGGAATCATAACATAAACAGAATTCATGAAGAAGAATGCATGATGGTGAGGTGAAGTTGGTGCAATGAAATGAATATACTGTACAGTATAACATGTATGGAAGGAGATTTCAGTGTCAGCTCAGCTAGATATGAAAAGGTCAGTGGTGTCCAAAGAGCCGAAGTTACATGTTTCTTGTTCAGGACCGATAAACAGCCATGGTTACCCATTCGGAGCAGGCGTGACGGTTGTGCTAGCCACTTTCTCCGGACTGTCTATCAAACTGGCAACACCATGCCCAAGCTCATCAGTGAACAAGACTTTCTTTGAAAAACACAGCAATTATGAAGCCCAAACATTAGAAAAGTGAGAAGAATGAGTAATAGGAAGAAGAGAGAGAAGAACAGATGGACGCTGTAGTGATGTGAGTACTGCTCAGTGAAAGTAGCACATCGTTTTGAGGGATGGTGCTTAAGTAGGAGGAAACGTCGCGTTATGGACAGGCACAGATGTTGCAGAGTATGGCAGATAAAGATGGTAAATATACTTGTCTTGAATAAGATGCTGCGAAAAAGGTGCTGAGAATAAAAAGAATAGCAGTCCTGCATACTGGTAGAACAACATTATTGCGCAACTAAAATCTCTACCATGTTTTTAATGGAAGTTACATGATACCTGTCTGGATTTACGAACCAACAGAAGTCCTTCATAAGTACAGTACAAAGCCTTGAGACTTCCCTCTTTTCTTCAAATTAAATTAAATGATGGAGATTAAATGAACAATTCAATAGGAGCAATGTTTTACTATGACAGATAAAAAATTGCTTGTTTATGTAACAACCTCAGCAGCAACCTCATTTCCCCTCTCGTCTGTTCCAATCACACAGCATTCGGCATCACCAGTATACTAATCACCGTCCTGATCATCCGTCATCACCTGCACCTGTTTCTCACTGGTTCATGCTTTAAGGTGAATGTTTTTTCTGCTTAATATGTGGCTTGAAAAACAAAAAGCGATTTCTTTGAAACTGCTCGGGTATAGGGACTGGACTGAAATTGTGAGCTAAAAAAGTCCTGCAAAAAGCTCGCCGAACTAGTCCTCGAGATGACATTAAAAATACAAGAGTGTCTGGGTCTTCGGGAGGCAGAATATAAAGAAATGAGGGCTGGCACAGTACTGTGCATGTGATAACTGCATGGGTTTTAAAGCAAATTAAATATGTGCACTGCTGTCAGAGCTGTTGCTATTAAAAAAATGAACAGACACCTTCTGACCAATCAGAATTGAGAATGCAATTCTGCTGTAGTATAACACATGGTGATTACAGGTATGCCTGTGAACAATAATTGCTCCATTCAGAGATTTAAAAAGCTCTTTAGCAGTGTTTGACTTCACATACAAGAACTTTATATGATACAGTATCATTAGGCATGCAATTTTACAAACAAACACGCGTAGTGAGAGTAAGCTCCCTGCAGCTGGAATGAGGAGTGCAGCAGAGAGAGCAGATGGGGAACGCGGCATTAAAAAGTCAATTACTCCGGCTGGATCTGCCCTCTTTTCTCAGTTGATCGCATGCAGCACTGCATCTAGTTAATATATTTCTCTTATCAGTCATAAAGCCTCGTTATTCTGCCTCATACACATGCTTTTCACCTCTGAATGGCTTCATCAGGTAAGAAAGGGGCAGGAAGTTTTTGTTGAAGTTCTATATAAATGTCCTCAACTCTCAGACTCCAGTGTGAAGGTGGTACTAAAGGAAGTGCTGAATGGGAGGGCATTTGACATTCAGAAATGTGTCTTTATAGGTGAAAACGAAAGGAACGAACTAAATCTTTGAGATGTGTGGACAAGTGTGTGCTATTAGACTGAGGGAGCGGGGTGGATAGAAAAAGAGGAGAAATTGCACTAAAGTGGATTGCATCATGTCATTTATCCACATTTTGGAATGAACACGGATTTTAAAAAAATATTTTTTCGCTTTTGGCAAGAATTTTCGTTAAATGTCACATTTAACAGATACTCCTTTAAAAATAAGTTTGCATATGTCATAGAACTCTTCAAAATGTGTCCGTTAACATTCCAGCTCAAATACAACTCGGATAATGCAGTCTGACATGACGCTCTGTTTCAGGGTCTGCGGATTTACATGTAGGCATTTGGCAGGCGCCCTTATCCAGAGCAGCTTACATTTTTATCTCATTATACATCTGAGCCCTTGAGGGTTAAGGGCCTTGCTCAAGGGCAGAACAGGGACAACTTGATGGTAGTGGGATTTGAACCTGAGACCTTCCAAACCGTGATTCAATGCCTTGACCACTAACCACTAACTACCCCTGACCCCTTTTAAGTGAACTACTTCGATTATTCTAGCCGATCAGGGACCGCAAATGTTTGTGTTAGGGACCTTAGCAAGCATTTCACACCCTTTTCCCTCCTGCATTTCTGTCTAACAAAATAAGTTGAAATATAATCTTTAATTCATGACATCATTAATGTTGAACAATATAAAGGTTAAAACAAAGTTAAGACGAGAAGAAGGCTACTATATCCGTTTGCGGTGCAAATTGGGAAATCCTATTTGCCTGTGTCATTTCCAGTAGGAAAATTGGGAAATCCTATTTGCCTGTGTCATTCCCCCCCTTTTTTTGTAGGAGCTCTCCACTTATATTTATACTCGAGTAAAGTTACAAAAGTACTTACCTTTAAATATACTTTAAGCCATAGTAAACGTCTCTTTCTCCCTCTCTCTCTCTCTCTCTCTCCTGTGCATATGCTGTTTTCATTGCTGTCTGCAACCGTCTCCACTTATTTCACTGATTTCAAACACCTGCTGCATTGTACCAGGGAAGGGAAGTCATGCAATTAAGCAGAATAGTCAGCAGATGGTGATATTACCACTTCAAATGCTACACCCTACTGTGGTTGTGTAGTGCAACACCAATCAGAAATCTAGTGAAGTAGAAAGTACAAATATTGTAGGATATAGTAGAGTAAAAGTGAAACAAATCCACTAATAAAACTACTCAAATAAATTACAGATATATTAAATATTTACTAAAGTACAATAACAAAGTACTGTAAATGTGCTTAGTTATCTTCCACAATGACTAAAAATGACTAGAAAGTAAATTTTGCATCGCAAAATTCAATGAGGTGACCTTAATAAAGTAGGGAGCAAAAAGTAAATTCCATTGTCAGCTCCAGAGTCTGCATCAATTCAAATGAACTGATGTTTACAGCAGATTTGTTAAGCATTGGTCAAATCATAAGAAAAGAAAAGAAAAGAAAAGAAATTATGGCTCACATTTCAACCTGCAATGTCTTTAGACCCACCATAGCTGAGAACGATCCAGAAATCTGAAACCTTTAGCTAATACAAGAATCTCTGAGGTAATCCAGCAGGCTAACTTGCTAACAGTCAATGATTTGAGTCAATTGATTAATGAAATTCATACAATAAGTCACTTAACCTAATCGATAAATTAAGCATTTTAATGGTTATAGAATTATTTTACATGCTTTGAAGTCACATATTAAGACTCTTAACTTGACAGATATGAGCTACTGTAATTAAGCTGGCTAACTTAGATAGCTTATGCTAATCTTACAGTTTGAGGATATTTGGAATATCAGATCATGCAGTGTTTTTTTTTGTGTTGTTGTTGTTGTTGTTGACGTTGTTGTTGTATTTTTGTGTAGAAATATTATAAAACCACTTTAGTATTCTTCAAGTTTCCAAAAAGCTCATCAGCAATTCATTCAGTATTTTTTCAGTAACATGTCTATTTGATATCACAATACCAAGGTGCCCAAAGTGATACTGTTAATATCAGGATTTTTTTTTTAATTGGGATATTAACAGAAACAAAATACAAATCGATGTAGATCAAATTTTGTAATAAACTTACAAACCAAAAATATGCTCTCAATTCGTGAACAGCTTAGACCATATGCCACCTGTAGGATTCTAGAGAATGCCATGTTTTACAGTACTAAATAATTTATTTTATTTTATTATTGTTTAAAATTTATTTTGGAGTTTGGAGGTGCGACCCACGAATTGCTACACAAAATGATTGTGATAACTGTAACTGAATGAATGTTTCACCCCATCTTGATTATTTACTGATGTACTGTACAGTACATGTTACTTTCCTCATATTCTATATTACAGTAAAGCACAAACACTCTTGGACTGAATGGTTAAGGAAAGCTCTAATCAATGTAAAAACCAATCCCCAGAGGTGATAAGATGGGGGAAGCAACAGACTTAGGAGCTGCATTTAAGTCTCAACGGACCAGAGACCATGGAGTACCAAGAGAGGAGACAGATACTCGAAGATTGAAAAAGCAGGAAAAAGCTAGCCATAATATGAAGCAACCATATAAGCAAAAAATGAAAAATTCTCTGAGGTAACATGATGCTAGGTCTGTCCAGGATGTTTCATTCATTCATTCATTCATCCATTCAATCATAAATTTATGCACCATTGTGTATAAACTCCCAAAAGATTAGCAATTTTACCTTGAGTCTCAAATTATTTCCATGTTTCCACACCAACATGGTTCCAGTGCATCATTCGAAGATGTCCGTCTCTCCATGTTTTTAATACAACACCCAATACGAATGTCTTGTGGCCATTATTTTTCTATTACTCCATCATTTTATGGCAATGATAAGCTTAACTTGTTGGTTAAACATATAGTATTTATTTGGGGACATTCTCATTAACAAACACACCCATGTTACCTCAGCAGTCACAAATTCCTTACAGACCGACATCACTTATCATCTCTATTTACCGTTATACAGAGCAGAGGGCAACCTGCCAAACAAATGAGGTCATAGGCAATTCTCACACTGTTCTAGCATTACTGAAACCCTAGTCTATAAAATATATCTACAGTACTTGAACCCACTACTGTACGAAAGAAATCTCACATATTTCACAGCACAGCATCCCTACTGCAAAGGCTTTCTCGCTGATTGGAAAGCTTGCTTAACTACAGGGCAGGCTTCACAATAAAGTAGTGCCAAGAGAAATTCCTGCGAACTATTACGGCTTTGTAGCTTCATTTACCGTACAATGCAACACAAAGAGCCAAAGTGTGGCAAGACAGATTTGCTTTACTGGAAAACTACACAAGGATCAACAGATCTTACATCTTTTTGTAGGAATGGTATGACTAGAATGTCTGGATTTGGCGGAAGAAAGCTGTGGCAGTGATCTAACAATGTGTCTTATATAAGTCAACATGACCAGACTAGAATGTATGGCTTTGGAAATACAAGTCACAACACTGTTGAAGATGCTACATTATCTAAAGATGAAATAACGACATGCAAATTTGAATCACTTTGCTAAGGATCACGAGGAATGGATTATTTTTAAACAACTACAGCTATTAATTTGTCCCTGGAAATACAAGCCTTAGAGGTAGAAATGCCAGCACTGTGATGTGTTAATGGTGTGTAAGTTCTAGCAACAACAGTTCCTCAACCTCAGCTACATCATTCTGGTTGCTTTTAATTATTATTGTTTAAATTAGTCTGGGCGGCACGGTGGCCTAGTGGTTATCACTGTCGCCTTGCACCTCCAGGGTCTGGGTTTGCTTCCCGGACAGACTCGATTCTCATCTCTGTATGCATTGAGTTTGCATGTTCTCCCCGTGCTTGGTGGGTTTCCTCCGGGTACTCCGGTTTCCTCCCACAGTCCAATGACCTGCAGATTAGGCTAATTGGCGTTCCCAAATTGTAGTAGTGTGTGTATGTGTATGCCCTACGATGGATTGGCACCCTGTCCAGGGTTTACCCTGCCTCGTACCCTAAGTCTCCTGGGATAGGCTCCAGGCCCCCGGGAATCTGAATTCAGGATGAAGCGGTATAGAAAATGAGTGAGTGAGTAAATTTGGTCTACATTTAGTTGCTTCTTTTCCCCAAAAAGATTACTATTAGCCTGATACAAACTAGTAAAAGGTAAAGACCTTCTCGCTTTCAGAATAAACATGGTTATGATGTTTAAGACACAAAGCTGATTACTCCATTCAGTTCGCCATTACTTTTTGTTGGCTGAGGGACGAACATCCCAATACACACCTGCCGTCTTGAGCAGATTACATGTTCATTATTCTGGCAAGCAGATTCGTCTTGTGTCTGCATTTGTAATAGTTTTGCTGTAGAAACTCATAACGGAGTACTTAGGAAAAAATTTAATACAAATTTTGCACTACAGTAATCTTATTCTAGGCAAATTCCGCACCCTTAAAACAAAAAACATATTGGTTCCAAAGGACTCAACAAACCCAGCAACCACTGCTATGCAACATGGAGAAAGTTTGGACGCCATGAGAAACCACATGCATTTTTTTTTTTTTTTTTATAGAAAAGTATAAAGTCTATGGGTCTCTGTTAGCAAAAATACTGTACAATATAGTTCATGATGCATTGAACATACGTACCATTCCTTGAACACTAATTGTCTATAGTGGTTCTGCATCTAGTCTACAGCTTCCAGAAGTGTAAAATAAATAGACACAGTTACACTTTGTGTTGCCGTGCTGTATTGCTATTCTTGTGAATAAGTGAACAGTAGCACACAGTAGGAGCATGAAGGACGACTGAAGTGTTATTTACCCTTGTTGGCTGCTCGGCTCCGGCTGCGTGAGCGGCCCTGCCTCCAACGCCTGGTGCGAGCCAGCAGCCCGTAGTAGTGACACCTCCTCCCTAGTACTCTCCTCACCACCGCAGACATGGCCTTCCCAATCTCACACACTCATACACACACTCCTACACTCTTTCAACTGGAGTGAACTACTCTCCAGTTTGCCCTTCTCCAGTCTTTCACAGATCAGAGGTTAGACAGAAAGAAAGAAAAAAACTCCTTCCAGTTTTTGAGCTTATCCTGGCACTTCAGGAAAACCTGACACCTCAGGTCTCCTGCAAGTCAGAACTGCTCCTGGCTCAGAGAGAGAACCAAGGAGGTATAGAAAAGAAGATGAGAGGAACGCTTACTCCTCCCACTTCAAGCAGAGGCCCGAGGGAGAGGTATTTGGTGCGCTACTGACAACTCAAGGAAGGTCGTAAATCACTCCGTGAACCTGTGTATAACGCAGAGCCACACACTACTACACACTCGGACAAACGTGATCCGTAACAGACTCAAGGCATTCCCAAGTCAAGGTTTCCAATCCGACTATTCCACAGTATCCGTTTATCTCTTCGCCTTCTTTCCAAGGACGTCGTGCAAGGTCAGTGAAAACACTCAGTGTGTGTACTGACAATACAATAGGGCTGGGAGATAAAGTATACAGGACTCATGCAGGCACTCGCTTCCTCCTCTGTGAACTTTGTTAATAAAGAAAAGTGCGTCTGGGGGAGGAGTTAGTCAACAATTCTTTGCGCTTCAATCGTGATTCCAACTTTTGGCCCACTCAAAGTAATTAAATGTAATTGACCGTGATGATGGTGGAAGAAGCAAAAAAAAAAAAAAGGCTAACAGTTGATATTTATTGACTGTATTTATAAAGCCTGTGTTAAGGGTATTTTAGCTGTACAATTTATCACAGTGTGAATGTGAGTTTATAAGCAATTTCCCTCTGGGATTAATAAAGCTATTTGAATCTTTATGACTATGAGATTGAAAAGAATAGAAAAGAATCATTGCGAAAGAAATATACACGTAATACATATTTAGAATTTACACTCACTCACTCATCGTCTGTACCGCTTAATCCTGTAGTCAGTGTGACGGGGGGCTTGGAGTCTATCGCAGGAGACTAGGGCACAATCCATCGCAGGGCACACACACTCAACCATACACACTACGGAGAATTTGGGAACACCAATTAGCCTGATCTGCATGTCTTTGGGCTGTGGGAGGAAACCCACTAAGCACGGGAAGAACATGCACACAGAGACGGGAATCGAGCCCGGCCCGGGAATCGAACCTGGACCCTGGAGGTGCAAGGCGACAGTGCTAACCACTACACCACGATTCATAATTGAATACTCAACAATAATCATTCATCCATGTTGGAACCTCTGTAGTCCAACTAGGGAACGTGATGGCCGATGGTGACCATTGTATTCCCATTTTGCAACCGTGGTGGGACCTCCGGTCAATATTCACACACTTGGGAATGCCAGTTAGCCCAATCAGCATGTCTTTGGACTGTGGGAGAAAATCCACCAAGCATGGGAAGAAACATGAAAACTCCATGCTCCAACCCTGGAGGTTCTGGGGCCACAGTGCTAACTACTACGCCACCGTGCCACCAACAATAATCATCCCAAATTAAAATATTCAGATAGCATAAACTTTTTATTCAAGCCATCATTAGATCGTTGACGCTACTATTTCTTTAAAAAATCACAGCTAAAGTTAACATTATATATCTAAAGTCCTTACAAGTTAGTTTTTTTTTTAAAGATTATTCGCTGTTATATAGTGTAACCAAAGGTTAATGATCGCAATGACTGTAAACAAAGAAGATATTATACCCCTCTCATACCAGCACAGATTTAGCATCTGCCAGTTGTTTAATTAACATTAATGAGTATGCTCCTTGTTTAAGTCACCACTCTTCCCTTATCAAACCCACCATGAGCAGACATAGTGAGCAGAAATGCACTCTACGCTGTATAGCTCTGGTATGTACGCGCAAGTGATGAACACATAACCCGAATACTCAATGAGTTTGAGTTGATTGTATTTTGTACAGTGCTGTGAAATGACATCTGAGCTCAAGCCCTAAAGGCATCTCTACTGAGTACATCATGTAAGTACTGTACACATGCATGTACTAATGATATTGGAATGTTTCACCCAACTGCCACACACACACACACACACACAGCCATCTGAGAATGACTCCCGAACACACTGATGGACAAGTGACAAGTCAGGAACAGCTTGTTTATAAGCCAGGGTAAAGCAAAGGCGAATTGTTCAAGAATAGAGGACGATTATAAAAGAATTTTAAGATAACATCTGCAATGCTAAAAGGATACAGCGAATTTAAGTGCCAAGATGAGGCAATTAATGGTGGGCAAATTATTAAGCCTGTGAGTGCTCTTTTAACATTACAATGCTTGCGAGAACGTTTCAAATGTACTTTTTAATTTGGTGTATCTGGAATCTCCCTAGGGATGCGGACTGCTGGAGCACGTACCTTTAAATTACAAACACAAGGCCAGCTCGAATGTGGCAGGCATGCACTGTACTGTAGTAATACTGCTTCTCCAATCATATAGCCTTTTTATTGGAGGATGGCATGATGGGATGCCATTGAAGGCTCAGGGCTCCGGGGTCCCTGACTCAACCCGACCCTGTATTTCTGTCTCTTTGAAGTCTTGTAAGTTTTCCCCATGTCAACATGGGTTTCCTGCTAGCTACTCTAAACGTGCCCCTAGGTGTAAATGTGTGCCTGGTGGCCTGTGATGAACTGACATCTCATCCCGAGCTGCCTCACATTAAACTTTCAACATTTTAAACAGGGATTGGCCTGAATCTAGAGCTGCGTGACATGACCTCAATTTAATATCATGATTAATTGAACATTTCGCTGTGATTATAGATGTAGATACTGCATACTGTACGTAGATACAGATACAGTACGAGCTTAATTCCATAGTCTCTCCTGATTTTTATTCCTTTCTACAGTGTAAAATAATGCTGAAGGCTTCTAAATCTGTAAAAGCCTTCATAACGGCTCTAATCCTGTCCTGGAATAGTTCTCGCAAGAACAGTATTATCGAGCACCATGATGAAACCGGCTCTCATGAAGACCTTCCCAGGAAAGCAAGACCAAACCTCACATCTGCTGCAGAGGAGACGTTCATTTAGAGTCACCAGCCTCAGAAATCACCAATTATCAAACAGCACCTCGGATTAGAGCCGTTATGAAGGCTTTACAGATCATGAGTAGCAGATACGTCTCAACATTAACTCTTCAAAGGCATATTTTGACCGCCTTCTTGCAAAGGTAGAAGATTGCCAATGCGATATATATATAAAACAGCCGTCATCATTCACTAACGAGGTTTGTACTGTAAATATGCTCAACCATTGAAGCTGGGTGTCGCAGAATGGATGTGGTGGAGCCATGTGACTACACACGTGCGGTACTAAGTTTTTAAGGGAATAGTATATAAAGTCAAAGTGGCGAAAGGATTAACAGAATGTATAAAAAGTATTTTACAATTAAAAACAACAACAAAAACCTATTGACAAAATTATGCCGATTAGAGTTTCTGAATGTTGTTTTCGATAAATGTTTTAGATTAAACGCCCAGCCCAACTTCAATCCACTGTGAGCATGAATAAATGTAACTACAAGAACTTTAACTTGGAGTCGCCATTACTTCAGGCCAACAATCTTGACTGGCAAAGCTTTTAAACTTATTAACAGACTGGCAATGTCTATAATTATAATTACTGGCAATTTAAAACCACTTACATTTATTATTTAAAATAACAAGGTTCCTCAATGGTTTGCTCAGACAGTTAAAGGTTAAGCTGGTCCTACATCGATACCGCTTTGAAAAGGAAACCCGCCCCTGCCCGGTTCCCTCTCTCAGAGGAGCGAATCGAAGCGTTTAAGTCTAAATCCGAAGTCATACTGACCAGCAACATACCTTCATGTCACGAATCCGAAGAAAAAGATTACACGGAGACAAAACAAGCTGTGCACGGCTGCAAGTTCGGTCTCGCAAAAATGTAACACATGGCATGACAAGCATCACGCTGCCCAAGAGCACGATGGAGTTGGCATTGGCAATCTTCTACCTTTGCAAGAACAGACATGATCGACAAACCCCACTGCTCTGATACAAGAACAGGAACAAGAGCCAGGACAGCTGTGCGTTCCCAGCTGAAGAGTATGATGGTAGCAATTCCTGGTTCGCATTGCTTTCCACTGGGCTGCTAAATGTTTTCAATGTTCTCCATAAATATGTTATTAATGATCACAGGGTAATCGTTTCTCCTCATGGTTTAACGAATGATTTCCAACTAGTTCTTAATGTGAGGTCATGATTTTATAAACCGGAAAGGAATTCGACTGGTTTATGATTTCATGGTGACCTGATGGAAATCATTAAAAATATTAGATCATAATGGAAACCATCACACGCTGGTGAAAACTCATTCGATTTTCCAGATGCTACACTATTATAATGGAACGTAGATGAGTTTAGAAGAATAGTTCTTATAAGAAGTGCTCTGCATTCCTAACTCACCCGAGACGGTGTATTTGAAGCTAGACTGAGTGCAGGGATTACAGGGAATAATTAAACAGCCTAATTGCAGTGTGTGTGTGTGTGTGTGGCATAGGAACTGATGGATGGAGGCTGTGGGGTTGTGTGGGGTAGTGAACTAGAGCTCAGGTGGCAGTAGATTTTCTGGGGGGAAAAAGAGAGTCGCAGTGTGGCGTTTTATGCCTTTGTGAGTCCGACTGAGAAATTCTCCAAATCAAGAGAAGTGGTAAAAGCTCCTGTCATTCATGCCTCCAGATTCCCCTGACCCCTGCATGACCCCACAGCGAGACAGAGAGAGAGACGTTGAAGCAAAAAAGAAGAAACGAAAAAAAAAACATAGTAGAAGAGAAATGGATACACAGACAGAAAGGGAGAGACAGAGAGAGTGATGAAAACAACGAGAGAAAGAAGCAAAAAGGACAGAGAGAGAAGGAAAGAAAGAAGGAAGAAAGACGCATACGCGCAAACAAAAAGAGAAACTTTTAAAATTTGCCAAGCATTTTTCATCAAACATTAAAAACAAGGAAAAGACTGGAAAGGGTTTTTCAGAAGTAATGAGCTGATTTGCATATTACTGCACAAGCTTTCAGGATAGCCAAATATAAATGGGTAGAATATTATCAGAATAGAATCCAAAGCCAAGATGCATGAAATAAGCGTACATCCCGTCCACTCCAACGTTCGATGTATCGTGCATGTCGAGATAGCTTTTCTGCTCACCAGGTTGTATAGGGTCATAGTGTTACTGTATTAAGCTTCGCACCTTGGCCGTTTTCCTCAGACCTTTCTCATCATCACTGCCATTTCACCTACTAAACCTTTCAACCTACTAACCTTTAAAAAACTAAATTCTCACCATTCTGAATAAACGTGTTTTAGACTGTTGCGTGTAAAAATCCCACAGGAGACCAGCCATTTATGAAATATTCAAACAAGCCAATCTGGCGCCAACAACTATGCCATGATTTAAGTCACAAAACCCAAGCGCTCTCCCCACCCGAATTCTGATGTTCGATGTGACTTATACGGTCTCTGTATCATTTTTTAGGTGTGTCATGAACTGGAGTGTGAACTGTTACTTCCTTTTGTTCTTATAGTTTTAAATCAGGCAATTGTGTACGACCTACACTGTAAAAATAAATAAATAAATACTGTATATATATTATAGTATTATATATATATAAATATAACATTATTATTATTGAACACAGTAAACTTTGGCAATTATATATAGGTAGTTTTTACACAAAAGGCTACTTTACAAAATTTGTTTAATTAAAAGCATAAATGCAGGTTAGGATTTATTGAACTGTGCAGAAATATTGACAATACATTTAAGAAATGCAAATTTTCACTACAAGTGAGCACACCTTACTTAATCAAATAAATAAATAAAAAGTCGGGACATAGAACTTTAGGGCAATGAAGAAAAGTTTTGGAGAACATGCAAAGTATCCCAGAGTGTAATTTTGCAGGTAACATTTGACATACTAGGTGTATCAGTTAGTAGGCAGAAATTCTAAATATGGAATTTCAAGAAATGGCGATGTCCATCATACTAATGCAATTTTATATACAATTCATATATACAATCTAACAACAATGTGAGATTTAACAACATCTTATATATTGTATAGGTGCGAAAAGAGAAAGGGGATGATGATTGTAGTATTTTAATGTTTTTGAATGCTATTTGTTCAAATAAATGATTGATTTCAAATGTATTGCATGTATAGATAAAAACCACCTCCTATAGATTTTCACTGTACAGTCGTGGCCAAAAGTTTTGACAATGACACAAATATTAGTTTTCACAAAGTTTGCTGCTAAACTACTTTTAGAACTTTGTTTCAGTTGTTTCTGTGATGTACTGAAATATAATTACAAGCACTTCATACGTTTCAAAGGCTTTTATCGACAATTACATGACATTTATGCAAAGAGTCAGTATTTGCAGTGTTGGCGCTTCTTTTTCAGGGCCTCTGCAATTCGACTGGGCTGCTCTCAATCAACTTCTGGGCCAAATCCCGACTCATAGCAACCCATTCTTTCATCATCACTTCTTGGAGTTTGTCAGAATTAGTGGGTTTTTGTTTGTCCACCCGCCTCTTGAGGATTGACCACAAGTTCTCAATGGGATTAAGATCTGGGGAGTTTCCAGTCCATGGACCCAAAATTTCAACGTTTTGGTCCCCGAGCCACTTAGTTATCACTTTTGCCTCTTTTGCTCCATCGTGCTGGAGAAAATGCATTGTTCTTCACCAAACTGTTGTTGGATTGTTGGAAGAAGTTGCTGTTGGAGGGTGTTTTGGTACCATTCTTTATTCATGGCTGTGTTTTTGGGTAACATTGTGAGTGAGCCCACTCCATTGGATGAGAAGCAACCCCACACATGAATGGTCTCAGGATGCTTTACTGTTGGCATGACACAGGACTGATGGTAGTGCTCACCTTTTCTTCTCCGGACAAGCCTTTTTCCAGATGCCCCAAACAATCGGAAAGAGGCCTCATCCGAGAATATGACTTTGCCCCAGTCCTCAGCAGTCCATTCGCCATACTTTTTGCAGAAGATCAATCTGACCCTGATGTTTTTTTTTGGAGAGAGGTGGCTTCTTTGCTGCCCTTCTTGACACCAGACCATCTTCCAAAAGTCTTCGCCTCACTGTGCGTGCAGATGCGCTCACGCCTGCCTGCAGCCATTCCTGAGCAAGCTCTGCACTGGTGGCACTCCGATCCCGCAGCTGAATCCTCTTTAGGAGACGATCCTGGTGCTTGCTGAACTTTCTTGGACGCCCTGAAGCCTTCTTAACAAGAATTGAACCTCTTTCCTTGAAGTTCTTGATGATCCTATGAATTGTTGATTTAGGTGCAATCTTAGTAGCCACAATATCCTTGCCTGTGAAGCCATTTTATGCAACGCAATGATGGCTGCACGCGTTTCTTTGCAGGTCACCATGGTTAACAATGAAAGAACAATGATTTCAAGCATCACCTTCCTTTTAACATGTCACGTCTGCCATTCTAACCCAATCAGCCTGACATAATGATCTCCAGCCTTGTGCTCGTCAACATTCTCACCTGAGTTAACAAGACGATTACTGAAATGATCTCAGCAGGTCCTTTAATGACAGCAATGAAATGCAGTGGAAAGTTTTTTTTCGGGATTAAGTTCATTTTCATGGCAAAGAAGGACTATGCAATTCATCTGATCACTCTTCATAACATTCTGGAGTATATGCAAATTGCTATTATAAAAATTTCCAATATTTATGTAATTCTTAAAACCGTTGGCCACGACTGTAGTAGTAATAGTATTAACTCAAATTATCACTTACATTCATCTTTAAATAGAAGAAACATTTTTTTAAGCAAAGATTTTTTCTTAGTAAAAATGTAACTGTTCAGTGGCGTATACTTAAAAATAAATGTTAAGTAGCATTTTTTTTCAGTGTACATCAACATCTTGAATTTTTTTTTTTTCAGTTGGTGAAAATAAAACGCAACGCCTGTTTAAGCACACATTTTATTACATTTTTAGTTCAGCCATACAGTCGATGCAACGTTAGATAATGATGAATGTTTCTGCTTCGATTCGCCTGAAATATGAGACAGGAAGGAGAGAAAAGAAGAAAAAGGCAAACACTGCATGTTCTTTCTGCCCATGTGCACATTCTCCAGCTAGAGAATTCAGCTCAGCTCATGAACACAGCGAACGAACATCATCAGTGGAGAATTAAAAACCCTGCGCCTTTACAGTGATGAAAGCGTCCATTCAGTTAGAGACCTGCTTCACATGTGGACACTCAGACAACGGTTTGCATCATGGGGTTCAGCATACTGTAGATGCTGATTTAGTTTTATACAAGCAAATGTTAATAGGATTGAATCCCACATTAAAACAACAGAAAATCGAAATGATATAAAAGATTTAATTTTACAACGTGTAGAGATAAAGTGTTTAAATGCATCGAATGGCTTTTATCTGAGTCTGGACACCCCTGTGTGTTTACTCTATCATCAATAATGTAGTAGAGAAATGGATACAAGTTGTCCTGGCTGAGAAACAGATCTGAATGATTAATAATAGAGTTATCACGCAAAACCACCAAAAGCTACAGGGTATAAAACATCACTACTGCGGAAAAATAGCATTTAGGTGTCTGGCATTGAAAAAATACAGCTGCATGTAATATTACATCATTCATAAAGTGTTAGCGCTATTGATCATCAGAATGCAGATTATGTTTGTTATTTTGGATGTTGGTTGGAACGTCAATTTATTTTAGCTTTCGAATGAACAAAAATGCTAAGGTGGCTAACATTCATTTATATGCTAACATTACTTTGTATTTGATTGAACTCAGTCATTCATACTATACAGTATCCCACACATCATGCCGGGTCAACTCCTACATTTCCCGTGGTCAGTTGAACTACAATGATTCCTGCAATGCAGCTGTCACTCAACTCCGCCACACCCCTATTTATAAACAATTCTATGGCTTAATGCAATTCTAATTAAAGAGTTAATTTAAATTTTTTTTTTTTAAATCACTCCCTGTACAGTTGTCATGAATGATAAATACAGCTATGAAGATTTTTGTACCAGGTGTTAATTTCGGTTATAAAGCTGGACATTTTAACACGGGGCTCTATAGGGAGTGACTCACTTTTGAAGCCAGCAACCTAGTGGTCATTTGAGGAAATGCACATTTTAGCACTTTGCGTTTTCAGAACTGATAACTCAAACTTTTTAACTTTTTCGTTTTGAAATTGAAATTTGAGATTATTATTACTACAGTTTATGATGAGCCATGCTAGAGGTGGATGCGTGTCAAATAATAATAATAATAAAAATAATAATAATAATAGTTTCTTCCTGTAGTGTCTTGCCTTAAGGTCCTAATTACTAGGAACATTACTTATAATTTCTCCACAGCACTCCTCAGTTCCATGGTTCAATGTTACTGTACCATGAAACCAAAATGTATTTCCAGCGTCCACAGACCAGGATCAGCGTACTGTACAAACACTGCCACAACACTGCAAAACCTAATCGACCTCAATCCTACCAGGCCTAAACAGATCGGATTAATTCAACAGGGAAGTAAAGCAATAAGGAGCCACACCTTTTCCCCAGAGACATCCATCCAGTTAATATGCTGCATGTTTGGAAACTGTTACACAACTCTGCATATACAACTGACTATTACAGGAAATTCACACGAATTGATAGAGAAACCTCTTAAAGGGAATTTAATGAATAGAGTGGAATTATATCGAAGACGATTTCCGTAACAGATTTACGGCCGGGAGCATAGATAGATATCTATTGCAAAGGAAACGAAAACTCTGCTGTAGTCGTGATATTTCTTGGCTGAAGGCTGTGCCGAGAAGCGAGAACAACATAAAAATGACACGCTTTCTTTAAGTAGAGCCAAATGATTTAGTGAATGGATAGTTTTGCCAGCTCCTGTGGCGCGGGAACAGTTTAACACCTGCGCGAGCGCTAGGCGTAGGAAGCTGCCTTGGATTTAAAATGAGCAGCGTCGCAGGATTCATCAATGAGCCGAGAACGTGTGCGAGACCTGCGGGGATATTCCGCAGCACAGGCCACAGGAGACGTCTGTCCGTAGCAGAGTCTGATTCAGGATTTATAAAGCTCATAAATAGCTCAAAATCACAAATATATATTGTGGCAAGCATCGGCTCGGGAGCTGCAGAGTTCTTGTTTTGCCTGGGAGCACAAGGAGTCCACGATGGTAAATATGAGTGTTGACTTGTGGAAGCACTTGCAGTACAGGAGTGTAAATCCTGTAAATTCCAGAAATCACATACTGTAGTGTTGTATATGGACAGGGTCAGGAACAGGACAGCAAAAAAAAAAATCTTCCCTATCTTTCTATACAGCTTTTTATTCCTTCATCTTAGTGCTTTCTTGATTCAACTATTCAATCCTGACCTTCATTAAGGCTAATTTTAGTCAAACTCAGCACGCACGATAATGTCACATTAACTCTGTTAGTCGCAGTACTCACGGCTGGGAGTGTTAAAACGACTTAAAGGTTTACAATCAGTGACCCCTTCTGGCAGGCAGAGGAACTGTACATCATATTATGGTCCATAATGCAGCTAGAGTTACACTCAGTGATGCAATAAAGGAAAAATACAGTAAACAGAGTTTGCATCATTACGCTTCCTCGGTTAGAAAAAGGGAAAATTATACCTCTGAGTTATAATTAATCTAAAAAGGTTTAACAAATGAGTCCTCCCGAGGACGGGGGGGAAACAAAGGGGAAACTTATGAACTCATATTGTTCATATTTTAACACACACCCTTTGTCTGGTTTTAATACTTTGATGATTAAAAAAGATCATCGCATGCTTTAAATACTTAATGCTTTGTTGATTTAGTCGACTTTATTTTGTCCTAAAAGGATGAACTTGTTCACATTTGACTATAAAATGTATGTACTGTATAACCAGAAAACCTTTATATTAAAATAAAATAAAATAAAAATAAAAAAAACCTTTTCCTAGCTTGAATAGAGGATGTGTATGTACAGTAACTATTCAAGGAATGTGTCTCAGACAAGATTTCTTTGCTTTCTTTGTTCTACATTGTTTTTACTAAAATGATCAAATACATAAAATGATGTTACCATTTATGGTACTCGCCTAAAGACATCAAGGACCTGCCTAAAATTTGTTTTACTAAGTTTACTGAAAGGTGGTACTGTGGTCTCATGTTAACCTCCAGGTTCAAGTGTTCGATTCCCGCCTCAGGTCTGTGTGCATGGAGTTTTCATGTCCTCCCCAGTGCTTGGTGGGTTTCTTCTGGGAACTCTGGGTTTCCTTCCACCAGTTCAAAGACATTAGACTATTGACTATTTGGCATTTCCAAATGTTTACTGAGTGACTATGTGAGTGTGTGCATGCTTGTGCCCTGTGATGGACTGGCACCCTGTTGTGTTCAACGTGGTGTTCACATCAAAACGCGCCTGAACCTTGAAAATTGATGGATAACTTGATGCTAACTTGCAACACTACTTGCACATTACAGGAACTTGACTGGGAGTTTTTGCCAACATACTTCGTATAGTCCTGACCTCACTCCAAGCCATTTCAACATGTTTGGGCCATTAAAGGAGTTCCTGGGAGGCCAGTGTTTCAGAAGTAAAGGAGCCAGAAAGATCATGGCTCCGGTTTTACTCTTATAAATGTGTTCTGTTATACTGCGTAATCAAAAGTCTTGGTTTGACTTGAACGGCCCCTTGTATTATTTGAGACACACTTTCAAAGTGACCCCATCAATCAAAATCAAAAAACAATGTAAAGCTTCGTCTTCTTTGCACCTTAATCTTTGAGAAGTTTTGTACGAAGCCACTTCCTGTTCAATATGGAGCTTTTCAGGATTTTAAAAAAATTATGCTTTCATCAGGGTGAATGTGTTCAGGTAACAGGGATGAATGAATGGTTTGGGACCTGAAAATGAATTTTTCATGTCCTATAATGGATGACCCATAAAGGACACTTAAAGGACTTTTACCTATACTTTACAACCATGTACATAGAAAAACAGAGAGATACAAAACCTGTCAGATGGTCTACAGAAGATGCTGACGTGTCTGAAGAAAAAAAAAGAGATGTATCAATTTTGCCTGCTCTATGGTTTCACTTCCTGTTCTGTAATACAACACCATCCACAGGGAGTACATCTCTCTCTTCTTCTCTTCTATGACTGTTCATTATAAGTAGCTACGCATAGCCTGATGCAACAGTTATGTAATTATACATGGATAATATCTTGATTTCATCTCGATCACAAAAAGTTGACTTTCCTCAGCTTTGAAATATGTTTGTTTAAAATCTATTTATGTTCATGGAATTTATCCAGGGCAACTTACATTTTATCTCATTACACATGCGAGCAGTTGAGGGTTAGGGGCCTTGCTCAAGGGCCCAACAGTGGTGCTGAGATTTGAACCTGAAAACTTTAGTATTCCAATGTCTTAACCACTCAGCCTCCCCTGCTCCATAATATTTATTATAACACTTGCTGCCCAGAAAGCATATTGAGGTTTGGGGTAGTGCCAGGCATATTCTTTTGGGTCAACATTAGGTGTAAGTGTAAGCCAAGTACACTTTTTTATGTTGGACCAATGTTGGGTCACCAGAGCAACCAGACAGTCAAGTTTTAAAACCACAATTTTAATGTTGGCCCTAATGTTGGGAGGTTGTTATAAAAAGTGTACCTGTGCCAAAACCTGTGCCAATATTGTCAGTACAACCATGCAAATTAACAGTAGGTCAGCATCAGTGTTGACATTGTTTTTTTCAGAAGTAAAACAGCTAAGCCATCTCTCCTATATTGTCAGACACCTGAACACAACACTTCCCTAAACTACCACCACAGGGGTTGAAGCAGGTATCTGTCGAGGATGTTGTGCATGCAGTAATGTTAAAAATTCGCTTTAGTGGAACTTAAGGGACCAAACCAGTTTCAACATAATAATGCACTTTTACATAATTTAAGAACTGTTTGTTAGACCTGCTTCATCCTGCTAGAATCCTGTTTTACCACAAAACCTGTTGTGATCAGGTGTGTCCGACACTATAGGTTACGTGGTCAGTTGTCCACACACTACATGATTTAATTCTGATTATTGCTCATTTTTGCTCAAAAAAACAACACACAAATACACGCACGCACACACACAAAAAGAAAACACCAGAGCTAGATATCTTGATAAATGTTGGTATAGTACAATGCTTTATATATATATATATATATATATATATATATATATATATATATATATATATTGCAACACTGCTACATTCCTTTTTGTGTCTTTTTCCTGTGATTTATCTTTCTGGTCTGAAGGAACATTTGCCAGTGATATAAAACCTGTCCTGTTGGAATGAATGTGAACCGATTAGAGTAAAGGAAGCTGTTAAATATTTCTGATTGACAGCTCATATCTACTATACTAATTCAAAGTAGATCATATTACAGTAGAATATCAGTGTGTTCATACAGACAGTGTGTGCATATTATATACACAGTGTGTATATATATGTTGTAGAGAAAATTCACAGGGTATGTTTGGGATCCATTAATAATAAAATATCACCACACAAGAGCAGAACTACACATCACACTCATTCTGAAACTACTTTTCTTAATAAATGATCTGCTTCTATGATCCTTCTTAATAAAATCCAAGCAAATACCAGAAGCTACATTGAATTATTATGTTTATGTTTATGAAACAGAGAACCGTAGTCTGTCTAATCCCGTACGTGAAAATTGCTGAGCACAGAGAATACAACTTGATTGATTTTGGATTCACGTAATGAGCAGGTAAACAGTATAGAGAAGGAGCAGACAAAACGTATTGAGCAGCTGATGAAACTAATGTACATTCATAAACGGAGGTATGTATGAACAACTGTTGAAGTCATTAAAAAAAAACATTTGGCGAAGTGTGTACCTTATATTTCAGACCACACATATATAGAATTATCTTTTTTTGTTGTTCTCAAAATAATTTAATACTGCACTTTTAGCAAATAAATAAATAAAAAGATGTGTTGAATTATTTTGAGAACTTGTATATTATTTGAGAATCTGACTTTGGTGCTACACTACATTAAAGTATTATTTGCATTTTAATATGAGAATAATAAAAAATTAACATCAACTATATTTTCTTGAAATTATTATTTTTTTTAAATCACTTCCTACTATTTCATTTCAACATAAAACTGGTCACTACAAAACTCACAATTACATTTCTCAGCATGTTGATTAGGAAATTGGTGGGAAATACAAAATGTAAATCAATATGATAAAAAAAATTTTTAAAAAAGAGTGTATTGGGAACTTAAGTTTCCTATGGCAGCACATGCCAAAAAGTGTTTTATATTTCACAGTAAACAGAAATTTACACATGTGAATAAACATGTTTAAATAAATTACATGTTTCACGTTGAATCCATTTAGAAGTACATTAATCCTATTTAGCATTTAGAATTACAGTGGAACCTTGGATTACGAGCATAATTCGTTCCGGAAGTGGGCTCGTGTTCCAAAACACTCGTAAACCAAATCATCATTTCCCATATGAAATAATGAATACTCAAATTATTCGTTCCACAGCCCAAAAAATAAATACATAAAAATAATTTATACAATCTATAAAATGAAAATAAAACAAATTAAACTGCACTTTACCTTTACAGTGTTTCCGTTGGTACGCCGTATGTGTGTGTGTGTGTGTGTGTGTGTGTGTGTGTGTGTGTGTGTGTGTGTGTGTGGAATTAGCCCCTTCCCTCGCCTCGTTTTACACAGTAACATTCCTCCTCCCTCTGCCCACCTCGCTTTTTAAGATTCACAAGAAACACACACACACACACACACACACACACACACACACACACACACACACACACACACACACAACGGAAACACCGTTTTAACAGGAAAAAAAGAAATCTCTCTGACACTGGCATGAGCGCATATTAACGGAATCACTTTTTAAGTTTCAAAACAAACGCATACACAGCGTAAGAAAAGGTGAAAGAGTGACGCTCGGTGTCAAAATAAGAGTCGCATGCGTGATACATGATACTCGGCGCTCGTAAACTAATGCTTGGTTTCCGATTAAAAATGTATTAAAAATCTTTCTCGGTTTGCGGAACACTTGTAAACCACGTTTCTCGCAATCCGAGGTTCCACTGTATATTATAGTTGCTATAAACTGTTGTTCTCTTATTTTCATTAGATGGTAATGAAAAAGTTAATGCAGGTTCTTACCAAAGGAAACAAAACAGGTTTAAATTATTGACTTCATTAAGCAAAGAAAACAAACAATGATTGTTCAAATGACTGGAATTGGGTTAAGAACTAAAATAAGGACAGGGAAAAAAAATCATGAATCACTTAAACGCTTGGTGAAGCTGAATCGCAATAATAATAATATTAATTAATTAATTAATTAATTGAGAAGTAAGATGCATTTCCATATGCACACATTGTGATCAGAACTCATAAGAAAACCATGAATGTTATTTACACACATGGACAAAATTGTTGGTACCCTTCGGTCAATGAAAGAAAAACTCACAATGGTCACATAAACACCTTTAATCTGACAAAAGTAATAATAAATAAGAATTCTATGAATGTTAACCAATGAAAGTCAGACATTGCTTTTCAACCATGCTTCAACAGAATTATTTTAAAAAATGAACTCATGGAACAGGCCTGGACAAAAATGATGGTACCCCTAGAGAATACTGAAAATAATGTGACCAAAGGGACATGTTAATTCAAGGTGTGTCCACTAATTAGCATCACAGGTGTCTACAATCTTGTAATCAGTCAGTGGGCCTATATATAGGGCTCCAGGTAGTCACTGTGTTGTTTGGTGACATGGTATGTACCACACTCAACATGGACCAGAGGAAGCGAAGGAAAGACTTGTCTCAGGAGATTCGAAAGAAAATTATAGACAAGCATGTTAAAGGTAAAAGCTATAAGACCATTTCCAAGCAGCTAGATGTTCCTGTGACTACAGTTGCACATATTATTCAGAAATTTAAGATCCATGGGACTGTAGCCAACCTCCCTGGACGTGGCCGCAGGAGGAAAATTGATGACAAATCAAAGAGACGGATAATCCGAATGGTAACAAAAGAGCCCAGAAAGACTTCTAAAGAGATCCAAGGTGAACTTCATGCTCAAGGAACATCTGTGTCAGATCGCACCATCCGTCATTGTTTGAGCCAAAGTGGACTACATGGGAGACGACCAAGGAGGACACCATTGTTGAAAACAAATCATAAAAAAGCCAGACTGGAATATGCCAAACTACATGTTGACAAGCCACAAAGCTTCTGGGAGAATGTCCTATGGACAGATGAGACAAAAATTGAACTTTTTGCCAAGGCACATCAGCTCTATGTTCACAGATGGAAAAATGAAGCATATGAAGAAAAGAACACTGTCCCTACTGTGAAAGATGGAGGAGGCTCTGTTATGTTCTGGGGCTGCTTTGCTGCATCTGGCACAGGGTGTCTTGAATCTGTGCAGGGTACAATGAAATCTCAAGACTATCAAGGGATTCTAGAGAGAAATGTGCTGGCCAGTGTCAGAAAGCTGGGTCTCAGTCGCAGGTCATGGGTCTTGCAACAGGACAATGACCCAAAATGCACAGCTAAAAACACCCAAGAATGGCTAAGAGGAAAACATTGGACTATTCTAAAGTGGCCTTCTATGAGCCCTGACCTCAATCCTATTGAGCATCTTTGGAAGGAGCTGAAACATGCTGTTTGGAAAAGGCACCCTTCAAATCTGAAACAACTGGAGCAGCTTGCTCATGAGGAGTGGGCCAAAATACCTGCAGAGAGGTGCAGAAGTCTCATTGACAGTTACAGGAATCGTTTGATTGCAGTGATTGCCTCAAAAGGTTGTGCAACAAACTATTAAGTTAGGGGTACCATAATTTTTGTCCAGGCCTGTTCCATGAGTTCATTTTTTTTATAATTCTGTTGAAGCATGGTTGAAAAGCAATGTCCGACTTTCATTGGTTAACATTCATAGAATTCTTATTTATTATTACTTTTGTCAGATTAAAGTTATTTCTGTGACCATTGTGAGTTTTTCTTTCATTGACCGAAGGGTACCAACAATTTTGTCCACGTGTGTATGTAATAAAAAAAAGTAGTCATTGTACTGGATAAGCCTCTGGAGACAGTGTTGTGATGTTAATAATGTTGCTTTAGTTGGTCAGGTCTAGGCTCAGCAACATTATGTGGCAATAAAATGAAGCCAGCTGATGACCATATGACCAGTGTTGGGGAAGTTACCAATTACTAATTTAACATTTTTATTTGATTACATTCCTAATTATTACATGTAAAAGCTAATTACGTTACTTTCAAGTTACTTCGAAAACATCTGTCACCGCGTGCGCCTGTAATGAGCGTGCGTCTCAACCTGTTGTCGCTCCTCGTTCACTCAGTAGGCTCCCTACGTAGGCGTCCTCCCCTTCTGCAGGTGTGTGAAGGGGCGAGGCCGCGAGGTCGGGCCGGCTGGCGATAAATAATGCTAACGCATCTCGGGCATTCTCTGCGTTAAAAATCCTCAGCTTTTACCCCTTCCTCCTTCCTTTAACCCTTCTCCTTCTCCGTTTTTTCTAAATAAAAACACCACTTCTCCCGTAAGTCATCGCCTCGTGTCTGTGTATCTGTGGTGCAAAAAATAGTGAACCCGTTACCAAATCAACTGTAAAACTACAAAGCTCTGCGACGATTGATTAAATCTCAAGACTAACGCGCATGCGCGTTAACGGTTTTTTTTTTAACTGAAACGTGATTTTTAAATGCATTTGGATGTATTTTTAAACAATACATTTGTAACGCTAGTAATGTAATGTTATTGACATTGGTAACTGTAATCAAATTACATGCATTTAAAACGTAAAAAGTCATTAGTTCTGGGAGCATGAGGAATCATTTTCTCACATGAACTAGCCACGAAAGCTAAAGGTGTTTGAATGAAATATAAGTATGTGTGACTTTTTTTGGCCAGGCAGTGTAAGTTTTCTATTTATTTTTTTTTCATGTTAGAAATTAGACAGGTCCAACAAGCTAAATCCCTAGCAAATCATAAACAGATGTGATGGGAAAAAATGAGACCTAATCCCCATCAGCTGCTACTGTACATACACATTATTGGTCGAGGGGGTGTGTTTTATAAAAACCTATATAGTTGCATTTACCTAGTTTGAGTTATTTGCATGCTTGTGAACACATTTTTTTGTTTCTTGTTGTGAAAGAAGAATGAACTTACTACACTAACTAGAATTTAACACGATTTAAAATTCAGCCTTTATTGTCACATACTGTATACATTATGCACTTTGAAATTCTTTATCCCAGGTTTGTTAGTAGGCCTTGGTCAGAGCGAAGGGTCAAACATTATATGGGCCCCTGGACGTAGACAGGGTTAAGAGCCTTGCTTAAGGGCCCAAAGCTGGCACCTTGGCGGAGCCAGGGCTCAAACCACCAATCTTTTGATCAGTACAGGACACAGGACAGATCGTTTTAAACCAATCATAACTTTAAACAAAGGCCTGTCCAAACCCAAATCCCTCCACATCTGTCCACTATACAGTACATAACCAGCCCAGTCTGATCCAGTAGCTAACTGTAGCCAAGGAAGAACTTCTCACTAACGTCCCTCTTGCAAAATCAAGCCCAGCAGTTTTCTGGCCACGCTGCCATTCCCAAGACTGCCTACCTCCACCCAGACGAACAGCGCCGCCGGAGCCAAACCCTGTTATTATTTCATCACACCAACACAAACAGGCAGCTGAAATCACTTTGCGAAACATAGCTCAGCAGTGGATGTGTCAGTGGCAGACACATGGTTTTACCTCTTATTACTGCATCAGAATGACACACTTTAATGACTTTTTTAGCAAAATGGATCAGGAACAAAAACAGGACCAGAATGGGGTAAAGAGTGAGCTACTGTAGCATCGAAGAGACATGAAAGAAAATGAATGTGTTAGTCAGAGTATAACAACGCGTAAAACAATTTGGTCTACAGCTCATGTCAGATGTTATGTCTGGAAAAGTTAATAACGAAAACACCATTCGTTCTTTAATGTTCATTTTTATTTATATATATGTATATATTTGTTTAAAATAAAAATTTGACTACGTTAGAATTTACCTTGATACTCAGCACAGGATAATGTCTAACACATTTAGAAATCATTGAAAATATAAACTCATTGGCCACTTCATTAGGTACACCTGTCCACCTGCTCGTTAATGCAAACATCTAATCAGCCAATCATATGGCAGCAACTCAATGCTTCAAGGCTTGTAGACATGATCACGATGATCTGCTGAAGTTCAAACCGAGCATTATAATGAGAAAGGAAGGTGATTTATGGGACTTTGAACATGGCACGGTTGTTTGTTTTCAGACAGGCTGGTCTGAGTATTTCTGAAACTGTTCACCTACTGGGATTTTTTACACACAACCATCTCTAGGTGTTATAGGGAATGGTCTGAGAAGGAGAAAATATACAATGAGCAGCAGTTCTCTGGGCGAAAATGCCTTGTTGATGGCAGAGGTCAGGGGAGAAAGCTGACAGAAAGACAACTCAAATAGCATCTCGTTACAGACGAGGTAGGGCAAAGAGCATCTCAGAATGCATAACGCATGGAATGCATGGACTACAGCAGCAGAAGACCATGCCGGGTGCCGCTCCCTGTCAGCTAAGAGCAGGAAAGAACTGGAGTCTACAATTCTCATGGGCTCACCACAGTTAAACAAGGGAAGGGAAGACTGGACAAACATCGCTTTGCCTGATGGGTCTCAATTTCTGCTGCAACACTGGGATGGTACAGTAGGGTTAGAATTTGAAGTAAACAACATGAAAGCATGGATCCATCCTGCTTTGTATCAACGGTTCATGCTGATGCTGCTGCTGATGGTGGTATAAGGATGTGGAGGATATTCACACATTTTGCATAATCTGAATTAAAACACTTAGTATGAACTGAGCATCATTCCATATTGTTGCTTACCATTTCCATCCCTTTATCTTATACTGGTTTGTTGAAACTTGACAATGAGTTCACTGTACTCAGATACACTCCACAGTCACCAGATCACACTCATAGAGCATCTTTGGGATGTGGTCGAATGGAACATTCAGCTCATGAAAGTGCAGCTGACAAATCTGCATGCTGTCATGTTGATATGGACCGAAATCTCTAAGGAATGTTTCCAGCCCTTGTTGAATCTAGGCCATGAAGAATTAAGGCAGTTCTGAAGGCAAAAGTGGTCCAACCAAGTAATATCAAGATTTTCACACTTTTCACCATCCTCTATGGTGGTAATTCTATTGTGTCCATAACTGAACTGGAAAAAATATAATTTTTATTTTAGGTTTTGGTGTTTGGGAGCAGTTCTGCATTTTGGCCAGGGGTGGAAATGTCATAATGTGCTTAATATACCAGTATTACAAATGCGGTTAGACATTATAACTTCTAAAAGTGCTTTGGAAGTGCATACATATGTGGACAAAATTGTTGGTACCCTTCGGTCAATGAAAGAAAAACTCACAATGGTCACAGAAATAACTTTAATTCGACAAAATTAATAATAAATAAGAATTCTATGAATGTTAACCAATGAAAGTCAGACATTGCTTTTCAACCATGCTTCAACGGAATTATAAAAAAAAATGAACTCATGGAACAGGCCTGGACAAAAATTATGGTACCCCTAACTTAATAGTTTGTTACACAACCTTTTGAGGCAATCACTGCAATCAAACGATTCCTGTAACTGTCAATGAGACTTCTGCACCTCTCTGCAGGTATTTTGGCCCACTCCTCATGAGCAAGCTGCTCCAGTTGTTTCCGGTTTGAAGGGTGCCTTTTCCAGACAGCATGTTTCAGCTCCTTCCAAAGATGCTCAATAGGATTGAGGTCAGGGCTCATAGAAGGCCACTTTAGAATAGTCCAGTGTTTTCCTCTTAGCCATTCTTGGGTGTTTTTAGCTGTGTGTTTTGGGTCATTGTCCTGTTGCAAGACCCATGACCTGCGACTGAGACCCAGCTTTCTGACACTGGCCAGCACATTTCTCTCTAGAATCCCTTGATAGTCTTGAGATTTCATTGTACCCTGCACAGATTCAAGACACCCTGTGCTAGATACAGCAAAGCAGCCCCAGAACATAACAGAGCCTCCTCCATGTTTCACAGTAGGGACAGTGTTCTTTTCTTGATATGCTTCAAGTATAATTAGCAAAATTTGCCTTGGCAAAAAGTTCCATTTTTGTCTCATCTCTCCATAGGACATTCTCCCAGAAGCTTTGTGGCTTGTCAACATTTTAGTTTGGCATATTCCAGTCTGGCTTTTTTATGATTTGTTTTCAACAATGGTGTCCTCCTTGGTCGACTCCCATGTAGTCCACTTTGGCTCAAACAACGACGGATGGTGCGATCTGACACTGATGTTCCTTGAGCATGAAGTTCACCTTGGATCTCTTTAGAAGTCTTTCTGGGCTCTTTTGTTACCGTTCAGATGATCCGTCTCTTTGATTTGTCATCAATTTTCCTTATTTTTTAAAATAATTCTGTTGAAGCATGGTTGAAAAGCAATGTCTGACTTTCATTGGTTAACATTCATAGAATTTTTTTTAATTATTACTTTTGTCAGATTAAAGTTATTTCTGTGACCATTGTGAGTTTTTCTTTCATTGACCGAAGGGTACCAACAATTTTGTCCACGTGTGTATTTGGTAGTTAAGGATGCCGATTTCAAAAACACATCTATGGGTATTAAGAGCTTTGTAACTTTGACAGCACAACAGGATAAGGCTCTGTTCTTCATAGTCAGACTAGTAAAAGCTTACTTAGTAAAAGCTTATATTTACTTGATATAATTCATTAAATATAATCCATAAAGTGTCAGCAAACACTGTTGTCATTATTACGCTCCAATTATTTGACTTAAGGATGTATATTTCACAACCAAACAAGAAACCCGAAAAGCACATATTCATGCATTGTTTATTTCTGCTTTATCGCTGTATTGAACTGTATTGAAATTTAATTACGACTCTAGATACAACTCAATACATAGTAAAAATCTAAGTAATCTACTGTATAGTTTATTTTCATAAGAGTCCATCAAGTTGTGAACATAGTCCAGTGTCATGTACGAGGGCGAGTCCGAAAACAAAAGACAAATACATCATTTTACTAAATAATCTCCTTTGTCTATCCGTCAACAAGCTTTTGCATCCCTTCGCTAAAAAATGTTTAAGGCAGAGCTACAGTATGAGCCACGAATGCACTGCCATCTTCACTTCTTCATCAGAAGTGACGCTTCATCCTCGTAGGGCTGCTTTCAGGAGTCCGGACAGGTGAGAGTGTGATGGAGCGAGATCAGGAATACAGGGAGGATGTTTAAACACCTCAAAACGTTTTGCAGAAATGCGATGCAAGATCACAGCGCCCTTGGATATCAATCCTCTGCGTTTAATCCGAAGTTTTCAATAAGCGTCTCACTGTAACGAGCGCTGTTGAGTGTTGAACCTTTTTCCTGATAATGTTCCAATACTGGATTTTCTGGAATCCCAGAAAACTGTAAGCATCAATTTTCCAGCTGATTGACTTTTGAACTTTTTCCTCAGTCAGCGATTGAGGATGTTTCAATTCCACATGCTGCCGTTAGTGACGATTCTACAGTATATCTCTTAACCAGGAATGATTCATTTTAAACACTTTCACCTTCCTTAGGATATCAGTTAATTTTTTTTTTTTTTTTTTTTGCCGATATCCAAACACTTCTGTTTATGTTCTTACTTCGTTGTTTCAGCACCAGGTACACCCTCAGACCTCAAAAATAAATAAATAAATAAATAAATAAAATGAAAAAAATCGCTGGACGCTGCTCTTCTTGTGCAGATCAATGTAACACCTTCACACCTACTGTACACAGACGTTACTGGGGAGACAGCAGCCTTGAACAGAAAACACTGATAAGACCAACAGAAGTTTGAATATAACGAGAGTCCGGATAATTCTCCTATAATAGCACTGTTCCAGCAAACATGCCCCAAGCTGCAATAACAGTAAAACTTTATTTTAATGTCGGATCAATTTCCTGCAATCATGGCTAAGCATTTTCTTCAGTGCTGTAACAATAAGCCAGAAGCATGCTTACTGTTTTTAGTCTAATATACATTCAGCAGGAATCACACACTCGGGGCTAACTGAGGATCCACCATCGACAAAACACCCTGCTGAGGAAATTTCTCACTACAGACATTAAATATTGAATATTTATTGAAACAAAAATTGATACCATTATAAAACGTGCACTATTAAATGTGTACAACTTATACATATAATAATCATAATAATAATCATAATAATAATCAATATTATAATTCATATAATAATAATTTATGAAAGATGTACGGAGATTTTTTTTTTCACAGATTACTAGCCTATGTAATACTAAGGATTTCTCGATTCAATTGAAAGTTTAATTACTGTGTCCTATTATTATGATGTCGTCCTCGATAATAATGATAATAAATATATAAAACTTTTTTCGAGCTCCATCTCTTTTTTACGCTCCAGCGAGACGCAATGACTTATGGGAAATTTTCATTCTCGTTTCCGGTGAAGTGAACACCTGAAGTTCACTTGTTCCCTACACCGTTTGCAGTTCCCTTTGAACTGAACACTTTCGCTCCTGCGGTTTGGAATCACACTTAACATACTGTAGCTGAACACCCTGTGATGTGTACAGTACTTTGCCGGGTACCTCAGGCCGATTGGAACGCACCTTATGTTCGTTTCCTTACTATTTCAATCTGGTCTCAGGCCCTGTAGAGTTCAGTAAATACAACTATTATATATGTTAAGGAATTATTCTTTTTGTTGAACCTTATTCACTGATACGCAAGATGAAAAGTCAAGATGTAAAACTGACTGACATTAACCAAAGACCTTAAGCATAGTATGGCGATGAGACTTGAATGGTTCAAACATTTTAAAGAAGTCCGATCATCCTTCTGAGCCCACTGCAGTGGTTCCTCTGAACGCTCAGCAAGAGGAACGTCTGATCCTTGAAAATCCACAAATAAATTTCTTTTCCACAAAGAAATGCGTCTGTCTGTGGAAACTGTACACACAATCATTTACAAACACCACTTGGATATTACAAGAACTCAGCTGGGAGTTATCACCGCATCCCCCATACAGTCACACACATCCCCCGTACAGCCCTCGCTCCAAGGGATTTCCACATGTCTGGGGTATTAAAAGGAGTTCATGGTGGGTCAGAGTTTTCAATCATGAAGCAGGGGACCTGAAACTTTCTACCTTAATGGTATCCAAACACTAGTGAAACCGGGATGAGTGCGTTTTACTCTCATATCTGCGTTCTGTTATTCTGCACAATCAACCATCCTGGTTTGATTTAAATGCCCCTCGTATATTTACATTGCTATTAAGTGAACTTGTACCGGTCTAGTCTCTGTGTAGTCTTATCTCCATTTTAATATAAATAATAAGCACACCCCACAGTTAGGTAATTATATCTAATCAGCAGTCATTAATTTTCCTGAAGCTCATTGCCCGTGCTCACAGGGTTTAAATGAATGGGCACTGCTCTTAATCTCAGCTAAACGTAAACAGCTGTTCCAGTACTAGATCTTTTCGCTGTACATACAGTGCAACTTGTATTTCAAGGATCCTCTAAACTAAACCCAGAATAGGTGAACGCAATCAGACGACTAACCAATGGCAGGTCACGGAAGGAGAAAAGGATTTGAATTAGATCTAGACCACACGGGCTGTGCTCAGATTAAAGAGGGCTCCCTACTCCCTGCTCCCTGTGTAGGGAATGTCGGTTAAAGGGAATTCCCTCTACAAAATTCCACCAAATGTCCCGTCACTGCAACATAGTGATGGGACATTTGAATCATTTTAGTGACTCGGTTCTATGAATCTCATTCATCAAAATGCACAAATCTTTTTTTTTTTTTTTTTTTTTTTTTGAGTCATTTTGTTCAGAAATAAAATAAAATGTTACATCTTCAATAAACAGACCCCCAACACGTCTGCATACACAAATGTTGGCTATACTGTAGTTCCAGTAATTAAAATATTATGAATAGAATGAGCAGCTCACCTCTCGTATATTCTGGTCCGAATCATTCGCTCTTTTGTCGTTCTTCAGACTAGAAGACTCATGAGAAGAACCGCTCATTTCCGTTTCTTGTACATGACCTATGGAGGTTTTGCTATGCTTTCCGCATGCACGCCCAGTAGAAAATGAACGAATCACTGAGACTACCCGTTCTTCTGAGTCATGTTAAAGACTATTTTTAAAAAGAACAAAATTGGTCAGGAACGACCCATCACTACTGCAGCCTCACTAGCGCAGGCGTCACTTCCTACATGCATCACCCTGGTAACACAGATATCTATTGATGCTACTGTGGAAATTTCACACTACGGAAATGAAATATTTAATGTTTATTGAAAGATAAACTGATAGCATTAGAAATTATTATACTATTGATACATGTTCTTGTTAGTCTTTAGGCTGCTCCCATCAAGGGGTCACCACAGCGGATCCGTGCATAACTTTGGCACAGATGCAACCTTCCCATATTATCCAGGCATGGGACCGGTGAATACTAAATAAAAAGTTGTAAAAAAAAAAAAAAAAAAAAAAGGATTTGATTAATATTCAAGATGTAGAGAAATTATTATTATTGTGCTTTTTTTTTTTTTTTACAGATTACTAGCCTAAATCATAGATGTACTAATTAAATAAAAATTTCATATTTTTTACATACATTTCATGTTGTTAAACATCTAAACAAATTAGTTTGACAGTTTTGGTGCACAGCAGAAAACGTACAGGAATCCAGTCCACACATATGCCAGTATTTAAAAAAAAATAAATAAATAAAAAATATTTTTTCCCCCCTCCATTCACAAAAGAAAAAAAAAAAAATCATAATCCACATGAAAATCAAAAACATGCTGTCAAAGCATGTCGAACCACCAGGCAGTGATATAACCAAGCGATTTAACCATAAGTGCAAAGTTATGTTGGCCAAACAGAAGCCAGAAAAAAAAAATGCTTCATCACTTCTGATGAATGTGGACAGGGCCTGAAGGGCTTCTTTCAAAAATGATTCCATGCGGTTTTTACAGGCTGATTCACCAGAGCAATGCTGATATACTTTCCAACAAAGTTAAAAGCTGCTGTCAGGTTGGAAATGAAGATCTTGTTGGGATCTATTACACTCCTGGATTCTGTAAACGGGAGGTAGAATTCATGCCGTGTAAGAAAAACAGAGAAAGACAACAGCGAGCATAAATCGAGATAAATACTTCGAAATACTCTAGCCAAAGAAAGTATATTCCCCCGGATGGTAACTGCAATGTAATGCAATCTGGTGCAAAATGTGGCCTTGTCGGTGGTTTGCATTCCATGATACAGTACAGCTGATTTAGCAAACGGTGTTCACATTATCTAATATTATAGAAATTGTCTTGGGAATGGAAATATATTTGTTAGAATCTAAATCTTGCATGAAGCGGCTGGGCCTAGAATCGATCCCGACCTCAGTATTAAGACCATGTATGGAACTGTCTAAAATGCTCGGAGACGGAGTTTCGTGTGGTGTGGCATTTCGACAGGGCGGGAGCAGGCACACACAAGCACAGAGATGAACACAGACGCACACAAGCTCACAAGCTCGCCTTGCTTTCTCAGCTAGGAAGAACAACATTCCTGCGTTTCTGCGCGATGCTTGTTTATTGCCCGCACAATGAGCCTCCGAGCTGCTGTCAAAGTGTCACAGCTGAAATGTGCCAAACAACACCTGCTCCCTCCAGCAGCTTCCTGAGGCCTGCCAGGGGCTGTATTAACCTGGCCGCAGTGAACCATGCACAGAGTCCTGGCAAGCCATGCAAAACAACATCCCTGTGTTCGAGTCAACATCAAGGGCACCTCCTCCGACTAAAATGCTTGTTCTTATGACAGTACTACTGTAGATATCATTACTCAGCAGGGGCATGCGGTGGAAATAGGGTTTATCTAAAGGATCATCTTGAACTTTTTTTGCAACACTAAGGAAAGGCAAAGAATGACATGAAGACGCTAAGGCTGGGGCTGATTTCTTTCTAGCCGAGACTATACACTCATGCACCGGTCATGTCGTTTACACAGTAAGTGACATGCACCCTAATGATCGCGTTTCCCTTATCTAGTGTCAGATCCAGCTGCCATACAGGTAGAGTAGAACATTTCACAGTAGCCTGGTGATTAGAGCCATGATTTTATGGACAGTTGGTGCAAGGCTGCCACCTACTGGACTGGAGTGTGGAGCAGAATATGGGTAGATAAATAAATCGCTTTGTATGACCAATAAGATAAAAAATTAAAAAAAAAACAAACAACACTAAGTCCCAGAGTGGCGCAGCGGTAACAAGTTCATCCGGAGATCTGAATCCCGAGTGACGCTGTAGCCTCCCGCATTGGCTGAGTTCTCCCAGAGGGGTGGGATGGGAGGCATTTAGTGGGTGTAGCCTTGATGTGGTAGTAATGACGGGTGAGAATAGGACACATCTTAATTAGGGACAAAATCAGGGGAAAAAAATATTTTAAAAAATTACAATAATAAACACATGCAAGCTGCATTCAATCAAGTTCATTTCAATCCCTATATTAGATATACATGGTAACTTTTAGTAACCTGTAAATCTACTAGTTGCTTAAAATAAATCAGACAAAATCACATGAATACTATGGAATCAAAATCGAAAAACCCATCGACAGTCTACCTAGAGTATGATTCACAGCTCTACTGGTGATGACGCCTAAAAAAAAAACCCGCCTGAGGACTGAAAACCCGCTAGCTGGAGTGTGCCATGAAAAAGGCCTCTGCAGCCAGAACACACAGCTCCGGGCCAGAACAAGTCTGTACTTAACTTTTCAGAAGGAGTGTTCACGGAGTGCAATACTGAGTTCTATTTTCTGTCCCTTTATTTAGATGTCATGTGATGTTGCCTGGAGAGAGGATCAATAGAGCACTATGGGTAGCTGTCTCACCGCACCGTGTTTAAAAGCCAAACCCCGAAAAAGACATCGCAATAAAACGAAGAGCAGGTACATGACATGACATTACAGGTACTTTATCGAAATTTTTATTTCTGACATCAATTTCTAGGAATATTTCTGCACTTTGTTTATTTAGAGATTCAACGGAACAGCGTGATGCGATGATACGTGATGTGATGTGTCACTAGTCCAACACTGTCTACAGATTTCAGCCTGGAGGATTTACACACAAATAAGTAGGGGGGAAAAAAAAACAGCCTTTAGCGTGCTGCGCCTGGGAATACCTGCAACCAGAAATGATGGATTAGGAAGAGAGAAAGAGCGTGAGACAGACCAAAAAGCCAAAAACCAGAAAAGGAAAACCAGCCGCCAAACAGGACCAGTTTAATCACCATCCTGTGCAAAAAAAAAAAAACCCATCTAAATCCAATAAAGTGCTAATTGCTGAGCTGATACAGCTAAGACGCACAGCCCTGAAGCTCCCATGTCACAACAAAAATTTACAGCGACTTTACAGCACATTTCTGCGGCTTGTTTTCAAAGACTGGAATGCGAGTCCTTAAAACGGATTAGAACTTCACCGCACGTTGGCGCTCCACCACTGCATCCATCCACACAGAGACGGAAACTTTTAATGGGAAAAAGGACAATCCTGTGGCACTGCTTGCATGCATGCACGACCACCTTCTCTTTTTTTTCTTCCCCAAAACAGTGTAATTCTAGGATAAATATATAAACACACCCCCGACACACACATATATACTGTATGTAAATAATGCAGCAGCTCACCTGAGCTCCTAGAAGTAGATTCTCACCTCAGATGCCCTGCAAGATGGCAGAAACTAATTTAAAACCCTGTCTGATCTGCAGGAGGGAGGAATTACGAGCAGGTAGGTCTCCTTAAAAGAAGAGCTAAGAAACACTGCCAGGCTCAGAAATGCCAACGCACGACCAGCCTGCTACTTCAACACACTGCCGGCTGTGTCCTGTCTCACAGTCAGAGTGCATAAGGAAAAAAAAAAAAGCCCCAAAGTGTGCCCTGTGCTCAGGGCTACAAACCGTCCCTCCCTCTCGACACAAAAAAAAAAAAAAAAGGCGAGAGGGGGACAGTGGCAAATTTTTCACTCTTTCATGACTAACCAGGAGACCTGGTTACAGCTCTCTCTCTCTCTCACACACACACGCACTCTCTCTCTCTTTTGTTTTGGGGACGAGCCACTTTGGCGGCCTGAATTCCTCAGGAATGTTAGCCAATCATAGTGCTGGCTCTTGGGAGTGTGGTGAGCAGAGGCCCAGCCCAGCCTGCTCTCCCACTCTTTAATCAGCCAACAATGTGGAAGAACCTCCATAACCACACACACCACTACAGCCACGCTGCTTAAACACCACGGCGTACGCTTTAAACAGCTATCGGCTCGGAGACTCCAAAACAATCTGCTATCTCAGCATTACATCCACAGAATGATTTAAAAAAAAAAAAAAAATTTTTATTAATTATATAAGATTATTTTAACCTCAACTCTAACTAAGTCTCATTAATTAAGTCATTAAGCTCTATTCATACTGTTTTGGGAATAGAAATGTTAATATGAACCATGGAATTTATTTAAACTCTATAAACCATGTTCTTTTAGCTGGATAAGCATGTTTTATAAGAAGACAGATGTTAATTAAGGAATAAAAGATGAGACAAGGCACTGTTATAGAAAAATCATCCCCCCTAAAATGTTTTTTTTTCTTTTTTTTTTCGTCCAAGAGCTTGCCATGTTGCTTAGTAAGGAGTCATTATGTCAGCTACTAAAAGTTCAGTGTTAAATACTGAGGGGTCACATCATTTATTAAGGAGCTACTGTTCAAATATTAAAGAGCTGCTATGTCAGTTACTAAGGAGCTACTATGAGTTACTAAGGAGCTACTATGTCAGTTCCCAAGGAGCTACTATGAGTTAATAATATGGTACTATGAGTTACTACGGAGCTTTTGTGAGGTACTAAGGAGCCACCATGTCAGTTACTAAGCAACTATGACTTACTAAGGAGCTACTATGAGTTACTAAGGAGCTACTATGTCAGTTCCCAAGGAGCTACTATGAGTTAATAATATGGTACTATGAGTTACTACGGAGCTTTTGTGAGGTACTAAGGAGCCACCATGTCAGTTACTAAGCAACTATGACTTACTAAGGAGCTACTATGAGTTACTAAGGAGCTACTATGAGTTACTAAGGAGCTACTATGTCAGTTCCTAAAGAGCTGCTATGTCAGTTCCTAAGGAGCTACTATGAGTTACTAAGAAGCTACTATGTCAGTTCCTAAGGAGCTGCTATGTCAGTTCCTAAGGAGCTGCTATGTCAGTTCCTAAGGAGCTGCTATGTCAGTTCCTAAGGAGCTACTATGTCAGTTCCTAAGGAGCTACTATGACTTACTAAGGAGCTACTATGAGTTAATAATATGGTACTATGAGTTACTAAGGAGCTTTTGTGAGGTACTAAGAAGCCACCGTGTCAGTTACTAAGCTACTATGGGTTACTAAGGAGCTACTATGAGTTACTAAGGAGCTACTATGTCAGTTCCCAAGGAGCTACTATGAGTTACTAAGGAGCTACTATGTCAGTTCCCAAGGAGCTACTATGAGTTAATAATATGGTACTATGAGTTACTAAGGAGCTTTTGTGAGGTACTAAGGAGCTACTATGTCAGTTCCTAAAGAGCTGCTATGTCAGTTCCTAAGGAGCTACTATGACTTACTAAGGAGCTACTATGAGTTACCAAGGAGCTACTATGAGTTACCAAGGAGCTACTATGAGTTACCAAGGAGCTACTATGAGTTACCAAGGAGCTACTATGAGTTACCAAGGAGCTACTATGAGTTACCAAGGAGCTACTATGAGTTACTAAGGAGCTACTATGAGTTACTAAGGAGCTACTATGAGTTACCAAGGAGCTACTATGAGTTACCAAGGAGCTACTATGAGTTACCAAGGAGCTACTATGAGTTACCAAGGAGCTACTATGAGTTACCAAGGAGCTACTATGAGTTACCAAGGAGCTACTATGAGTTACTAAGGAGCTACTATGGGTTACTAAGGAGCTACTATGAGTTACTAAGGAGCTACTATGTCAGTTCCCAAGGAGCTACTATGAGTTACTAAGGAGCTACTATGAGTTACCAAGGAGCTACTATGAGTTACCAAGGAGCTACTATGAGTTACTAAGGAGCTACTATGAGTTACTAAGGAGCTACTATGAGTTACCAAGGAGCTACTATGAGTTACCAAGGAGCTACTATGTCAGTTCCCAAGGAGCTACTATGAGTTAATAATATGGTACTATGAGTTACTACGGAGCTTTTGTGAGGTACTAAGGAGCCACCATGTCAGTTACTAAGCAACTATGAGTTACTAAGGAGCTACTATGAGTTACTAAGGAGCTACTATGAGTTACTAAGGAGCTACTATGAGTTACTAAGGAGCTACTATGTCAGTTCCTAAAGAGCTGCTATGTCAGTTCCTAAGGAGCTACTATGAGTTACTAAGGAGCTACTATGTCAGTTCCTAAGGAGCTGCTATGTCAGTTCCTAAGGAGCTGCTATGTCAGTTCCTAAGGAGCTACTATGACTTACTAAGGAGCTACTATGAGTTAATAATATGGTACTATGAGTTACTAAGGAGCTTTTGTGAGGTACTAAGGAGCTACTATGTCAGTTCCTAAAGAGCTGCTATGTCAGTTCCTAAGGAGCTACTATGAGTTACCAAGGAGCTACTATGAGTTACCAAGGAGCTACTATGAGTTACCAAGGAGCTACTATGAGTTACCAAGGAGCTACTATGAGTTACCAAGGAGCTACTATGAGTTACCAAGGAGCTACTATGAGTTACCAAGGAGCTACTATGAGTTACCAAGGAGCTACTATGAGTTACCAAGGAGCTACTATGAGTTACCAAGGAGCTACTATGAGTTACCAAGGAGCTACTATGAGTTACCAAGGAGCTACTATGAGTTACCAAGGAGCTACTATGAGTTACCAAGGAGCTACTATGAGTTACTAAGGAGCTACTATGAGTTACTAAGGAGCTACTATGAGTTACCAAGGAGCTACTATGAGTTACTAAGGAGCTACTATGAGTTACCAAGGAGCTACTATGAGTTACCAAGGAGCTACTATGAGTTACCAAGGAGCTACTATGAGTTACCAAGGAGCTACTATGAGTTACCAAGGAGCTACTATGAGTTACCAAGGAGCTACTATGAGTTACTAAGGAGCTACTATGAGTTACTAAGGAGCTACTATGAGTTACTAAGGAGCTACTATGAGTTACCAAGGAGCTACTATGAGTTACCAAGGAGCTACTATGAGTTACCAAGGAGCTACTATGAGTTACTAAGGAGCTACTATGTCAGTTCCCAAGGAGCTACTATGAGTTAATAATATGGTACTATGAGTTACTACGGAGCTTTTGTGAGGTACTAAGGAGCGACTATGAGGTTCTAAGGAGCCACCATGTCAGTTACTAAGCTACTATGAGTTAGTACGGAGCTACTATGAGTTACTAAGGAGCTGCGGTACTAAGGAGCACCTATCCGTTACTATGGAGCTATTTTGAGTTACTAGGGAGCTGCTAAGGAGCTACAATGAGCTACTAAGGAGCTACAATGAGTTACTAAGCAGCTGCTATGTCAGTTACAAAGAACCTACTATGCCAGTTGCTAAGGAGGTACTATGAGTTACTAAGGAGCTTATATGGCTGTTACTAAGGAATTATTATTTCAATTACTATGCAGCTACTGTGACAGTTACTAAGGACCTACTCAAGGACAGTTATCAAGAAGCAAATATGGCAGTTATTAAGGATTATTATTATGTTGATTTCTAAGGAGTCACTAAGTCAGTTCCTTAATTAATAAGAAGTCACCATGTCAGTTGCTAAGAAGTCTCATTTCATATTCTCACTGTCAAGTGAAACTAAACCCCTAAAAGTTATTTCTTGTATACGAGCGAAATAGAGCTGGGTAATAGGAGAATATATTTGAATATTGTGGTATAAAAATATCATGGTGCACATTTCAAATATCAATTCTGTATCAACTGTATCAAATAACTCGCTTTAAATGTTGTGTATAGTGTATTTTCCCCTGTAACACCCACATGTAAAAAAACATTAGTTATTATACAAACATTAAAATTGACGAGAAAGGTTAGGAGCTACTATGAGTTACCAAGGAGCTACTATGAGTTACCAAGGAGCTACTATGAGTTACCAAGGAGCTACTATGAGTTACCAAGGAGCTACTATGAGTTACCAAGGAGCTACTATGAGTTACCAAGGAGCTACTATGAGTTACCAAGGAGCTACTATGAGTTACCAAGGAGCTACTATGAGTTACCAAGGAGCTACTATGAGTTACTAAGGAGCTACTATGAGTTACCAAGGAGCTACTATGAGTTACCAAGGAGCTACTATGTCAGTTCCCAAGGAGCTACTATGAGTTAATAATATGGTACTATGAGTTACTACGGAGCTTTTGTGAGGTACTAAGGAGCCACCATGTCAGTTACTAAGCAACTATGAGTTACTAAGGAGCTACTATGAGTTACTAAGGAGCTACTATGAGTTACTAAGGAGCTACTATGAGTTACTAAGGAGCTACTATGTCAGTTCCTAAAGAGCTGCTATGTCAGTTCCTAAGGAGCTACTATGAGTTACTAAGGAGCTACTATGTCAGTTCCTAAGGAGCTGCTATGTCAGTTCCTAAGGAGCTGCTATGTCAGTTCCTAAGGAGCTACTATGACTTACTAAGGAGCTACTATGAGTTAATAATATGGTACTATGAGTTACTAAGGAGCTTTTGTGAGGTACTAAGGAGCTACTATGTCAGTTCCTAAAGAGCTGCTATGTCAGTTCCTAAGGAGCTACTATGAGTTACCAAGGAGCTACTATGAGTTACCAAGGAGCTACTATGAGTTACCAAGGAGCTACTATGAGTTACTAAGGAGCTACTATGAGTTACCAAGGAGCTACTATGAGTTACCAAGGAGCTACTATGAGTTACTAAGGAGCTACTATGAGTTACCAAGGAGCTACTATGAGTTACCAAGGAGCTACTATGAGTTACTAAGGAGCTACTATGAGTTACCAAGGAGCTACTATGAGTTACCAAGGAGCTACTATGTCAGTTCCCAAGGAGCTACTATGAGTTAATAATATGGTACTATGAGTTACTACGGAGCTTTTGTGAGGTACTAAGGAGCCACCATGTCAGTTACTAAGCAACTATGACTTACTAAGGAGCTACTATGAGTTACTAAGGAGCTACTATGAGTTACTAAGGAGCTACTATGTCAGTTCCTAAAGAGCTGCTATGTCAGTTCCTAAGGAGCTACTATGAGTTACTAAGAAGCTACTATGTCAGTTCCTAAGGAGCTGCTATGTCAGTTCCTAAGGAGCTGCTATGTCAGTTCCTAAGGAGCTGCTATGTCAGTTCCTAAGGAGCTACTATGTCAGTTCCTAAGGAGCTACTATGACTTACTAAGGAGCTACTATGAGTTAATAATATGGTACTATGAGTTACTAAGGAGCTTTTGTGAGGTACTAAGAAGCCACCGTGTCAGTTACTAAGCTACTATGGGTTACTAAGGAGCTACTATGAGTTACTAAGGAGCTACTATGTCAGTTCCCAAGGAGCTACTATGAGTTACTAAGGAGCTACTATGTCAGTTCCCAAGGAGCTACTATGAGTTAATAATATGGTACTATGAGTTACTAAGGAGCTTTTGTGAGGTACTAAGGAGCTACTATGTCAGTTCCTAAAGAGCTGCTATGTCAGTTCCTAAGGAGCTACTATGACTTACTAAGGAGCTACTATGAGTTACCAAGGAGCTACTATGAGTTACCAAGGAGCTACTATGAGTTACCAAGGAGCTACTATGAGTTACCAAGGAGCTACTATGAGTTACCAAGGAGCTACTATGAGTTACCAAGGAGCTACTATGAGTTACTAAGGAGCTACTATGAGTTACTAAGGAGCTACTATGAGTTACCAAGGAGCTACTATGAGTTACCAAGGAGCTACTATGAGTTACCAAGGAGCTACTATGAGTTACCAAGGAGCTACTATGAGTTACCAAGGAGCTACTATGAGTTACCAAGGAGCTACTATGAGTTACTAAGGAGCTACTATGGGTTACTAAGGAGCTACTATGAGTTACTAAGGAGCTACTATGTCAGTTCCCAAGGAGCTACTATGAGTTACTAAGGAGCTACTATGAGTTACCAAGGAGCTACTATGAGTTACCAAGGAGCTACTATGAGTTACTAAGGAGCTACTATGAGTTACTAAGGAGCTACTATGAGTTACCAAGGAGCTACTATGAGTTACCAAGGAGCTACTATGTCAGTTCCCAAGGAGCTACTATGAGTTAATAATATGGTACTATGAGTTACTACGGAGCTTTTGTGAGGTACTAAGGAGCCACCATGTCAGTTACTAAGCAACTATGAGTTACTAAGGAGCTACTATGAGTTACTAAGGAGCTACTATGAGTTACTAAGGAGCTACTATGAGTTACTAAGGAGCTACTATGTCAGTTCCTAAAGAGCTGCTATGTCAGTTCCTAAGGAGCTACTATGAGTTACTAAGGAGCTACTATGTCAGTTCCTAAGGAGCTGCTATGTCAGTTCCTAAGGAGCTGCTATGTCAGTTCCTAAGGAGCTACTATGACTTACTAAGGAGCTACTATGAGTTAATAATATGGTACTATGAGTTACTAAGGAGCTTTTGTGAGGTACTAAGGAGCTACTATGTCAGTTCCTAAAGAGCTGCTATGTCAGTTCCTAAGGAGCTACTATGAGTTACCAAGGAACTACTATGAGTTACCAAGGAGCTACTATGAGTTACCAAGGAGCTACTATGAGTTACCAAGGAGCTACTATGAGTTACCAAGGAGCTACTATGAGTTACCAAGGAGCTACTATGAGTTACCAAGGAGCTACTATGAGTTACCAAGGAGCTACTATGAGTTACCAAGGAGCTACTATGAGTTACCAAGGAGCTACTATGAGTTACCAAGGAGCTACTATGAGTTACCAAGGAGCTACTATGAGTTACCAAGGAGCTACTATGAGTTACTAAGGAGCTACTATGAGTTACTAAGGAGCTACTATGAGTTACCAAGGAGCTACTATGAGTTACTAAGGAGCTACTATGAGTTACCAAGGAGCTACTATGAGTTACCAAGGAGCTACTATGAGTTACCAAGGAGCTACTATGAGTTACCAAGGAGCTACTATGAGTTACCAAGGAGCTACTATGAGTTACCAAGGAGCTACTATGAGTTACTAAGGAGCTACTATGAGTTACTAAGGAGCTACTATGAGTTACTAAGGAGCTACTATGAGTTACCAAGGAGCTACTATGAGTTACCAAGGAGCTACTATGAGTTACCAAGGAGCTACTATGAGTTACTAAGGAGCTACTATGTCAGTTCCCAAGGAGCTACTATGAGTTAATAATATGGTACTATGAGTTACTACGGAGCTTTTGTGAGGTACTAAGGAGCGACTATGAGGTTCTAAGGAGCCACCATGTCAGTTACTAAGCTACTATGAGTTAGTACGGAGCTACTATGAGTTACTAAGGAGCTGCGGTACTAAGGAGCACCTATCCGTTACTATGGAGCTATTTTGAGTTACTAGGGAGCTGCTAAGGAGCTACAATGAGCTACTAAGGAGCTACAATGAGTTACTAAGCAGCTGCTATGTCAGTTACAAAGAACCTACTATGCCAGTTGCTAAGGAGGTACTATGAGTTACTAAGGAGCTTATATGGCTGTTACTAAGGAATTATTATTTCAATTACTATGCAGCTACTGTGACAGTTACTAAGGACCTACTCAAGGACAGTTATCAAGAAGCAAATATGGCAGTTATTAAGGATTATTATTATGTTGATTTCTAAGGAGTCACTAAGTCAGTTCCTTAATTAATAAGAAGTCACCATGTCAGTTGCTAAGAAGTCTCATTTCATATTCTCACTGTCAAGTGAAACTAAACCCCTAAAAGTTATTTCTTGTATACGAGCGAAATAGAGCTGGGTAATAGGAGAATATATTTGAATATTGTGGTATAAAAATATCATGGTGCACATTTCAAATATCAATTCTGTATCAACTGTATCAAATAACTCGCTTTAAATGTTGTGTATAGTGTATTTTCCCCTGTAACACCCACATGTAAAAAAACATTAGTTATTATACAAACATTAAAATTGACGAGAAAGGTTAGGAGCTACTATGAGTTACCAAGGAGCTACTATGAGTTACCAAGGAGCTACTATGAGTTACCAAGGAGCTACTATGAGTTACCAAGGAGCTACTATGAGTTACCAAGGAGCTACTATGAGTTACCAAGGAGCTACTATGAGTTACCAAGGAGCTACTATGAGTTACCAAGGAGCTACTATGAGTTACCAAGGAGCTACTATGAGTTACTAAGGAGCTACTATGAGTTACCAAGGAGCTACTATGAGTTACCAAGGAGCTACTATGTCAGTTCCCAAGGAGCTACTATGAGTTAATAATATGGTACTATGAGTTACTACGGAGCTTTTGTGAGGTACTAAGGAGCCACCATGTCAGTTACTAAGCAACTATGAGTTACTAAGGAGCTACTATGAGTTACTAAGGAGCTACTATGAGTTACTAAGGAGCTACTATGAGTTACTAAGGAGCTACTATGTCAGTTCCTAAAGAGCTGCTATGTCAGTTCCTAAGGAGCTACTATGAGTTACTAAGGAGCTACTATGTCAGTTCCTAAGGAGCTGCTATGTCAGTTCCTAAGGAGCTGCTATGTCAGTTCCTAAGGAGCTACTATGACTTACTAAGGAGCTACTATGAGTTAATAATATGGTACTATGAGTTACTAAGGAGCTTTTGTGAGGTACTAAGGAGCTACTATGTCAGTTCCTAAAGAGCTGCTATGTCAGTTCCTAAGGAGCTACTATGAGTTACCAAGGAGCTACTATGAGTTACCAAGGAGCTACTATGAGTTACCAAGGAGCTACTATGAGTTACTAAGGAGCTACTATGAGTTACCAAGGAGCTACTATGAGTTACCAAGGAGCTACTATGAGTTACCAAGGAGCTACTATGAGTTACCAAGGAGCTACTATGAGTTACCAAGGAGCTACTATGAGTTACCAAGGAGCTACTATGAGTTACCAAGGAGCTACTATGAGTTACCAAGGAGCTACTATGAGTTACCAAGGAGCTACTATGAGTTACTAAGGAGCTACTATGAGTTACTAAGGAGCTACTATGAGTTACCAAGGAGCTACTATGAGTTACCAAGGAGCTACTATGAGTTACCAAGGAGCTACTATGAGTTACCAAGGAGCTACTATGAGTTACCAAGGAGCTACTATGAGTTACCAAGGAGCTACTATGAGTTACCAAGGAGCTACTATGAGTTACCAAGGAGCTACTATGAGTTACCAAGGAGCTACTATGAGTTACCAAGGAGCTACTATGAGTTACTAAGGAGCTACTATGAGTTACTAAGGAGCTACTATGAGTTACCAAGGAGCTACTATGAGTTACCAAGGAGCTACTATGAGTTACCAAGGAGCTACTATGAGTTACTAAGGAGCTACTATGTCAGTTCCCAAGGAGCTACTATGAGTTAATAATATGGTACTATGAGTTACTACGGAGCTTTTGTGAGGTACTAAGGAGCGACTATGAGGTTCTAAGGAGCCACCATGTCAGTTACTAAGCTACTATGAGTTAGTACGGAGCTACTATGAGTTACTAAGGAGCTGCGGTACTAAGGAGCACCTATCCGTTACTATGGAGCTATTTTGAGTTACTAGGGAGCTTCTAAGGAGCTACAATGAGCTACTAAGGAGCTACAATGAGTTACTAAGCAGCTGCTATGTCAGTTACAAAGAACCTACTATGCCAGTTGCTAAGGAGGTACTATGAGTTACTAAGGAGCTTATATGGCTGTTACTAAGGAATTATTATTTCAATTACTATGCAGCTACTGTGACAGTTACTAAGGACCTACTCAAGGACAGTTATCAAGAAGCAAATATGGCAGTTATTAAGGATTATTATTATGTTGATTTCTAAGGAGTCACTAAGTCAGTTCCTTAATTAATAAGAAGTCACCATGTCAGTTGCTAAGAAGTCTCATTTCATATTCTCACTGTCAAGTGAAACTAAACCCCTAAAAGTTATTTCTTGTATACGAGCGAAATAGAGCTGGGTAATAGGAGAATATATTTGAATATTGTGGTATAAAAATATCATGGTGCACATTTCAAATATCAATTCTGTATCAACTGTATCAAATAACTCGCTTTAAATGTTGTGTATAGTGTATTTTCCCCTGTAACACCCACATGTAAAAAAACATTAGTTATTATACAAACATTAAAATTGACGAGAAAGGTTAGGATTAAAAATTACGACTGGAAGAAATGTATCTGTGTAAAAACAAATCGGCAGTGATGCCGCTCTCCACACATTCCTGCAATGGATTTTGGCTATGCAAACTGTGCATTTAATCCAGTTGTACAAATCTACCCTAATGCACTATTACAGCTCAAGCAGTACCGCAACTGACTGCTGCTGCTACATCAGTGGCGTTTTTTAATAGCCATGAGCTACTAAATCATGCTTACAAGCTGTGTACATTTTTAGCAAGGGTCTAAGAAGTTCAGTAGTCACCTGACGGTAAAATTCACGATAATTTGACAACTTCGGCAACTTTGTCATAATAGCTCATTTTTATCTGTACTTTAAAACCGCAAGTCAATTCTAGCATGTCTCCTTAAAGCATAAACAGGTGACATCTGTTTCACATCAGCGCGAATCAAAACCACACAATCAGTCCAACACGGCACATAAACGCAAGGCAGCCAAAACAAAGTTTCCACGGTGCTAAAAGCCCCGAGCACCAAACATCCTAGCAACACTTAGGAGGCTTCAGTGACTCGCGGTTAGGATGGAGAAGCCAAGCAGAACAGCGGATCACATACATAAAATCTAGCTCAGAAAGCTGACACTAGTTCCAGCTACAAGACAAATCCCAGGGTTATACAGTACATTATTATTAACAGTATTAATGCTAACGATTGTTTTATTATGTTCATCATTCATTACTTCTCATCATTTCTGGATGTAACTCACACAGGCATAACCTACAGTAAAACGATGAATAAATAAATTCGATATAAATGTTTGTCTAACATGTTTACTTGACGTTCTTTCCAGTCTTTTTGCGACGGTCAGCAAGTTGTCTGTTGCACGAACGATGAATTTGTGCCTCTGGAATTTCTGTTTCTAGACATCATGACAATCTGACACTAATTACAGCTGTGGAAAATTAGATTTTTTTTTTCCTTCTTCTTATTCTTCGTGGTTGGTACTGTCAGCCTTCACTGTCACCTTTAGGATCCGGGTTCGATTCCCACCTCGGGGGTCTGTGTGCATGGAGTTTACATGTTCTCCCCGTGTATGGTGGGTTTCCTCCCGGGTACTCCAGTTTCCTCCCACAGTCCAAAGGCATGCAGATTAGGCTTACTGGCATTCCCAAATTGCCCTGAAGTGTAAGAATGTGTATGTGAGTGGTTGTATGTGTGTGTGTGTGTGTGTGTGTGTGTGTGTGTGTGTGCCCTGAGATGGATTGGCACTCCGTGCAGGGTGAACCCCGCTTTGGCACTCCTATGCTCCATGCCTCCTGTGTCCCACTATCCAAGATAAAGCGGTATATGAGAGTGTATTCATGTGGTATTCATGTAATGTGGCTGAAGTCCAACTATTCCGCAAAGAAGAGTGGGCCAAAATTCTGCTTGATTGCAGGTGTTGCCGCCAAGGGTGGCACAACCAGTTATTAAATTCAGGGGCAATAACTTTTTTTAGGTTTGGCCAGCTTTTTTCCCCTTAATAATTGAAATTGTCATTTTGTTTGATGATCTCAATCATGTAATTGTGACAAATATGCAAAAACAATTAAATAAATCAGTTTTAACAGTAACCAAGTTTAGTGAAAATGATCATTTCCAAATCGGCCACATGATAGAGCGGCACAGATTTTAGCGTTACTGAATAATGTGTGTTACGATACACTGCTTCTCTAAAGGTTACCCAAGAGCACGGAGAGAGCAGCGTAACAGTCAGCGCTTTATTTTTTTTTTCCCTCGCCGCACCACTCTTTTGTCTTTCGAGGTCGTGGAGACGTAGATGAAGTGATCACGCACTCTGCCGACCGTGAAATGTGACCAGCTGCAGTTCGCACTCGCCTAAACATCCTGCTCCGAGTCCTCCAGAACAGAGAGAGAAAGAGAGAGAGAGAAATAGAGAGAGAGAGAGAGAGAGAGAGAGAGGATGGAGCTCTGGGATTTGGACAGCTGCTGCGATTCACACAAAGATACTCGTGTGGAGCGTATGAGGTCAGCAAAACGGCAGCACCGTGACACACAGCTGGAGCAAAAACCCTGGGCGAAAGAAAGCATTTCAGTTTTAAATGTCACTGCCTGAGAGGGATGACACATCTCTGACCTTTGACCTCTGTGTTCTGTTCATGACTCCATTTCCTATTGACCCAGACACCGTTTGTGTGAGGTGTTCAAGTCAACCCGGGACTTTCGATTTGTGCAGCATGACAGAAATTTCCCTTTAATTCTCGAAATAATCCCCTCTTACACTAATGCACTCATCCCAGAATTTCACTAGTACTTCCATACCATCAAGGTAGAAAGTTTCTTCGTCAGTTTGCCAGAGCCATGATCGGACCGCCTGCATCACATTTGAAATGCCGGCCTCCCCGGAACTCCTGTAATGCCCCAAACATGTCGCAATATCTCCTAGTCGAGCTCCTGTAACATGCAAGTGGTGTTGGTAAATTATTGTCTGTACAGTTCCCACGGACGGATGCATCCCTTGTACAAGCTGGCGACCAGTTATCCGCCGATTTCCAAATATGGAGCGTTCCCCTCGCTGGATGTTCACACAAAATTGTCATTCACGGCCGTACCCCCTTTTTTAAAATGTTTGTACCATGCGAATGTTTTACTGCAGCGGAGACTCTCATAATACTATGCTTGAAGTCTTAGTCCTTTATTCATGAGAGAATTCATCAAAAGTCCCGGTTTGACTCGAACACCTACGTTTAATAAGTTTCTATACAGATCGATTTTATTTTTTGACTCTTGTCCGTTCAGATTTCATCATGGATTATCGTATTCATAAATTTTTCTCTCCACCGAAAACAATTATTGCACAGCGATAACATTAAGCGTACAAACCTCCATGAATCATTACATTTCGAAGTAAGGCTATGCAAACTGTTGCATGATTTCTTTTTCTTTTTAAGAAAAAATTCAATCAGTTTCAGAAACTGTAAGATCCTCGATGCAGACAGGATATAAAGGTGGAACATGAAAGATACGACAGCGGCTTTAAAGATGTAGGAGCACTACAGTGCTAATGCACACAGGAAATGTGGTCATGTGATCATCACTTAATCCTTTGAGTTTATCTGCTGGGTGAAGAATAGGCTGTCGTGTTCTAGGAATCGATAATGTTACTGTACATAATGACCTTTTTCGAAAGAGAGAGCTGGAGACACAAGTGGACAGAGTGCGGAGAGGATGAGGCTTGCGCACGCGCATACAGTAAAATCAGGGTAGGATGAGGAAGCTTTTGTAAATGTTTGCGTTTGACCCCAGGCATTTTCTGTATATATAAACTTTAACCCCATGCAATGCATCCACTATTACTTCGAACGTCTCAGCTGGGATCGTTCAGACTGTATTGTCTGGAACGGCTGGTGAGAGAAAGTTATTAATGGACCTTGGGCTTGCTCCGCTCTTTGAAAGCGAGGCGTTGAGCTTAGCCTGGGAATCCGGGAGTGAGCAGAATGTGCGGCGGACGCTGAATGTGAGAGTGCAATGTGAGTACGGTGTACTGACCACCACCGTTCGGGGGCGCAAGAGACATCGGGTAAAGGACCGCATGAGCTGCGACACGCCCAGCCACCCCCCCCCCCCCCTCCCCCTCCCCCTCCCGAGTCAAAAATCATACAGCATTTTCAGAAGGAGTCTCCAATGTCATTTACATGGGAGCAAATAGGATGTAGGACCTGGTTGCTTGGTACAGTAATATGACATAACTTTAAAAGAGAGGGAAAAAAAAAAACAGAGATGTCTGACGGAACAAATCTTCATAGCTGTTGGAACCTTGGTGAGAAAATTAACTAACATTAAACAGATAAAAAAAAAAGTATCATATGCATTATGTTCTTACATAAATGCAAAAAATCAGGCATGTTTAAAAATGCATGTGGTATAACTGGAAGAAGACGATAATAATGCTGTTATGGGAAAGCAAGCAACTTTTAACGATTATATTGTATTCCTTAAATCAACCAGTTGCACAGTTTACAGCTACATAAGCACTTTGCTTGGGCAGCTGGTGAAGAAGTTTTGTCCGAAATGTCTAACATCTCCATCCCGCATCTGTAACGGTAAAATTCTCCATAAATGATTTATAAGGTTTTTACCAGACTATAAAAACATAATGCGTCTTTCGGAACATGTCCAAATCTCTCAGAAGGAAGCTGTATATCTGTTTGAGTTGACAGGCCGAACGGACTGTACTGCGCGAGTCCCGTGTAAAACAATACCAAGCGAGGAAGTCCAAGAGTTATTGAAACCATCCGCCTTCTCCTTTCGTTTCCCGCTCAGTCCGTCTAGATTTACTTCCTACATTTTACTAGATTTCTGTATTCGCTATATTTTAAGCTATCAGGAGTACCAAAGCAGATCAATCTTTTTTTTTTGTTTGTTTTACAGGACACTATTTATCTAAGCAAATTGTTTGTTAGACTTTCTACTCTTGCGTATTATATCGGTTCCAAATTTATTGTTGTTACATTTTATTGTATTTTAACGGGCTTCTGCATTTTTAGTCAGGTACAACAATACAAAAATACAGTAATGTAGTTAATGTAGCCACTTGACTAAAAACTACATTACTGCTAAGGATGGGAATTACAATATACTGTATGACGGATCACCCGATACACACGATAATATCACGATACCTACTGTAAGTGTCGATTCGATTTGTCCCGAGATTCTGTAGGTATCATTATTTCATCCATATCCCAATTCACTATATGGCGGCACGGCGGCTAAGTGGTTAGCATCGTCACCTTGCACCTCCAATGGTCCGGGTTCGATTCCCGCGTCAGGTCTGTGCACTCCGTGCTTGGTGGGTTTCCTCCAGATTCTCTGGTTTCCTCCCACAGTCCAAAGACATGCAGATTACACTAATTGGCATTCCCAAATTGCCCATAGCGTGTAAAGGAGTGTATAAATGTTGACCGGAGGTCCTACCACGGTCGTACAAGAATGGAAATAAATAGAATGGTCTCCATTGGCCGCCACAGTCCCTGGTTGGCTTACAAAAGTTTACTACATAGATGGATATGTATGGATTGATAGACTTTGTCATAATTCTAAACATGCTTACCAAATAATTTCCTCCCACCACATAGGGTGTTGCCAGTGTGTGAATAGTTTAAAGTGCACCTGCAGGATTATAGAGGAATGGCAACATTTGACCACTTCAAATGCAAACATGTATAAATGTAAAAAAAAAAAAAAAAAAAAATTGCGATATTGCGACACAGAAGAATTATGATATGAAACTGAATCAATTTTTCTATCAACTCTAATGTTTCTACTATTATCTAATCTATCAATTTTATCTTAAAAGGGACCTATGAGACAAAGACGTTTTGGACATTAAGGTCAGCCTCTAGTATGTCTGCATGTCTCTGGACTGTGGGAGGAAACCGGAGTACCTAGAGTACCACTAAGCACTGGGAGCAAACTCAATGCACACGAGCGGGAATCGAACCCAGACACAGGAGGTGCAAGGTGGGTTTAAACAAGCCAATTTGATTTTTTCCCCCTAATGTGACTTCATATAAGGAGAGCCCCTCCCCTAACTTGTTGCTCAGCCGTTGCTGTTCTCTGGCGGGGCGGCGCGCAGCACTATCTTACTTCCATACATACTAAAATGGCACATTTGGAGGTGAAGTGAAATGCGAGGGCTATTTTACCCGGAACATTAACAGACCAAATTGGTGACCAGCAGAGACCTATGTTAAAGTTGTTAAAGAAGTGGTAAAATATGGGACCTTTAAGCCCATGCCTTATAAGAAACTGTAAAATGCTCTACAGTGCAATTAAAACCATATCTCTTCCTACAGTACCTGGCCAACTCAGTGTTATAAAACTGTGACAATAAACCTAATTAAGTTTAAGTGCCCAGACTGAAAGAGTCGTCCACAAAAAGAAAATAGCTTTCACTCCAGCGAGAACAGAACCGTGGCCCGTCCAGCCACTGCTGCAGATAAGTGACGGAGCGCTCAAAGCGAAAAAAATTCAACGGCTCGATCTCAAGCCGAGCAATTTACCAGGACCGTTTTTTTTTTTTTCTTTACCAAGTGCCTCGTGACCTCTCTCTCATAACAGGCACTGCAACCATTTCACACAATTTTTCACACTTTCAACAATTTGTTGACACATCCACGCAGAACGGCACAATGCGATACAGTGTAAAAACGCCTCCGCTGGATTTCCGAACAAAAGAGGAGCTGGAGTTGTGTCCCCTGATCAAACCAAATACCATCAAGTGCCGCATGAGAAGACGACAGAAGAGATCTGAGAGCGCGAGATGATATTACACCATTAGGTCTCGCTCGTATCCTGGTCCTCGGGAATACACACGTTCCTGAATCCTCCTTCTGGGATTATAATCTCCCACATCTCGCGAAAAAACAAACAGCTTTCATCACCTCATTGCCAAATGTACCACTTATCACTCGCTCTCAGACAGACAAAACCAAGAAATGTCTCGTGTAGTGCTGTGCATTCTGGGTTTCTTAAGTTCAAGGCTAAGCCAAGGCAGAACTAAATGCCCTACAAATCTCTGGAGTGCATTAACTTAATTCCAGTATTTAATCAAATGAAACATTTTAGGATTGATTTAAAAGGCATGCCGATCCTCTGGTCCTGTTTCAACAACACCGGTTGCCATGATTTAAACCATTACAAAGAATCTAGATCATTTATAGTCCGTTAATCTGTTTTAATAAGATGAAAATGGCGCAGGAATGTGTTCTCACCTTTATCTCAATAATCAAAATGCTCTGAGCTATGAGCAGAAAAGAAAATGCGATTTTAAAAATGCTACGCAAGAGCCAGCCGGCAAGTTCAGCATTAATAACCTGCTGTAGTTACAGATAGTCATATTCAGCGTGATTATTAATACACCTTTCAGTTTTATAGACGCAACAACCGATGGCGATCCGACATCACACGCAAGAACTCTACAACTCTACAATCTCCCTTATATAACACTTAAAAAAAAAAAAATCCTATTTCATAATCTTACCTAGGTATACTGTATATACTGTACATTGGGGGGGGGATTGACATTTCTCGTGAATGAAGGTGGAAAATGACTTCAAGCACAGTACGTAGATGAGAGTAAAATATTTGAATGGTGCAGAACGTTTCACAGAAGGCCACACCTGCAGGAATAATGATCCTGGATGAGATCCTGATCCTTAACAATCGACGGATACAGTACCTTGTCGCTAACTCGCGGAAGAGTCTTCCACGTTTCTGTCTATGGGATCTGTACACACAACCATTCACCACCACGATTTCCACATTACAGTTGGCGATTACAGAGCCCTGATCTGTAATCGCTGCAAGCCATTTCCGCATGTTTGGGCCACTAAAGGAGTTCCTGGGAGGCCGGCGTTTCAAATGTAAATCAGTCTGATCACATGATGCTATCCAAGCAGCAGTGAAACAACGTGATAAACGCATTTGTGTAGCACGGGATTATACAGAGAAACAAAGATAATTGTTCCCCTCATACCTGTACTACAACTGTGTTCTGTTATTCAGGATGATCAAAAGTCCTGGTTTGACTTGAACGCCCGTCGTACAATTAAAGAAAATCTTGTTCGGGGAAACTCGGTCATACTCGCTTAACAAGGTGCTGTTAGACACAAAATAGCTGAAAAGTACTGATAAAGAAGCAAAAAGCCACTACAGTATGTTACAGGAACGCTCAGATAATAAGTGAGAAAAGCCGAGAGAACATGCTGATAGGCTCCGAGCAGGCTGACAGAACATATAAAGGGGAATTGTTGAAATACGAGCTGAAAAGCTTCAGTAAGCGTTTGGATGGTTTGTTGGTCACTGTTGCTCTGTCCTCATGACTGTCACCAGACTGACCTTTTCTTCGTCACCGTGCAACACAAAAGAGCTCAGTGATTCACTCGGTCGGTTTAAGAGAAAGGACGTCACGGTTCTAGTGCGTGATCAAGCCGGAGAGGCGCCTGTCTCATCTCATCATTCAAATCTCAGGCTTAATCATGACCAATAGAAGGAAACAATATCGCCTGGGCAAAAAACAAAAAAAAACAAACAAAAAAACGTTTCACTTACCGTCCAAATCGCATTATCCTGTATTCAGGGGAGTCTATCCCAGGAGACTTAGGGCACAAGGCGGGGTACACCCTGGACAGGGTGCCAATCCATCGCAGGGCTCACATACATACACACTCATTCATACACTATGGCCAATTTGGGAACAGCATTTAACCTAATCAGCAACTGTTGGAGGAAACCAGAGTCCCTGGAGGAAACCCAATAAGCACGGGGAGAACATGCAAACTCCATGCACACAGAGACGGGAATCGAACCCAGACCCTGGAGGTGCAACCCGACAGTACAGTAACCAGTACACCACCATAGTCACCATTTCAGAAGGGTTAAATTACTGGGCTGCATCAAGCAAAGAAAACAACTAAGGACATTTGAAGTTACTGGAACTGGGTTAAGAACCCATTATCAAAACCTGGAAGGATGGTGCTGAACCATTAACTTTGTAGCTGGAAAAAGTCATGAATGGAGATCACTTAAACACATGATGAAGTGGCATGATAAAAACATTAACAGTAGCAACCAGAGTTATGTTTAATAGTGAAAGTAAAAGCCTTTCCATACACACAATTTGTTAGTGAGATTCATCAGAAGAAACGCTTCAGCATAAAGCATAAAGACTGGATATTGGAGCAATAGAAAAAGGTCATGTGGTCTGATGAGTCAAGATTGACTCTATTCCAGAGCGATGGTTGTGTCAGGGTGAGAAGGGAAGGGCAAGAAATGATGCACCCGTCATGCATAGTGCACACTGTACAAGCCTCTGGAGGTGAGGTTGTGATCTGGGCTTGTTTAGGCTCAGAAAAAAAATGAAGACCGGAAAGTACTGAATGACCAGATCATCACATCTAGGGAGTCTTTCTTCCATGGTGGCACGGGTATATTCCCGGACTCTGATCTGATTGTGATGGAGTGCACAAGGCATCATTTGGGAGCATGAGGAATCATTTTCACACACGACTTCTTTATAGCCAGGCAGCGTATTAAATGTTTTGTCTTTGTACCTTACTTACAAAAAAAAACAAATTCATTTAAAAATCATTCAGAAATGATCAAATGTGTTCGTGGCATAGCTGATTTAGCGACACCTACAAAACTCCACAAAAGGCAAAGCACACAGACTTGCTTACTAAAACAAAATAGGTATTAAATAGTGAAAGAGCACCTCCTAAAAGAGAAGCATACGGGACAACTTCCAATAATGCAGCTCAGCCACTGCATCGAGAAAACACACTAAAGCTAAACGTATTTGTCTTGGCTTATAAAGTTGCTCAAAAAGATTTGCAGTATAACTCGTACATTACTACGATAGAATTACACCACGCGTTCTAACGCAAGTTCGACTTTCAGAAAACGTGTCGATGTCGAAAGGAAAAAATGACATCATTAAAAACATATTTGCATGTACAGTATAGAATATTATGATATTATTATTATTATTATTATTATTATATGAATGTTTGGGGTTGTCAACGTCTCACGTATCATGAAAATGTCTTTAATACCCTGATATATAGGATGATACTTTTTTTCCCCCATATGCCTAACATGCTTATGGCTCTATTCATAAAAACACTCAGCTCTGGCAAGTTGTGAGGAAATGGTTTTTTGTTGGGAACATGTAATGCACGATTAGAATGCAACCCACTCTTACAGTAATAAGAATGAGAAAAATGTTCCGTGTTTTTTTAAATTATTTTTTTTATCCAACCTTTTATCCATCATGTCCTGGATCTTTGACATACTGTATGAGTAAAGCTCAACAAGCTCCAGGATGGAATTCCACACGTTCTGTGCAGCCAACTAGAGTTACTCTGTTTGAGACAAAAGAAACTCGCATGAGAAGAACAAGCCCGAGCTGAGCCAGTGATCTCTTTTACAGACCTGAAATACACACACACACACACGCACACACACACACTGTACACGTACGAGCACTCCACTGCTTCTGAAGAGTTCAGCAGCCTTGTTAAAAGTGATTCCACATTTCTCTTCTTACCATGGTGGATGTCCAGCACGGCTGCGTCGTCCAGCTCCATAACTTCAAAGCTGTGTGAAATCAAAATCAGACATGGTGCTGGGGGAGTTCAGTGATCCGAGAAGTCTGTTTATCCACACAGGTCGCGTGCTGCCTCTGTGCTGCGCTGGCTGAGCTGCTGCGTCTGACAGTTACAGTGGAGTGGATTGGAGAGGAATTGGGACGAGGCCGGCCTTCGCCGCTTCTCAGGGGCCTCACACTTTTCTAACCCCTTCGCTCCAGCACTCTTAAAGACACAGAGCTTGGCGTTCTCTTCATTTCTTTCTGTCTACCTCCCTCCTCTCTCTGTGCCTGCCTCCTGTTTCCCAACACACACTTTCCATCCCTCCCTCCCTCCCTCCCTCCCTCGCTCTCTCTCGCTCTCTCTCTCTCTCTACTACTCACCGTCATCCTCACTTACTTTCGTGCCATCTCTCGAAAGGACTGTTGCCTTAACATCCGTTCAGAATCTTCCTCCGACATCAAATCATTCCTAAGAGCCAGCAAATGGCTGTCATAAAATAAAATCTTTAAGAGCTGTAATGTCTGAGAGCATTACAGCCTGGTTTGAAGAGATTGTTAAAAAAAAAAAAAGAAAAAAAAGAGGCAGATCAGTTTCCCATTTTGCGTGCATTACTCCAACCTCTTAAACTGAACCTTAAACATGAATCCTTGGACAGAACAAACGGAAATAAGGCAACATTTACTCGATCCTGGACCCGTCTGAAAGCAGGCGAAGAGGTCGCTGTGTAAAATTGTGCTGTCGCAACAGTTTATTTGTTTAAAGTTCACGCACTTGGCTTTCTGGATATTTTAACGAGGTAGTGCGTTTTGCATCGTTAAAAATGCATTAAAGGTGCCATTTGTGATTCTTAAAAGTAATCTAATGTCAAGCACACCCATGTATGGCAATATTCCCATGCACGGAATTAGACTAGCTTCCAAAAGGATGCACAATCAAGAGAAGGATTAAAGGATTAGTTGAGAAGAGGCTCACCTGTTGTTTTTTGTCTTACAGTGGTAAAAATGCATACCGCTGCTTTAAAATGAAATAAACTGATCATTACAGAGTAGGCTATTTAATAAGACAATTAATAAAATGTGCTCCATTATCTACTGCACACTAAACGGTACATGCCATTAAAATACCCACTGCAAAGCTGCGAAGTTGATTACAGTACATTGATTTAAATTACAATACATTCGGATCATCAATCCCTTTCATCCACAATCTCTCCCCGGCTCAGTAAACTGATCGGCTGCACGGGCGGACTGACATTTCGATATTCAGTCTGAAGTCTGTTCCCACGCAGTAGCAGAAGAGCGCAGACTGCATAATTTGTTCAGAGAGGACTCGTTTTTTTTTTCTAGAGACACGGAGAGGGTTTGTTGATTTTTAAACAAAGGCATCCTGTGACAGCGGTGTGATTATTCCACCCGCTGCAGATTAGTGCTCGGTGGCCTGCTGGAGGTTAAACTGGACAGCGGGGAAAGCAGCAGAGCATTCATTCAGTCAGGAAGCTCTACACACACTCTATTGTGAGTCAGTGTATATGAGCCTGGAGCAGTTCAAAAAGAATTTGTATGTTCTTTGCACTGTTCAAACATCTGCATATTCTTCATATTAAATTCAATTAAAATGATGTCGATTCAATTAAAAAAACTTGAACAAATGTTTGACTGTGACAAGCTGCGAAGTGTCTAAACATACAATTTAAAGTTTCACTGTTTATGTAACGACCTCAGCTGCATCCTCATTTCCCCTCTCGTCTGTTCCAACCACTCAGCATTCAGCGTCACCAGTATACTAATCACCTGTCAATCATCTGCACTTGTTTCTCACTAGTTTTTTTTTTTTTTTCCCCTATGCTTGAGTGATTCATAGGTCACGGTGTGGCTTAACAAAAAAAAATATAATACATTTCCACAGGGACTGGGGGGGGGGGGGGGTTGGGGGGGGCTAAGACTTTTGCACAGTGCTGCACATATGATATATTGCAATAGCTACAAAGTTTATAGCATTATAGCTGAAAATGTATTATACATCAAATGCAATGTCTCGCTTTTATTTATTTATTTATTAATGTGATGATGTGATCATGTGACTTTGGCCCACATTTCCGCATTTCCATAAATCTTTTTGTCAAAAAATTTGCATACAATAGATTCAGGAAAACCTCATCAGGGCTTCAAGTCAAATAGAATATAAATGATGCAAAGTTTAAACCGGGCCTATAATATCACTGCTAATGTTTCCAGTTCATAGACGTTCCACCTAAAAATGAATACCAGTTAATGTTCCAGGTTAACCACCTGAAAGTTTTTAAACCGGCCATTTTATTAGAAACTGCCAGGCAAAACAAACTGAAAAAAAAAAAAAAAAAAAAAAAAAACATGATGTGAAAAAACAAATTGGCGTCAAAGTAATGCAGGTTTGGACATCAAACTTCATCAACTAAAAATGAGGCTGATGGTGCTATGATGAAACGTGTAAAAATGTGCAGAATAAATAACTAATTTTGACCAGTGACTTGGTGATTTTTTTTTGTTTTACACTTATAAAAGGATTTCCCCAGCTAACCACCTTTGCCATGCCTCATTACATTATGGCCAGCCTACAGCACATCAGTTCTTGGAACCAAAACATGTGACCAGAGTTTCCACTTGCAAGCTGGAATGCTCAGTAGATTTGTAATTTGTAACCCCTAGTCACACATGGTTGAGTTGTTTGACGTACGTCTCGATTACGTCTAGATCTCGTTACTATACATATCCAGAGTCTGACTGGTGCACTCACTGCTATGTTGCGTCTGGGTGCTCTGATCCTTATAGAGCTGCTGTTTCTCTGGAGCACTGATGTTGTGCCTCAGGAGCCACATAGTGCACGACTCGGCTTTTCGCTCTCCCAGCGGTAACCAACTGATCTGTGGACAGTTCAAGCAGTCGGATTAGGTATGACGGAGAAACCGCACTTGCTAACAGGTTATTTCATTTCTCATGGAAAAGTGTGCAGATGTGCTATCTTGAGATATGCTGCCCTCTAGAGTAGAAAAGCATCACGTTCTGGATGCACTACAGGAGCATCAGCATTCAGACCAGTGTTTAAGGTTCTTATATTAAGAAAGCTTTTAAGAGTTAAAAAGAACAAAGTTCTTGGGGTGCCAATCCATCCCAGGGCACACACACACATACATACTTGTCTATACATACTGTACACTCACACACCGAATTCACTTACTACAGATGATTTGGACCACCAATTAGCCTAATCTGCATGTCTTTGGACCGTTGGAGGAATCCCACCAAAGCACGGGGAGAACATGCAAACTCCATGCGCACAGACCCGAGGTGGGAATCAAACCCGGACCCACGAGGTGCAAGGCACTTATCGTCATGCCTCCTCTCAGTCACTTCACTTCTAGTCCTTAGTATTTAGATTTCATCACAGGTGACAGTGTGGGTCTCCTATATTCATGGAAGCACCCACCTCTGCTTTGTCAAACAGCACCAGCTCACACTTAGTCAACAGGCAAAGCTTCACCTTCCAGCTACCTGGTTGCATTAGTGGCTTCCCACAAGATAACCAGTGCACTGATGAGACGGTCAAATCTGCAAAGCAAAGACGTACATTACATCTACTGTATAGTGTATCGGATAAATTTAATAATAGTCTTGTAAAGACCCATAAATCCCATAAATGATTTATAAAGTCATAAATCAAGTCAATGGTCAATGTTTTCATTTTTATAAGTGATCTAGTTATTACTGTAACTAGAGATCTGGGGACAAAATTTGATTTAGTTAGGTATTGCAATCCTTTTGTCTGGCAAATCAATTAATGTATGGCCAAATTGACTTCAAAATTGATTTTATAAAATATATTCTGTATGTGTATATTTTTAATTTATAAATGTTTGCATTTGAAGGGGTAAAATGTTTCCGCTTAAAAATGTAATCCTGCAGGTGGTGCCCTCTAAATTATTCACACGTTGGCAGGGGGAACAGCATGCTGTATGGGAGGACAAATCATTTGTTAAATTTGTTGAGAATTTAAACAAAATCTGAAAAAAAAAAAAAAAAGATTGAAATCGCAGAAAACAAATCGAATCGGCATTTGGGTATCGTGAAAATATCGTATCGGGAGGTCCCTGGTGATTCACATCCCGACTAATTACGAGTATTGAATTTTGCTCTTAACATGCAAATCTGTTGTATCCATGAGAAACCATGTCAAACTTGAATCAGAAGTTATAAAAAGTAGCAGAACTAAACAATTTTAACTGCAGTGTAAGCAAAAATGAACGCCCCACTTCTGATTCAGCGCGCCGTGTTTTGTTTCTTGTGGTCTGAGGCTGTACCTGGTGCTGAAGAACTTTAGACTAGTTTGTGACAATGTATGGCGTAAATTTGGCTAGCTAGTTAGCTTCTGTTAATTTATGCATGTAGCACTGAGAAAAAGTTCAAAGTTCAGCTGGAAAATCGATGCTGACACAGTTTCCTGGGATTCTCGAGAAGCAGTATTGGAACATTAGGATTAAAAAGGACGCACAAATGCAGGACGCACAGATGCACAAAGTGTATAGGAAAGCAAGGAGATTATGTAGAATAAATGGTGTATTTGTCTTTTCCAAAAATGAATACCACCCGGGTGCGGATAATCTTTGATTCCCCCTAGTCAAAAATACTTAGCCCAAGCAGACATTCTACAGCTAACTAAGCCAGACTTGAAGACTCTGTCTTCAAACCAATTCAAAACATGATTAAAGTTTTAAATACAACAGACTGAGCTGTCAGGATACAGAAATAATAAGGATCAATGCAGACATACCAATCACTTTCATCCAGCCCTGGCAGTGACACCGGGTCATCACCCTATCCATTGCGCAGCGTCGTCTTCTACTTCTTCATCTCGCTGTCACTTTTCTACAAAGAACTTTGGTTATTTTACTGTCTTAGCAGGTCAGAGCTTACCGAGTCAGCAGCCGAACAGAACAGCAGGAGCGATCCCTCTCCATGCCTAATGAAACTGACACCTAGCCTGGAGCCATAAAAACTTGTGAAATACCGAGACTTTCCTGGCTGTCAAGAGGAAAAAACCAAGTCTTGCCTACATGACTAGCTCGAATTACAAAGTGCACAGCAGTTACAACGTCCTAACGCCATTCAGCGCCCTAATTAGATTAACGGCTCACAGGAGAGTAGCTTCAGATTTATTTGTTTATTTATTTATTTCAGTCTTCCACCTACTCAATTCTTTAAAGAACGACTGATTTTATAGAGCGACTCATCTGCCCTTAGGAAAGAAACGGTTCTAGGAATTTGATCAAAGGTTCAGAATTAGATTAGGAACATGGAACCATTTGGGATACAGCCCAGACTAGAAACCGTCTTTGAATGGTCGTGTGTATACATCTGTAGGTAACCAAGGAAAAAGATACATCCAAGAAAGGATGCATGGACCTAAACCATGCCAGCAATTTGGGAAACAAGACGCATGAAGACAAGATGACTTGGATTAGAAATATGATGCAATTTGTGACACATCCTACAACACTGAAAAAGACTTGGATTAGAAGTATGATGCAATCTGAGACACATCCTCCAACACCAAAAACAAACGTGGATTAGAAGTACTATGCAATTTAAGACACATCCTCCAACACTGAAAAAGACTTGGATTAGAAGTACCATGCAATCTGAGACACATCCTACAACACTGAAAAAGACTTGGATTAGAAGTATGATGCAATCTGAGACACATCCTACAACACTGAAAAAGACTTGGATTAGAAGTACTATGCAATCTGAGACACATCCTACAACACTGAAAAAGACTTGGATTAGAAGTATGATGCAATCTGAGACACATCCTACAACACTGAAAAAGACTTGGATTAGAAGTACCATGCAATCTGAGACAAATCCTCCAACACCAAAAACAAACGTGGATTAGAAGTACTATGCAATTTAAGACACATCCTCCAACACTGAAAAAGACTTGGATTAGAAGTATGATGCAATTTGAAATGATATCCTCAAACACTAAAAAGACTTGGATTAAAAATATGGAGCAATTTGAGACACAGCCTACAACTTGGAAAACAACTTGGATTAGAAGTGTGGAGCATGCCAGGAAGCTTGACTTTGATGCAACCCATGAAGATGAACCATTTTGGATTAGAGCAGTGGTTCTCACCCCTGGTCATGGCAGACCCACCAAACCACTGTGCATGTTTTAGTGTTTTCTCAGCTCCCGGGTCACTGAATTTAAAGACTAGCAATATCTGGAGTGAAGTGGGCATGGTCGAGTGGGGAAAACACTAAAATGTGCAGGAAATGGCATCCTCCAGGACCAGGATAGAGAAACACTGAATTAGGAGTACTGAGACAAAGTCGTGAGACATTACACAGTACTTATTGATGATAGCGTGTTTAGATGACACTGTGTGTGTGTGTGTGCGCGCGCGCGCGCATGTGTGTGAGAGAGAAAAAGAGACCGATAATCATGTGCGCTTGCAGCTACAGATTTTTATCATCTTTAGGACTGCCACGTACTCCTGTCGCCATCTAGTGTCTGTGACAGTCAATACATCAGTCCGTACCCATACACATCATAGACAGAAAATGTAAGAAAAAGGTAAGGGAAATGAAAGGAAAGGGCCAGAAGAAAAGAAAAGCGGGTATGGCAGTAAGGGAGAACGAGGAAATTAGGAATTTGGAGAAAGGGAAACAAAAAAAAAAAATGTAGGAAAATGAAGGAAGAAATTGAGAGGTGGAAAAAAAACCCAATACATTACACAGTCTGGCAAAATGCTTTTTATTGTTTAAAAACTGGAGTGAACGGTTCATGAGTGACAACCCGGTAATTACACATGGCAAAACCTATGTTAAATATCTAACATATGCTGAATATAAGCAGAAAGGTTCCTTTACGCACAGCTTGAAGCATGTTACATCACAACACTGTTATTTATAAGAAACACTGAACTGTTCTCTCACTACCTTTACGTACAGCCACATCAGGATGTTGTGGAAGTAGATCAGATTCAGGAAGCTATTCACAGTTCACTCTGAAAGGATAGCGGATGGATTCGATGGCTACGCCGACCATCCCGAACAAACAAAACAGGCAGCATGAAATACAGCTTTAAATGCAGTTTTACCATGGAGGTGTTTGGCAGCGAAACAGCCATGAGAGTTCTTTACTGGAACTTTAACACAAGATAAAGTTTAAAATAAAAAAAACAAAAAATAATAATAATGAAAAAAAACAAAAAAAAGGAAAGAAAGAAACCCTTCAAGATCAGCAGCTGAACTACCAAGCATTAGTTCAATGTGATGAGCGACGACTTTAAAGTTTTGGATTATGACTTTAATTATTATGCTTGAACTACGTCACTGAATTTGTGTAAATTTGCATAAAACGTTCGTACTTGGGGAAATATTTCCATAAAACTTTTTTTTTTTATATCATCATTTAAGATGCACGAAATAAGTGCTTTGTATAAAAGTTTTTTTTTCTCTCTTCTGATTCTTTTTCAATTATAAAATATATGACAAATCAGTTAAGCAATAATAGTTGCATAGCTGAGAAAAACGTGTTTATAGTGCAATACAATAAAGGGGGCTAAACATTTGTCCAATTATATACAGGTAAATAATAAAGTATATTTCTTTTTTTAACACTGTAGAAAAAAAAAAGACTAATAATGTCAAATAAACTCGCCATACTAATATGATACACTTGATTCTCTTTTTTTTAACTAGCTTAACATTTCCAGTCAAGTGAAACTTGGGCAGATTAGGCAAGGGTACACACATTTATAATGAAACAATCGAGGAGGAAGAAAGTCTTTGGAAGTGATTGGGCATTTAGGGGGGGGGGGGGGGGGGGGGTGGATACAAGTTCAAACTGCGTACATCAGTATATAAGCGTAGAATGTGCCAAGGTTTTCTACTGCACACGGACTAGACAAAGGGATTTAACGGGCAGGTGGAGCGTTTCAAGGTCACAGCACTAGCAATTTATTGCGTTCTCTGTTCACACACACATCCTCTAAATCTGATTTCTAGTAAATCCTTGTAGCTGAAGATTTCTTTAAAAAAAAAAAAAAAAAACGGAGACACCTGGATTACATTCGTGATCAATGGTTGATTGTTATTGTTTAATAATGAACAATAATGATGGGAAAGAAAGACCTGATTTAGACCTGTGCAATTATTCAATTGAAAAAAAAAAAAGGCTGAGATTTATTACAGGTACTAAGCACATAATCTGAAATTTATGCAGAGTTTGTGAATTATTTTTACATAAATTTGCGGTGATAAATAAATAGTGGAAAACATCCTCTTGATGAGATCATTTGTCTCAGCCTATATAAATACAGCGCTGTGCAAAAGTCTTGATCCACCCCTTAATTCTTTATATTTTGCTTCCAAAGAGCCAGAATTTTTGTGTGTGTATATATATATATTTATTTTTTTAAATGCAGTCTTCATGAATAGTTCTCCAGGCAAAAAAAAATTAGTCTCTCAGTCCCTGTACCTGAGTTGTTTCAGAGGAATGTTTCTTTGTTTGCTAAAGGACACAATGACCTTGAAACATTCAAGCATAAAAAAATAAAAAATAAAATCAGGAGAAACAGGTGCAGATGATGACAGGTGACCAGGCTGGTGATTAGTATACTGGTGAAGCTGAATACTGAGTGTTTGGAAGGTTGGAGGGGAAATGAGGTTGCTGCAGAGGTTGGTACATAAACAACCACATTAGGCACTTTGCAGCCTGATGCAGTAAAACATTACTTAATGTTTCTTTAATTTAATCTACATAATTATTATATACAATATATTTTTGTTATATTTTATATAAATAAATGAGGGGTGGCTCAAGATGTTTGCACTGGGCTGTATGTCTGAATACAACATGGTACATTTAGTAGTTATATATGGCAGTTTCAATTATACTCATTATATATGAAAAGATTCGCAATTTAAAAAAAAAAAAAATCAATTTCTGCAGCCCTAATATCTAAATGTTATATACGTTTATTACATATGTATATTAATATTGACCTGCATAAGTAATTTAGCTGCACTGAAACTGGGATCAAAATGTTGTCTATTTTCCCATCATTACTGAAAGGACTGAAACTAAGTGGACTCATATTTGCACAGCAGGTAAAATCCCCTGAGAGTTGATGTGAAAGTGTGTGACTACATGATGCAAACCCATAGTCCACATACCATGGTGTTCATGTAGGGTGTAAGCATGCTCGTTTATGAAAAGAAGAGATGGTCCCTATGCATGGAGCGTCCACTCACAGGAACCGTGTGTCTGTTCTTGCTGAATTTCAAAGCTGTTATTCTTGAAAACCTCAAACTGTGGCACTTTTGACCCCGAGACAGAGATGTTTTCCCTGTAAAGCCGTCAAAATGAGTAGGGTGTAGAAGAGACCACATTCTTAAATTAGTTTCATTTACTGGAGCATGCACCATGCCTTATTTAGCAAACAAACAAAAAAAACAAAAAAACCCCACATGCATTAACTTAGTTAATAGAAATTCCAGTTGTGTTTTTGAAGGGATTGAAGAAGATCTCAATGCTGACACCCTTGAGACGGCACACCGCCCTAAACCCTGTCCACTTTTTGTACTGATGATGGGTTTAACACCCTCGAGGGTCAACATTTAATAAATGTTTTATGTCATGGATGTATAACAGTACGTCATTATATTTCACCGACCTTAAAAGGAAATTTAAACAGCCTCTAAGTGCGACAACTGAAACTAGAAAACAAACACCCCCCCCAACAAAACAAACAAAAAAAAAAACAGAAAAAGAAAAAAGAAAAAGTCTAAAAGACATTGAGAACTACAAGGTTAATTGGCTTAAATCAGACAAGTGAGTTCTGTGCTGTTTATAGTGCCCTGTCAACAGGACACTGACAAAAAAAAAATGAGAAAAAAAAGAAAACACACTTCATTACCCAACATGGGGTAAGTGCTCGACCTATATGCGTTCCCATATATATATTTTTCCTAAGATCCTTTAGAAAACTACAATTGCACTAGAATACTAGATTTCTGGAACTCAACTGTTGAGATATTTGTGTAACGCAAAAAAGAAGAAATAACGAAAGAAAAAAAAAAAAAAACTACTATAAGAAAATGTGACATTCTATAACTGTTTGCTCAAGTGTTCTTCAATCCCAACCCTGGAAGGTCACAGTGCTTTAAAAAGAGTCTTAAAGACAGGACAATGGTGGACAATTTGACCAGTTAGGCATTCGTTCTATGCCTAATTAATCTGTTCATTTTTTTTTTTTTTTTTTAATCGTGATCTCTGCACCAGTGTGACTCCCCAGGCCTGGGAGTGAAGAACCTCGTCTTGAACCTCATCTCCGTTCTCATGCCCTCAGGTAAGTGACATTTAGTAAGGCGTGGTGCCCTCCCATTCCACCAGGTACTGCACCTTGCCCTCGGGCGTGACCCTGCGTGCCAGGACCTGGTACTTTTCGCCGCACGTTAGTCGCCCTGCTGCGCCGAAGTAACTCGTAATAGAAGACTTGAGGTGTGAGAGGGATGTGTCGTCTTCGCTCAGGCTTTCAAAAGTGTGGCTGTCGATGGCACCGCCCATTACGTCCCCGGTCTCGGCCACTGGCGTACCCACTGGACTCAGATCGCTCTCCATCGCCTCCCGCTTACTGGCCAGGGCGCTGTAGTTGGATGAAGGAAGCTTCCTCTTCCGGCTGCCCACGTTCTTTCTGTAGATGTTGAGGTGTGACCCAATTAGTCAAAGGATAAATCATGTAAATAAATAAATAACTCGCAAAACATTAACATACATTTTTTTTGTATCTAGTGTCTAATGTAATTTGACACACAAGACCACAAGAAAGCTGCCAGCTTTCCAATTATTATGAAAGACAAAATTATTTATCATCATCATCATCATCATCATCATTTTGATCAATGCAAAACCCCTCCAACACTCTAAATAAATTGTATTCTCAAATAAAGTATTGTAGGTGGTGTCTCTACTTCCCTTTTAATGGCTTTATAACTTTTAAATAGATTTTGAAGGAGGTGCAGGATATTTATTATGATCAATATACTATATACTGCTGCACTAGTTAAGACATAATAAACTTGTATCATAAAATTTGTACTACAGATAATATGGCGCCTAAGACTTTTGCACAGTACTGTATTTTAATAGTTAAACTGTGAAATTTAACTATTAAATGCACCAATTTGCTTTTAAACCTTTAATTAGGCCAACATCAAATAATGTCAGAAATTCTCTCATTAAGATGCTGGTTTCCAATTTTACTTATTAACTGAAAAGTATTTAAAAAATGTAAATAAATACTGGACAGCACAGTGGCTTAAGCACTATTTGGACAGGACTGGGGGACTATTTGGACAGGACTGAAATTTCTGTTTCACAGAGGTACTTTGTGATTTTAATCACGTCCTCTGTAAAAATTCCAGAGCAAATTACCTACTGTTTTTCAGCAAACTCGGCGGTCCTCTGAGAGATCTAATCCCGTCCGAATGCGAATGTCTGTGTTTGCCGAAAATGTTTTTTTCCGAAACGTGTTTTCTTGTATGTTTTGGTCAACGTGAACTACCGTACCATCTCTAGCGCGCCGGTATGACCATACGCAATCCACGCATCCTCAACACGTGGTCTTGTGCAACGGCCATATGTAAAACACAGACACGCCTACGTCCGTAATAAACACGGAGATGTTAGTCCCGTCCGAATCCATACATGAGATAACAGACGTCTGCTGAAAAGAAATCTAACTCAAACGTCCCCCAGTAAAACTAGTCCCGTCCGAGTAGTGCTTTAGTGGTTAGCACTGTCGCCTTGCACCTCCAGGGTCCGGGTTTGATTCCTGTCTCTGTGAGCATGGAGTTTGCATGTTCTCCCGTGCTTGGTGGGTTTCCGCTGGGTACTCCGGTTTCCTCGCGCAGTCCAAAGACATGCAATTTAGACTAACTGGTGTTCCCAAATTGCCCATGGTGTGCGAATGAGTGTGTGAGTGCGTGTACGTGTGTGCCCTGCGGTAGATGGGCACCCTGTCCAGGATGTACTCCACATCATGCCCCGAGTCTCCTGGGATAGGCTAGAGGCCCCCCGCGTCCCTGTATACAGGAATAAGCGGTATAGACAATGACTGAGTGAGTGAGTGAGTGAGTAAAAAAATACTTAAATTATTGACAAACTCTACATAAATTCACAACGTTGCATACTGTATATTACCTATAATAAATCGCAGCCTTTAGTGATTTAAGAACTGCACAAGTCCATATACTGAGATTTCGATTTTTCCGCTAATAATTGTTCAGCACTAGCTCAAAATGAAAAGCGCAGCTCCCGAGTGTCAAAACAGAAGTAGTTCAATACTACAGCGGGACGATCTCTATGTGATGCAAAACTGTCTGCGCTGTCTGGGATGGAGGGATGGCATAGTCACTCTGCCGTCATTCACAGAGACGCTAGCCGAACATGCATGCACCTGTAAGCTCTTCGACATGAATGAAGGCAGACAGCACTTTTCTCAGTGTGTTACACTGTCCAGTGATGCAATGCAGCATGAATAGCGGCTTTGAAAAGTATGCGCTTGGCTAGCCTTACGTGTCTCAGAGGAAGCAAATGTCAGCCTTCACCCTCCCTAGCCGGTCGCTGTTATATAATGGGGGGGGGGTTGCTGGTTAAAGGGGGGAAACAAATCTGAAAAGTGGAAGGTGGAAAACTTTACAACATACTATCCACATGCTCAGCATTAATACTGAACGCTCATACAAGGCCGATTTCAGCTCCCCACAAACCCCTTGAACTAGTTGTACTACTATCATCTGCCAGCAGATGTTTGTCTTGTTCAGTGAAAAGCTTTTTCGTTCCTGTTCTTGGAGTGAGCGCCTGGCTCTAAGGGTGCGTTTGCCATTTAAAGGTCACGTTACAGACGGATGTCCCGCTGTTCTATTTATTTATTTATTTTTTTTTTTTTTTCACGCTCCACTTATGGGAGTTTACTAGGCATAGTACGGTTGTAGGCTGAGATAACGGAGTAGAGGGTTACGCGGAGCGAGGCTTCAAACCCGCACACTGTGGCACTCCATTTGATGATGATTAGAGCTGCTAAAACAGGAACTAGAGGCTGTAGTCTGAGTAGATGAAAGCAGGCGCTTGGGAAGCAGTTACTCGTAAGTGGTGTGTTTGATCTATCCCACAGTGAGCACCCACAGCAGGGGGCATTCTCGGGATTCCAGAGCCGCGTGTTTTCAGGCGTACACATCCTCCCTAAACACGCTGAGCGCAGAGTGACTGCTAATGAATAGCAAGGAAGAATACGTCCAAAAATAAATAACATGGCATCGGGGGGATTGTTCATCCATCTTGAAAGGATGACGGGAGGACGATATATTCTTTCTCCTTATTTCTCTTTAAAAAAATAAAAATAAAAAATCAGGTTGTCTTAATGACAAATTGAATGTAGTAGCGCTGACAGACACCTAAGGTAATAAAACCATTTACTGACTACATGGAGAACTGACCCAAGGGACATTGAGCATTATAGCTGGGAGTTATAGACAATCTCGAGATGCCCAGAATAAACTGCAGCACTGAAGGAGAAAAACACACACACGTACAAAAACATCAGTTCCATCAGAGAAAATCTATACCCCCACAACAGCATAAGAAGCAACAATGGTAAGAACAGGGAATAAATGACAAAAGACTTTTTTTTTTCTTCTTTTCTATCTACGATGGTGCTGTTAAATTCCCGTGTTCTGATCGGTCAGATGGTGTTGATTAATTATAATCTAATCTATAGCAGCAGCTCTGACAGTAGTCCCATCTGCTCTCATTCAAATAGCTCTCAGTTCTATAGTAACAACATACGCAGCCACTTAAACAGCAGACACCCTACATAAACTTATTTAAAAAAAAAAAAAAAAAAAAAACTTGAAGCTTTCTATGTGGACATGTTCAGTGTTTTTTTCCTCCCATGACTAGCTGTTTAGAAAAAAACAAAACAAAAAAAGACGCTTACACCCGCAATAACACCTTGAGTTATGAGGTTCTTGGAATTGTTTAAGTCCCCTACATACGAACATTCGAGTTATGAACTTTCGAAGATCCGAGCATGCATTCGCGCATGTTCAATCACGAAAGTTAGATTGCATGTCCGGCGTACATTGTCATGTGCGTGCAGCGTGCATACCAGGATGTCCGGAAGCAAGCATAAAAGCAGCGCCGATGAAGCTGATACTTGAGAGAATGGAGCGAGGTGAAAAAATGTCAGACAATCGTTCAACCATTCTAAAAATTCTCTCTCTTTGCTAAAAATTCTAAAAAAAATTTTTTTTTAAAGATTCTAAAAACAAGGACAATATCATGGAACATGTTTTATAGTGTGTGTAGCCAATTGTGTAAGTATCCTAGTACCTAGACAATGTTTGTTGGACTTGCGCAGAACTTGAGCTTGTTCATATGTTGGGGAGAAAAATAAAACATTTTGGGACGGGTAATTTCTTTTCAGAAAAGTATCAAATTCGAGGCGCTACTTTTTGAATTTGATTTCTCTAGAACAGTACGACCTGTCCTTCCTTAATCCTTACGTGATCAAGCGAAATGCTCTCACAGCCTTGAACTGGAAAACATTTATAGTCACTGCTCACTAATCCCTAGAGCACATTTTTCCATTGGCTGGAAGCTGAATTCTCTTCACAGACAGCCTGATCTCCAGTCCAGAGACATGTTGATCTATAAAGCCCCGTCACGCTAAATAATCCATAATGTGTCATCATATTTCTCCACAAGCTGCCAGGGGTGGTTAATCCGGTGCTCAGTAAGCTGATGGACAGCTCTTCCTTGTCTCTGGCTCGAGAGCAGCGCCGAGCGTGTGGGGAGCCCCCACGGCAGTGAAGGTGGAGAGAGTTAGGATCTTTCTGGTCTACCTTTTCTCAAAACACCCTGCAGGCATGAGGCTGGAAATCATGGCCAGAGAGCGTGATAAAAGTAGGGATCTGCCTGGCCTTGGATATCTGGCTGCTTTGAAACCAGGACGAATAAAATGGTAGAGGCAGAAAATGAGATTTTAAAACATTAAAACACTTTAAGATTCAGGATTCTTTAAATACTCAAATGTGAAACGTTACAAACCCTCGGTGATGCATGTTCTTCTTTTGCATATTGAAGAATGATCAGATTTGATCATTTTTCATGCCATAAAAATGTTAGGATTAAACATACAACAAAGGATCTCAGGTCCGCAAATCTCTTGCATACAAGAAGAAGCGCCACTAGTTTTTTGTGCTTTCGCCAGTTTGCACACTCAATTCCACTGAAAGCCTGTGTTTTATCAAGTTTAGGAGGCTTTAACACTATGAGTCAAAGCTGAGCAATACCACAGTCATTTCTTCTCACACAGTCAAGCAGCAGGAGGGTTGACTCACGCAGGACTAAAAATGTGTTTAAAAAAAAAAAATCATGTTTTCAAATGTTGAACAGTCCTATATGTTTACATCTAAAAAGGCATTTTTATTATTTCTATTAATGTCCCCCCCCCCCCGCCCCCTAACATGCAGTATGCACTGTCTACAGGATAGCTCCTTAAACCTAAAACTCTTGTATTTGTACAAATTTAAATTATTTGCAATCCTCCTATATTTCTCAAGGTCCTGGCCTACAACCTGTTCTCTCTTCCCATAGCAGAACATGCTTTCCTAGGCTTCACTACTCACACACACACTTGTGCAAATTATGAAAATTTATATGAAGTACCAACACCTAGATTTATGAGCACTATCACTACTTTCACACAAAGTGAACGAGTTTGGCTGCTATGCTTTTTTGCACAGTCTATTTTTTTTCTGTTGGGTGCATCAGGGTGATTTCCTGTGTCACAATTATCACCTTATAGTCAAGAAAACACACATGTGGCACGATCTGCAGATGCTGCAGCGGACACGATGATCTGAGAAAATCGTCACCCGGTTCTCCACGGGCCTGTAATTTTTCATTTCCTCACTTGGCTGATTTTGTTTGTCATCATTACAGATTTCCCATAAAACTGTAGACTGTACATACAATTGCTGATGTATATTTTTTTTTATAAATACACATACACATTTATATTTTTATTAAATGAAAAGAAACACATTTGTTAAATATAATTTCATGCCCTTTTATGTAGCGTCAGTAACTTTTTTAATTCTAATTAAAACTTGGCCAATTTAGATTTCACATGATAAAACATGAACCTGAAAACGTATACTATTCAAAAATTCTAAATTGTTATGAACATGACATGGTTACGGACACTACAGACTTTTAAGCTTTTACCAACACCTAGATTTACGAATTAAAACAGCAATGCTTTAATTCAAACAGCATTTTTTCCAGGTTATTTAGTATCAATACTCAAAGAAATATATGAGCAATTTGCATTTTAAATTATTATTGTTTGAAGCGAGACAGCTTGATGCTGAAAAAGGCATTTTGGGAGCGCATATAAAATGATCTATTTAAGGTTAGCAACCTGAAATTAGCCACGTCCATGTTGCATAAACTTCAGAAGTAGCTTACTAGGCTGATGCACACTTTTCTGTATTATATGTATAACATAAAAACATTAATGTCAGCATCAATCACTGAGCTCTGGTAGCTGCTCATGTGGCGATTTGCAAGTTCTCCCTGTGTTCATTTGGGCTAAAGGCACTTAAGGGGCTGGCGTCCCGACTATCTTTCACACACTACATGCAATTTGGGAATGCCATTTCGCCTAACCTGCATGTCTATTGGATTCTGGGAGAAATCCAAAAGTACCAGGAGAAAACCCACCAAGCACGTGGAAAACATGCAAACTTCATGCACACAGACCCAAAGGTGGGAATCGAACTGGCAACCTGAAGGTGCACGACGACAGTGCTAACATGTCTATGATGCCAGGTGATGAATTTGACATTGCAGTGAGTATTCTCACACAGATGGCTCCTGAGAACCAACTGGTAGCATAATCGGGATGATGTAGATGGCTGCAGAATGAAATCCCGTCCTATACTCTGGTCAGACCAGAAAGAGCAAACAATCTGTCATATTGAAGCCAAAATGCAGCAGAAGACTGGTTGTACTGTACACATTAGATCTCTTGAAGTAAACCCCTGACCACTGCTTTGAAAAGTTTCACATTCTCACCACTTGATGCAAAAAGATTTAGCGTTCAGAGAAACTGAAGTCTATGAAATTTTTTTTTCATTTTTGGAAGGAACCGGAACGACTAATCATTATGAGATAAGATACTGTGTATTACGGCTGCAACAACAAATCAAATAAGATTCGAAAATGATATCGTTTGCCCAAGGCAATTGGGCAGAATGACGTTCATGTTAAACACAAATTCTAAAAATTGTTACTTTTTTTTAAAGACACAATAAATGATTCATGTCAGTGTCCTTTAATTAGATCCCCTCAAGAGTCGATTCTCCAAGTCCAGGTATTGAGTGATTTAGAAAAAAAAATTCAACCCAACGCTTGCTTTCACAACAGAAAATGATTTGCACATCAACATGTTTGTTCTGCAATGAAAAGCTTCTGTAGAGGAAATGAGTGTGTGTGCTCCTGCTTAGCCACGGTACCTCCTCCTACCCCAGGTGTACTTCTGCACTTGTCCTGATATTTATGTAAATCTCATGCAAGCGCGCCTGTAAACACCAAGTGCCAATTTGCATTTCATTTTTGTACCATAATTTATTTAGAACACATTATATTTAAAAAAATAAATAAAAATTTTAACAAGTGTACTGTGCCTTATATTTGAATATCAAAATAAATATTTGGTGGTATTTGGTACATTTTTTAAATAATCCAAATGATCGATTAGTAAAAATATATATATATATTTACAGTACTATGCCCCAGTATACTGTACTAAGTACTATATTTATTATGGTAAGCACTTAAATACCCTGTCGCTGGTGCATCGGTTTCAATTCCTTGGTGCACTTTAGGTATGTCCTGTCCACTGTAGCCTGGGAACATCCGACAAGAGATGCAGTTTTGAAGTTGTTACGCATCCCAATTAGGGCCTTGTTCCAGTAGCGACATTTGCAATATCTAAGTACAATCCCTAGAAGTGGGAGGGATATACTAGGCAACAAGTGAACATTCTGTTGTGTTGAAAGCAGAAAAAAATGGGTAGGCGACTGGGTCCAAAACTGCGTCTATTCTGCGATGTTCCCGGGTGGCGGTCATCAGGACCTACCAAAAGCGTTCCAAGGAAGGAAAACCAGTAACCAGACGATATGTCCATGGGTGGCCAGGGTTACTGATACACACAGCGAGCAAGTAGTCCAATCCAACACGAGAGCTACTGTGGCACAAATTGCTGGACAGGTTAATGCCGGTACTTAGAGAAAGGTCTGAGATCACACAGCACTTTGCTATTTTGGGGAGCGGCTCAATATTAAGAGCTCTTTAATGATTTAAGAGACTTCAGATGGTACGCTTTTGTTGGTTGTGATCGTGAGTGACACTTGCCGTACCTGAAATCGTAGGACACACTGGTAGTGGCCGAGCCTGAAGTGCTCGCTGCATCTGTCGAGTCCTGATCCAGGCTGAACGTTCGTCCTGAACTCGTACTATAAAAAGAGGGAGATGAAATAAACAAAAAATGAAGTTTTGCGCAAACATTAATTAGTTCTTTCCTTCGCCTTCCTGTCTCAGAGACCACGCGAAGGCCCAAAGCAAACAAGGTCTCTCGGTACTGTACAGTACGCTGCATTTACTCAATCTCATCACACCGCCTGGCCGCTTCCAGCAGAGCTCTCGGTCTGTAATAGAAATCGGGACTCAAATGAACCCTACACGGGTCAGGAAGTCGAACCAAACCAGACCTTTTTTTTTTTTTAACAATACGTCGACAAGCTCTCAAACTCCCTTACTTGTGCTTAAGAATGCGTCTGTGCTCCGACTGTCCCTGCACTGTTTACCACACTCTTATTATTCAAGCCTGCTAGGGAGATGATAACCTTTAGTGAGAAGTGTAATTAAATCGCTTCATTCTCCTTCTTGCTAAAAATGATTTTGGTTTGGGGGGGGGGGGGGGGATAAAAAACCCCCGACAAAACCTTTTAGACTACTCTAAAGGGGACCGCATGCAAATTAAAGTGATTGTTCAGAAGTCAATAACTGGCTGTTTAATTCAATTGGAAGAAAAGAGAAAGGTTAAGCGCGCAACATGCTCAGACATACACGCCCACGGAAAAAAAAGAAAGAGAGAGAGAGGAGAGAGAGAGAGAGAGATGGAAAAGTCAAAGGAGCAGAGTTGGCGCTCGATTATTATTAAAAGATTCAATTGTTATAACGCATGTGGACAATGAGAGGCGGTGTTCCACTTCTTAGCCGCTGATAAGACCGCCGCCAGCGCGAGGATAGAAAGATGAACCCCGAACGCTAGAGCTATGGCGCACAAATGACGTGCAGGGTGCTGTAACATACGATCAAGTGCAAAAGTAGCCACAGCCTTATAATAAAAGGAGGCAAATACTGTACGTACATACTAAACCAAGAGGAAATTTGGAGTTTATCATAAAGTAAGGGATACATTTATATAATGTATTGTTATTTTTTCAAATATCATTCATCAATAACTTGGAAGCTCATGAACTCTCGACAAACAGTCTGATTTACTTTGGTATGTAGTTCTAGATTGGATACAAATAAGGTCATGTGACCTGAATGAGAATGGACAGATCGGAATCCGGGCGACTTTTTGCCCTTGTGCTTGCGTAGGTGCTCGCAGACGTCAGTCAGTCAGCACAGACACCGTGCAGATTTCATAGCAGTGCTTGAAACATCTGCTAAAGCAACTAAACCGAAGTCTGGCTTTCTTCATTCTTCTTGACCTCAAAACTACAGCCGACAAACTGCTTGCCGTCCTGCAGAGCAAAAATCCCCAGGGAATGTTTGCTAAGATCTGATCGCATCTGATTTTTGAAATGAACGAACAGTCACACAAATTCATGGCGGGTTTTAACCCAGATGGGGCGAGCAAAGACCTATCGATGGGTGCGTGCGTGCCGTATCACGGGAAAGACGCGTCCACGCTAAAATCAGATAAAAATCAATGTGAACAATCATGAACCGCAAATCCGATTTTCTTCTTTTGGCTGCTCCTGTTAGGGGTCACCACAGCAGATTATTTGTCCCCATTTAACTCTGTCTACCTGCATGTGAGGGAGGAGGTTGGAGTGACGAAGCAAGACATGATAGACAGAGTCCATAAACCTCCTCTTGAGCCTTGATCGAACATTCTCCTCCTGATATACCCCTCATCCCTCCTCTGCTCCTGATCAAACCATTTCAAACCATTTCATTGGCCTCCCTAACTTTGTCCCCAAACTGTCACCATACCTGCAAATCCGAGCTGACCAAAAAATCCGAATTAAACAAACAATACGGACTGTAATGTGAACGTGGCCTTAGAGTTTCAGTTCCATTTACAAACCGTGAAGGTGTAAACCTTTGCATTGAGCAACAGCAGGTTGACATGAATACTATTTAAGTATAAACTATAAACACTACACACACTGTGTAGTTCTAAAGTCTTTTATTCCGCTTATACCATAATTTCCTATTTATTAAAAAACAACAAATCATTATTATCCATTAATTTATGTTTAATGTTGTGGAACAATTATGGAATAACTTGCTACTATCTGCTATTATCTGTTGACACTGGAGACGACTTACAAAAATGATAAACATCTCCTTAACAATTACACCGTTTTTTTTTTTTTTAATCATTACTATGTGGAGCGTTCGCCATACAGGTCGCCATGTGAACCGTTACAATAATGCATTAGAGCTGCTGTTATATAAAATAAATAAGTAAATAAAAAAATCAACACTGAAAAATCTGATATATTCCATTTCAATAATAATAATTTTTTAAAAAGTGCGAGGCGTGGAAAAATCTTAACATTCCGATCACGAGGGTAACTTTAAGCTGTCTAAATCATGCTGGGGCAATTCCTCGGTCTCACCTTTTTAAGCTCTGCAGCTCGTCGAGCGTGAAGTCGAAGATGTTAGCCATGTGGTGATTGGAGCTCCAGGTGGACGTCATCTCGTTCTGCGGGGAGAGGATCGTTAAACACCACCACTACCAGCACGGTGTCCATTATCCTGCTCCGAATTGCTGACGCTCAGGTAGCATTACTCTTACTACAATGAGCAGCTGTGCTATTACTGCAACCCTTTGGGTGGGTGGGGGGGGTATTTTGGATGCCATTAGCCCTTCGCTGGTTTTAGCGTAAAGTGTCAGGAGGTTGTTGTTAAAGAAAAACAGGCCTAGGGACCGGAACTCAGAGGGATTTGTCATTAAAAGCGAAGCATAATCGCTCTAGGAGTAGACAGACAGTTAAGAGAGGAAAAAAAGAGAATGTGCATGTCTGCGTGTGTGTATGTAAGAGAGAGAGAGAGAGAGAGAGAGAGAGACATGAAATGTAAAGACTGTGGCATGAGTGTGATGAGCGGAGCAGAAAATAAGATCACAAAAGCACAAAGGCCTGTCAGTATGCGAGCACGAGTGCAAAGAGGAGGCAGCAATATATAAAATTGAACTTGAGTCGGCGAGGTTTACAAAGTCAATGCTGTCACGCACAATAGACCTGAATGAAATAACGTACAGAGCAAAACAGAGCGGTGAAAGAGCAAGCCGGGGTTGCAGCAGACTAATCGTTTTCGTGTTCGGTCCCACGCCACAGTTTTGACAGAGGCAGAAATCCAGTTGCGGGAAAGGAGCGAGGCTGAGAACCCTTTAACTTGAGCACTGACACACTGTCGTAAGGTGGTTAGAAGCAGAGCTTACGTTGGGAATAGCATCCTCCAGCAGCCACTTAGACCTCTTCTTCCTCCGCTTCTCTGCCGGAGCGCAACTAGCGAGGAGACGCAAAAGGAAAAACAACTTGACTTTAATCACCAAGTGGTCAGAGGTGCCAACATTTGCTAACATCTACGTTCTTGCAGGCTGAAAGCAAAAGCAGAATTTTATCACCAAAAAAAAAAAAAAAAGGATTAGGCTGGGTTAGCACGGAGCCGACCTGACCTGGACGCCTGCTGACGGGGGAGAACCTGTGATTGAACCCGCAGGAATGTCTGATACAAACCATTTACACAAGCTCTACAGCCGGGTCCATGTCAGATGTTACACTTGTACAAATAAAAAGAAAATAATAATAATAATAATAATAAAAAGCTATGTATTAGTGCTGGCGTAGCTCAGTGGTTAAGGTGTTGAAATTTTCAGAAGGTCGAAGGTTCAAACGCCAACAAAACCATGTCGCCCCTGAGCAAGGCCCTTAACCCTCGACCGCTCACACACATCATGTATAATGTAAATTGCTATGGAAATGCCGTAAACTAATGTATTTACATGCTCTCTTTAACAAAACTCAAACAAATTGATAAAATCACAATACATACTGTACAGAAATAATAAACAATAAGCAAAAATGCTCTTCCATAGAGTTTCTGAATACATCATCCATTCTTAAGTGACAGCTCCTGGAATATAAACGAAGGTCCACAAATGCTCCAGTTTTCTCTGAGGAGATGTTTACGCAACTTTTTTGTTCTTTTTTTTTTTTTGAAGGAGTCTCCAGTTCAACTCTAACTCTTCTGACATGGGGAAGTTTTAACAACAACAACAACAACAACAACAACAAACCCCTTTGTGGTTCCTTTAATATATAAAGAAATAAAACATGATCACTGGCAAATTGTTTTGCTGTAAACACTTCGGAATGTGCGGTTATTAGAAAATAATCCATTTCTGTGAGCAAAGAGCAAAGCTTTCATAACCTGCGGGCAGCCACACGCGTCCTCACTGATGGATTATGTTATGTGCACGTTCTCATAACCCTTGTGCTTTCTTTGTTCCCGAGAGTCAGAAATGATTTTTTGTTTTTTTCCCCTTACAGAAATTTTATATCGCAAAATATGGACTCATCTAACTATAGAAAAAGGTCAACGTTACAGCCAGTGTTAAATTCCGTTCAATGGATAGAAAAGCTCATAGAAACTTATTAATATTGTCTCAGAAATAATACGTAAAAAAAGAAAAAAAAATTATAATGAAGACATTTAGTCAAATAAGAGATTTCCTACTAACAAAACATGTCTATCTAACAGAGACAGAAAAATATGGGAATTTAAATGTTTCTCCAGTAAAGAGCTTATCTGCTAGGAGAAAAACATCAACCAGCAGGGGATACCTGCCATAATTACCTCCCTGCGTGGCACTTTAATCCCAATCAACACTTCAAAGCCATGCTAATAAGTAAAACAATTTCCGCATGATTTTTTTTTTCTATCGAGATGAGAATGATGAGCTCTCGGCTTCATCTAGGTGTTTGTATAAACACACAGCATCGTTCCAATTATAAAGCGATGCAGTCTGCAATATTGCACGCGGGTGCGTGTTTACGAGGGCTCAGGTTAATATCCGAGACCTGTGTAATTATATATTTCGGTATGTCTGGTCGAGAGTCGCTGTGGCTATAATGCAAAGTATGGTACGTACAGATGTTCCTTGTCGTTTCATGAGAACAGCTTTGAGTTACATGTAGTGCAAACTGTCTAACTCAAATTCAAATGCAGAGTTTGTGGCTGGTCTGCACAAGTGTGTGTTAACAAAAAACAAAAACAAATATAGTGCATGTTGATGAGAGAAACACTTTATGGACATTGAAGGCACCACTCCAGGACTGAATTAAGTGCACTCCATTAAGAAATGTTTCTCGTGAAGGATGCTAGCATGTGAAATCAAGTGTAACGCAGTCTGTTTACACACATACAGAACACGTCATGATGAATATTATCACAATATACTTTTTTTTTCACACAAAAAAAATTATATATACATACACACACAGTCAGGAAAATAAAAAAGAATTATAAATATTTTAACACAAAATTTATTGCTGTATGACGTATATTGATATATATGATAATATTATGATAATATGATGATATTATTAAATGTTCTATTAGTACAATATACATCATAATTTCTTTTTCGTTCCTGAACCGTGTGTACATTTTCTGACTCTGTATATATTATAGGGATGCAACAATTGGTCAACGTTGTCGACTAAAAGCGATAATCTAATTAGTTGCCAATAAATTCAAAGCATTTATTCGTTCATGATCTCATCGTGCTTGATTCTCGTGTCTCACTACATGTGACATCACGTACAGTAGGTGTTAGGCTTACTGGAGTGAAGTGAGTAATGGCACTATGGCAAACACCTTCACCAGCAAAAATCTGTGTGAACATTTCACTTCATTCAACTCGAGCAAAACAGCTGCTAGAATCCGAGGGTAACATTTTGCGCTAGAGGGGGCGTGGCCGGCTTTGTAAAGGACACAAGAGCCAGGTTAGTGGGACAGGATTCACACCTGAAGAGAAAAAAGATATATATATATATATATATATATATATATATATATATATATATAGATATATATATAGATATAGATATATATATATAGATATAGATATAGATATATATATATAGATATAGATATAGATATATATATAGATATAGATATAGATATATATATAGATATAGATAAAGTTTGGACACACCTTCATGGTCTTTCCCAATTTCCATTTCTTTCTACATTGTAAAACAATACTATGGCATCCAAAATATGCAATAATCTCCTCTGAACAGTCGATGAGATGTGTCTGCTACTTATGTCCTGTAAAACCTTCATAACAGTGATTTTTAGAGGATTTTTTCAAAGTCAAGAAATAACATACGGTATTAGATACAGTAATTAAGTACCAACTTAAAAAAGTATTATTTTAAAGACATGGATGTCAGCCTTTCAGGAACAGTATTGTGTCAAGTGCATTTGCAGAACCCATCAAGCACCATGACGAAACTGGCTCTCATGAAGACCTTCACAAGAAAGCAAGACCAAAACTTCTGCAGAGGAGACGTTCATTTAGAGTCACCAGCCTCAGAACAGCAGCATTAACAAACAGCAGCTCATATTAGAGCCGTTATGAAGATTTACGGAGCACAAGTTGCACAGAACTCAAATTCTCAATATTAACTGTTCAAATGAGATTATTGTACATTGTTTTACGATGTAGAAAAAAAAATAAAAATCAGAAAAGCCCACTGAACTGGAAAATGTGTCCAAACTTTTGACTGGTAGTGTATGTATACAGAGTCAGCCTAAAAAATGTATACACACTTTAGTAGAAGAAAAACGTGTATAAATATTTTAATACCAAATGTATTGCTATATATATATAATAATTATAATATAATAAAAAATATATTACTAATATAACAACACAATATTATTATTATTATTTACATGAATTATTATATCAATATAATAAACATGTTTTTTCTTTATTTTTCTTTAGTGATTGGAAGATGGTTCAAATTCTGTTTAAATTTTTTGTATTTTTCATGTAGAACTAATGTTTTGCTTAAAGTTCGTCAGTAAACCAATAAACAGCTGCAGTCAGAAGCACTCTATATACACTCGCCATGAACGTGAATGTCATGGCAATGCTGGGCGTACAATGATTTCTTTGAACTGTTTTTTTTCCCCCTAAGGCAGAATGATTATATAACATGCATATTTAATAGAAGAAAACCGCAAGAATTTCATTCTGGGATTTATAAAATCAACTTGGGGTCAAACTTATACATACACGCACTTACATACATTATTAATTCAGTGGTGCTGAAAGTCACAAAATGTCCCAAAAAGGCTTTTCAACTTTTAGTTAGTGATAAATGACTACAGAAAGCCATAAGAAAGCGATAAGGAGTCCCGTTTGCAGTTTGCAACAAGCCATGTGGAACTAGAAACGGGACTTCTTATGGCTCTCTTTCAATAATGGCTTTCTTCTTGCTACTCTTCCATAAAGGTCAGATTTGTGGAGTGTATGACTAATAGATGTCCTGTGGACAGATTCTCCCACCTGAGCTGTGGATCTCTGCAGATTCTCCAGAGTTACCATGGGCCTCTTGTATGCTTCTCTGATTAATGCTCTCCTGTCAGTTTAGGTGGACGCCCATGTCGTATGTGCTAGGCTTGCAGTCGTGTCATACTCCTTCCATTTTCAAATAAGGTGAGATGGTTAAAGCTTGGGATACTTTCTTTATAACCTAATCTTGAATTAAACTTCTCCACACCTTTATCCCTGACATGTCTGGTGTGTTCATTGGGCTTCATGAACACATGCTGCGTAAGAAAGAAAACCCCTGGAGCTGACCACAAGACAAAGATTTCTGGAGAAAGGTTTTGACCAGAGACATGATTAGAGGAGTAGAGGTGAGGCGATTCAACCCCAAGAACACTGGAGCAAATGTTAAGCATATGGGGATGGAGTAGCCTGATTTAGCCTTGTGCTTGTTTTGCTGCCAGTGGACCTGATGTATTGCACAAAGTGGATGAAATAATGAAGAAGGAATTCTCCAGCATAACCTTAAATCATCAGCTAGACGATTGAAAATTGGACAAACTTGAGTTCCAATTGAAAAACGACACCACACACACATCAAAGCTGGTTGTGGAAAAGAGTTAACATACTGTATAGCTTTTGGAGTCCAAGTCTAGGCAATGCTTAAAAGTCACGTCCGTGCCAGGAAAAACAACAAATTTAACTGAACCAAGAAGAGTGGTCAAACATCCAAGCGGAATTCTGCCAAAAGCTTCTAAATGTGAAAAATGTTAAAGGGACATTCAACTAAATATTAAGTGATCTGTATGCATTATTATTTGGAAAAACCTATGTTGTACGATCACTCTGTCCCAGAAAAAGACCAGTTGTAAATCTTGCAACCAAATATAGCTGTGACATTCATAAACTTCTGACCACAGCTTTATTGTGAAACATATTGTCTATCCTTGTAATGTCCCAAACAATAATATTTTTGTCACCTCGCTTTCCTCTTCCACTCACCTGTTGCGGGTCACTCCTTTCTTGCAGCCTCTGCGTCCTTCGCTTTTTGGGGCCTTTTCAGGAAAAAGCTTGGATGGGGGGTTGGGGGGAACTCTCGTCCTCAGCCGAAAGATACATTTCCTCTTCTTGATCTCCTTTCCGCATAGAAACCTAAACAAATGTTTCTACATTACAGCCCAATTGCATTTTCATTCCATTATAGTGGTACCTCAGCAAAGGCTGCATTTAATTTGCCTCGGCATGCGAAGCATTTCTGGCATACGAGCGAACAAAACGAACGCCGGCTAAGTTGTGCGTCCGTCCGGGAGCCGTTTAAAGATGTGCAGGATTTATTTAGGACATAGTATTACCATTGGTCCCAAGAATGTTAGCAAGGAAGGTAGCAAGAAGAAAAGAGAGCCACTTTCAGTTTCGTGTTTAAAGCAGCCGGTGCCAATCAAAGCTAATCATAACTTAAAGTTAAGTGAGGTTCAACATCTATTTATTTCATATTTTACTTTGCTTACATGTCTTTTCTAAATGCTTTGATTGATTTATATGCAAAAATGTGATCATTGTGTTATAATATTGGTAATAATTTTTGGGTGGCTGGAACGGATTATCTGCATTTACATTATTTTCTATGGGAAAATGTGTTTCGCAATACAAATTTTCACCTTAAGAACTCGCCCCTGGAACAAATTCCATTTGTATGTCGAGGTACCGCTGTTTTAAAATCAATCTACACTTGAACTCATACAGTTGTATGTGCTGTTCAGTTGAAACATACAGTACACAGTTTAAATTGTTATTATAAAGAATAGAAATGTGCAGTGTGTACTGTTAAAAATAAGGTTTGTGGTAGCTTTGTGTAATTAGCAAAGAAGCTCAAACTTCACCTGTCTCAGGTGGACAGCTAAGATAACGGTTTATTGTGTTTGTACAGTAAATGTGTGCTGAAGAAACTATTTGCATGACATATGCCAAAATGTACTGTAATACCACTACTTTTGTGTTTGTTTGTTCTTTCATATTTTTTATTCATATTCACATATATATTCAAATATAAAGAACTGTAAATTCTTGGGAAGTAACACTCCTTCTCGTACCTGAGCAGGTTTTAGATTACAAATGTGCAAATATTCCCCTTTAACTAAGAGTCTCACTTTGGTTGGAATACTGTAGCTTGAATGTGGATTTATGTAAGGAATAAAACAAGTTTTCATAAAAAGGAAAAAAAAAAAAAAAGTGACAGAATTTTTTGAACCACTTAAATTTGTAACCACTCAAGCTGTAACAGCTAAACATTCATGTCTTCTTGAATAAGTTTTTACTTTCGACAAAAATAATATCTTAAAACCAGCACATTAATAAAAATTGTTCTCAAACAAAAAATATAATATATACACTAATATTTAACTGCACTGTCTTTTGCTTTGATCTTGAACTGATGATGGGAGCGTCTGACCTGTGCTTCAACTCTTGTCCAGGACATCCCAAAGATTCTTAATGGGGGTGTCGCCAGTCCATATGTGAAAAACAATGTCTCATGCTCCCTGAACCACTATTTCACAATTTGAGCTTGATGAACCCAGACATTTTTGTCTTGGAATAGACCCATGCCATCAGGCAAGAAAAAATCTACTGATGGTAAAAAACTTCATCAGCTGACTTTACTTTACTGCCACATAATGTTGCTGGGCCTAGACCTGACCAACAGCAGCAACCCAGATCATGACTGGTACGTCGCTTCATCCGCCTTTTTTCCTACCCTGATCCACCCATCACTCTGGAATAGGATAAATCTGGACGAAATCAGACCACATGACTTTTTTCCCCAAACCTCTACAATTCATTCTTTATGCTCCATAGTAATTTGAAGCCTTTCCCCCTCCCCAAAAAAGCCTCACTGATAAGTGGTTTTCTTAAAGCTACACAGCTGTTTAGTCCCAATTGCATTGTGGAGGTGGAAAGTGTTACACATATACAGTAGTAGCCATGAGTTCAAATGTTTTTTTTTTTTTTCACGATTTGATTTCACTACGCCATTAAGTGATCTCTCATCATGCTCATTTCAGGCAGATATAATCACCACCTGTCCAAAAAAAACCATCGTAGAAAAAGATAGAACAACGTGTCTTACTTGCTTTTGTAGTTGTTAAGAGCATCGAGGATGAGCTGGCCTCTCTCTGTAGGAGGAGTGTTCGCAAGCTGGTGGAGCAAGAAAAAAAAAATACAATTAAGAAACATACCGCGTGTTACCTGGTACAACATAATAAAACACTTCCTCTCCTTCACATGTTGAGTCGTCGCTTCTAAATACTAGCAAACGTGTGTGCCACTTCAAGTTGTACGTCGCAACAAAGCAGTTTGCCATTAAACGCGTTAAATACGCTAAAAGACTCTCTTTGTGAACACGTGATGAAACCTCAATGCAGTCGGTCAGGAAGAGTTTTGCATGTGTTTATGAATGCGCTCTCTGGCTGTGTGACCTTGCCCAGCTGGAAGTGATCCCAGTTGTTGCTGATGAAGCTGAGGATTTCCTCCAGTTCAAAGTACTTCTTCTTACTCTGGACTCCAAGGTTGTACAGGGCCAGATGCACCACGTCCACCCTGCAGAACGAAAAGGACAGGGAAATTTAAAAACTTACATATCTGGGCGTCTAATGTAAAAACTAAACAAAACAAAAGAAAAAAAAAAAAAACTCCACCCTGAACCACTTAACCACACAAATATGCTTATAATATGTTTCAGTTTGCATTTCAGAGAGACTGCCATGTTCTTGCCTAGTGAAAAATATCATCACACAAGGGTTCGAGTCAAATCCCACCTAGCGTCTTTTAACTTTTCAGATCATCTTATTACACTGTACCACGTAACCACAGAAACATGCTTATGCAGACTTTTGTGCCAGGTGTTTTGAGATTCTGGTTCTAATTTGCTGGTTGGTGTTGTATCTGTGATCTTCCCGTAATCTGTCTGTTGTACTGACATCAAAAGGGGACCCTGTTATTGCTCACAGTTACAAAGCGTTTAAACTGGAGGAAAGATTTCAAATGTCAAACGCAGCGATTATAAGGTTCTATAGTTCGTGTCGAAAAAATTGAAAAACTACAAGCACACTTTCTTTCTCTCTCACCATTTCTCAGTGATGCAAACTGGCATTTAAATGGGAAATCGAAACACAGGAGATGTCAAGATGTTGAAAGCAAAGTTCCAGAATGAAGGCAATTATATGACAAAGTACTGTAGTGCCACACGAGGTCATGTCAACTATTTTGCAAACATGATGGTGGGCACGGTGGTATTAACATGCAACCTGAAGCCAGATGAGACGGATGAGATGGTGAGAGAGCTGGATGTAAAATGATGCGTAATTGCTCTCTTTAATTGGAAATTAAGTGTGGGCTAATCACACAGGATCACTATGAGCAGACCCATTTGTCAGTGAAAGAGGTTTAGAGCTAAGCCATTTAATCATTGATGTAATTCAATCCATCTTTTGTTGATCAGTTCAATTCTATTAACAGTTTTTTTTTCAATTCAATTAATTGTTGGGTCAGTTTTCAATAAGAATCGAGTTATACGTTTCAAATGAATCAAATTTTAAATGGTCTAAAATTGATAAATTCCTAAAAAAAATATGTTGCAGAAAATACAAACCGTCTCAATCTTTCACAAATGCATTTTGTCAAAATATTGCTACTACTTCTTCTTTTGAGATTGGTGCAATACCACCCCCTACTGGACGGGAGTGTGGCGCGAAAGCTTGCCAGGGAAAGAAAGATTATCGCTTGTGTATGAGACATGATTTAACAAATATTCTAACGCGTTGTAATGCTTTAAAATCTGTAAGAAATGTAGCAGCTCAAGACTAAACGGACAATAAACATCAATTTAATTGAAAAGTATTCATTAATGCATCGCCTATACCGTCACAGGGGTATGGAGCCTATCCCAGGAGATTTGGGTGCCAAGGTGCCAATTCATCTCGGAGCACATACACACAGTACCGGCAATTTGAGAACCTCAATTAGCCTAATCTGCATGTCGTGGGAGGAAGCCGGAGTACATGGAGGAAACCCACCAAGCACTGGGGAGAACATGCATACACCACACACACAGACCCTGAGCCGGGGAATCGAACCCTCGACCCAGGAGGTGTTAACCACTACGCCACCATGCCATCTCAAATCAAACAATTTACCAGCTTTTATAATAACAAACCTCAAACACAACCGATCACAGTGCTTATAAAATACAGCGGACTTTTCCTTTAAGCATGCAAAAATCTAAAAAATGTTTGGACAGCTCAAAATAAATCTGCATAATCATTTACACGCTGGCTAGAATCCATAACCTCTTTGACCAAGCGATTAGAGCCAGTTAAACTTTAGATTTTCTTGTCAGAATGAAATGACATTACAGACATTAGGGAATTTAAAAGGCCAGAATAATGGCGTTAGAGCCAAGCAAATTATTTGATAAGGACTTCTAAATATATCTCCTGCTCGGACCAATAGGGCCGATCATTTCGCTTAATCGTTCCTGAATAATGGGCATTAATTGAATAATTCAAGAGGAAAACTACAATATGTGACATGCATCAGGAAGCCTGCAATGTAATGCTCTACTTGTCACTTTACAGGGAAGGATCATGGCCAATCAATACAAAGCTCTTCTGAGTGATCGCTCTCGTCTTATGATGTGATGTATCCATACTGTTGGAACACACTCGCAACAGCAGACAAACACACTATGTTGTCCTCCAGGAATAAAAAGGTTGAGAACCACTGCTTTAACTGCTTTATTAATTTTTCCCAGTATCATCTACTTTCAATGTAGGTCTAGAACATCTAACCGTTCTACAGTATGTGTGAATCTTTTGTAAAGAGCAATCAATAGTAAAGAGAGGAAAAAACTAACAAACAAACAAAGACACTTACCAGCGCAGAGCCAGGCGCTTGATGTACTCCACACCCTTATTGCACACTGCACAAATGAACAAGTAAAACCTGTAAAAAATAAAAAAAAAAGGGGGGGGACAGTGAAATGGGACAGGGAGAACTTTATAAATGAGCAGTCTCTAAAAGGAGATGAATGGTGGGCTATGCAAAACACTGCACTTTTAATGCAATGATCTCCAACTCTCCCCTAATGCCTAGTGCCACTTCCTTTGTGTGCACTACCGCACTGAACATACTGTTATAAATCACTTTTCGCAGGATGCTGTCCATGAAACATTTCATTATCTCAGCTCTTTTTCTTGAGAGAATCTATCTAGCTGTTTTTTCCCCCCTTTATACACAGGGTACATTTTAAAATGCCCATTTTATGACCCAAGTGGATTAGCGTCATTTTACATGTGGAGTTGGAGAAATACAATAATTACCAGACCATAGTTGAGATTTTAGTTCTGTCTAATTATACGGATTGGGAAATTTTGAAATAAATTTGCCTCGGCATGCGAAGCATTTTCAGCATACGAGTGATGGAACCTACCTGAATCGAACGCCGGGTTAGTTGCGCATACGTCGGGGGAACAGTTAAAAACTTTGTGTCAGTGGAAAGTCAAGCTAAGTGAGTTTTTATGTATTTATTTTGTGTTTATCTTGCATCTTTGCTTTCAGTTTGGTTTTCAAAGCAGCCGGTGCCGAGAGGAATAATAAATTAAGGTTACGTGAGGTTTAAATGTCTATTTACTTCATTTACATGTCTAGAAAGAGTACAACAGATGCAGTATTTGCTTTGAGGATGCTGATGGAGAAGTACAGAGAAGGTAATAGGGAGTTGCATTGTGCCGTTGTAAATTTACAGAAAGTGTACGACAGGGTGCCGAGAGAGGAGCTGTGGTATTGTTTGAGGAAGAGTGGAGTGGCTGAGAGAACTATGTTGAGTGGTGCAGGACATGGTATGACTGCTGTAAGACAGTGGTGAGATGTGCTGTACGTGTGACAGAAGAGTGCAAGGTGAAGGTGGGTATGCATCAAGTATCAGCTCTGAGCCCCTTCTTGTTTGCTCTAGTGATGGGACACGATGACAGATGAGGTTAGACAGGAGTCCCCATGGACAATGATGTTCGCAGATGACATTGTGCTTTGTAGCAAGAGCAGGGAACAGGTGGAGGAAAAAACCAGAGAGGTGGAGGTATGTGAATGGGTGGGACCCAAGTGGAACAGGGAGGCTACAGGGAGCAGAGGTAAGGAAGGTGCAGAACTAAGTACTTAGGGTGAACAAACCAGAGCAACGGAGAGAGTGGAAACGAGTGGAAGAAGTGTGTGCAGACAGGTTGGTATCGGCGAGAATGAAAGGAAAGGTGTACAAGACAGTGGTGAGACCAGCGATGCTCTACGGCTGTGGCGCTGAAGAAAAGGCAGGAGGCAGAGCTGGAGGAAGCGGAGATGAAGATGTTGAGGTTCTCTTGAGGGGTGACAAGATGGATAGGATCAAGAATGAATCCATCAGTGGGACAACCCATGTTAGATGTTTTGGTGATAAAGGCAAAGAGGCCAGATTGAGATGGTTTGGACATGTTCAAAGGAGAGATTGTGAGCATAGTAGTAAAAGGATGCTGAGGTTGGAACTGCAGGAGGTCTAAAGGAAGACCAAAGAGGAGATTTATGGATGCAGTGAGAAAGGACATGAACTTAGTTGGTGTGAGAGAAGGAGATACAGAAGACAGTATCCTCGCTGTGGCAACCCCTAAAAGGGAACAGCCGAAAGACAAAGAAGACGACTTTATTTCACATGTCTTCTCTTTGGATTGTTTTTATGTGCAAAAGTATGATTATAGTGTTGGAAATGAGTAATATTAGTTGGCTGCATTTACATTATTTCCAACGAGAAAATGCGTTTCGCATAAAATTTGTATAGAGAGATACCACTGTGTAAAGATACTCCAGGATGATGTTTTATGTGTGTGTGTGTTCATATAAAAACACACCCCTACCTGTGGATTACACAGCATTTCCTTCACAAAATAATCATCAGACCACGTTCCGCACCGTTATTTATCAGACTTTCAGTAGATCAGGAAATCTTATCCCTCGAACCATTGTTTCACTGATGGCTAGGCTCATATTTTTTCAGGCTTATCAGTGCTTCTGCTGCGCTACAAGTCATCTTTTTGAAAAGCGGAACGTGTGATCGCGTGACATAGATACGCACCTATCTCCGAACATCATGGACTCCTGCAGGCACTGCGTGCACGCCTCGTGAAACCACTGCTCGCAGCGGAAGCACTGCAGCATTTTCAGGTACCATCTAAGAGGAGATGGAGGGAAAAGATAATGGAAATGAATGCTCTGTGTTCTTATCAGGCAGACGACGTATTAGAGGATATCTAATAAATCAATTACGAGCTCCCCGACTATACGCTGAGCCAAACCAGACAGTGTGGAATGGGAAACACGAGTTAAGACCCTCGATGTGGTGAGGAGGGAATCAGAATATATGATGTTCAGACGCTACACTGTTTAAGGTGACAGATTTCTGGTAAGAGTAAGAGAGGAAGTGAAAGAAAAAAAAAAGAAAAAAAAAAGACAAAACCACAGAGATAAAGAGAGAGAGAGAGAAAGAGAACAAAAAGATGGTTGAAAGAGCGTCCTCACTCTCCAGGTCCTCCGCAGTAGCAGTAGCACTGCTGGTGGTTGGTGCGGTGCAGAGAGTCCCACTCCAGTTCCTCGGCGTTGTAGGTGAGCACTTGCTTCATGGCCTGCAGTGCTTTGGCTATAGGGCCTTTCTTTAGAGCGCCCCCTTTCTAAAGGAAGCACACACACACATAAGCTAGAACATGAGTGCTAGGTCCTGAACATTATAATCACTACCACATCCATGTACAACTACAATCATCAAGAACCAGTTTAGTAAAAACCTTGACGAGTCTAAGAATCAAATGTGAGAAAATAAATATTTGTTTACATCAAATTAAATTAAACAAACTTTCAGCCTCATAGATCCCCTATTTCGATTCTGAACTTTTGGTTTGTACATTCTCTCTGTGGTTTACCTCAGGCTTCACCGGTGTCCTCCTTCCTCCCATTAACATATTGTAGTTAAATTAGCAATATCAATATCAATAAGTAATTGCTTGAAAATGAGCTCATGCTCACACACACAAAAAAACGATCTTCCTGCCTTACACGGGCTCTGGATACTCTGTGACCCTAGCCTGTTTTCTCAAGTGGTTGGTGCCTTCAGAGTCCTGGTTCGATTCCCGCCTCGGGTCTGTGTGAATGGAGTTTGCATGTTCTCCCTGTGCTTGATGGGTTTATTCCGGGTACTCTGGTTTCCTCCACAATCCAAACATATGCATGATTTGCATGAATTAGTGTGTGTGTGTGTGTGTAATCCCCTGCAATGGATTCGCACGCCGTCCAGGGTGTACCCCACCTTGTGCTCCAAAGTCTCCTGGCATAGGGTGCAGGCCCCCCGTGACCTACTGTAGTATACAGGATAAAACGGTATAAAAAGGTGAGTGAGTGAGTTTCGAGCGCCACCTGTAGGATCATAAAGAAATGGTCACTGGCAAATTGACTTCATCTCCATTATAAATGTACAAATATTTTTTTAAACAGTCTGGCGATATGTGAATTGTGACTTAAAAGTATCGCTATTTATAACTGACCCCACCCCCACCCCGAAATCTTGCAAAGATTTCATACCACTTGAACCTTTCCGCGTTGTATTACATCACAACCAAAAACGTAAATACTGTATGCATTTTACATGTATTTGGAATTTTATGTTATAGACTGACACAAGGTGAAAGCGGAGGTTCACCTTCCAGCAGGACAACAACACTAAAAATAAAAGCCGAAGGCACAACGGAATGGTTTAGATCAGAGCATATTCTTGTGTTAGAACGGCCCAGTCACAGTCCAGACCTAAATCCAATTTAGAATCTGTGGCAAGCTGATAGAGACATACCCTAAAAGACTTGCAGCTATAATTTCAGTGAAAGTTGGTTCTACAAAGTATGGACTCAGGGCGGCTGTATCCAAATGCACGCTACATTTTCAGGTTTGTTTTTGCTAAAAAATAAAATAAAATAAATACATTTTCTTCCTTTCACTTCACAATCATGTGCCACTATGTGTTGGTTTTATCACATAAAATCCCAATACAATAGATTTACGTTTACGTTTTTGGTTGTAACAGGATAAAATGTGAAAACGCTCAAGGGGTACGAATACTTATGTAAGGCACTGTACTAGTTTTTCACTCTACTAAAAAGGTTTGCATGTTAAAAATACACACATGTAACTTAACACCCACGAAAAATGTGCAAGCTTTCATGAAACGTTCAGGCGGATGCAAGAGCAGGGTTTCTTGTTCTGTTCAAATCAATAAGGCAGCCATCGAACGGGCTAGGGTACTACTCGGAAACTCGAGGCGCGGTAAATATATGAGGGCAGCTGGCAAACAGGCACAGATTAGATCATTACAGCAAGCGGGTAATGGTCCGTACACTGATTCGGCAATTGCAGCTGAATGTGAGGTGGGATACACTGGAGTGGAAAGTGTCTGATGGAGAATCATGGGAGTTTGTAGTGTGCGACCTTGGGAGATCCAGTAGACACACCTACTGACAGGGCGTATAGAGGACTGTGACTTTAATATGAGCAAAATAACACATCTTAACCAACTGCCTTAATGAATTATGATTAGAAAAACCACAATAGAAATCAAATCTGCACGATGATACCGTATTTGGACAAATGTCGCAGTTTCACTCGAGCATTATACTTGACTCCAAGTGTCTCTTGATGCACTGAGAGTTGGTGTTTATTTTAGAACTTGGTTCAGGATATTATTTCCTGAGCTTTTGAGCTGGACCAAATCAAACGCCTGTAACACGCTCGTGTGAAAATCTTCCACCTTGTATCTCTTTAGGAATCTCTTAAGCCTACATCTCTAGGAATGTAGGCCTGAGCAATAGAAAAATTATATATACTGCCATAGGCATTTTCTCAATAATGGTTTAAAAAAAAAAAAGAAGAAGGAAAAAAAAAAAAAGCCTCGATAAAAGCAATGCATTAGGAGGCAGCTGTTGTCATGGCACCAAGACTAAGGCCGTCACATTTTAAAGGCTCCTTCAAATGAAAATGAAGAGTACAATGGGGTATTCTTCATGGCCCAACCTGTCCCAAGATTCTTTGCGGACGAGATGATGGTGCAAGAAGCATGCAAGGATGTTAAAAATAGTAAAAAAAAAAAAAAAAAAAAAAAAAAAAATGGGGATGTATATGAAATCCGCTCCCTGAGAGACACTCACTCACACATCGTCTACTGTACACCACGTTATCCTATATAAGAGGACCCCAGGAGCCCTAGGGAACTAGACGGGGTACAGACTGGACAGGGTGCCAATCCATCGCAGGGCACACACACTACGGGCAATTTTTGGGAACACCCATTAGAATAATCTGCATGTCTTTGGTCTATGGGAGGAAACCCACCAAGCACAGGGAGAACATGCACACAGGAGGTGGGAATCGAACCTGTACCCAGGAGGTGCAAGCCAACAGTGCGAACCACTAAGCAACCGCGCCACCTGCCTGAGAGAGAGGATTTTGTAAAACGTGAGTCAGAATTACATGGCGTTAAGCAACAGCGGTTCCGCTCTGTAGACCAGAACATCACATTTTGGTTCAGTAGAGACTGCGCACCCCAAACGAGACAACGTTTTAACTGAAAACCCCGAAAGCAAAACCGGATGCTTCGTTGGTGTAGCAAAGGGTCAAAAATTGTAACGGCTACGGCTAAACAGTCGGCGTTGGCACCTCTGAGAATTCGATAACTGCCCTTGTGTTTCCTTTACGTGTTTTTCCTGTCTGCGGTAATCACCCATATGCTACTGTTGCAGTCGATAGGGAGCGTTCGTTTAATGCTGTTACTATAAGGTTGTGAGATTGTTATAAGGTCTGGATCGACTGTAAAAAAGGAAAAAGGGGACTAAATGAGACTGAAAGAGACGAGGCGCACACACTCACTCTCACTGCTAAGGCAAAAATGCACTTTCTGCAGAACCAAGGCGAGAGGTCGGCTGAGCTCTCCACTTGCGGCATGTGGCACAGCTGGTGGTAGCCTGTCAGGAGAGGAAGAAAAAAAAAAACAGAGAAGACATTTGAGGGCATTTGACAGGCTGCTGGTCTCAGAGGCACTTTGGAGCTGTAAATATGAAGAGTCTGAATTAATCCCTATGCAGAGAGAGTGCAGGGAGAGCCAAGTCCCTTGTGAGCAATTACACGCGGCACAGTCTTCCCCTCGGCCTCATCACCCAGGCTCAAAATACTCCTCTGTTTGCTTTGAAGACTGCATGGATTTTTACCCAGATTGATGATGCCACGGCTCTGTCCCAGTTTACTGCTTGGTTTTTTTTTTTTTTCCTGCATCTTGAAACTGCAGAGCTTAACAGTGAACACTGAGTTTAAAAAGGAGACTAGACTGTACATCACTGTGAAGCCATGTCACCTGATTATAAATTATTTTGAAAAAAATTATTTAAAAAAAACCCCTAACTAATCAACAAACAAATATGGCCTGCTTACAGTAAGTCCCCTACATTCAAACATTCGAGTTACGAACTTTCTCAGATACAAGCATGCGTTCGCGCACGTTCAGTCGCCCGAGTTATATCCCATGAAGTGCCTGTAAGTAAGCGTAAAAGCAGCGCCGATGAAGCGGGTACTGCTAAGAAGCAGCGGCGAGCAATAACGATGGAGAAGGAAGTGAAAAAAATGATTGAGAGAATGGAGTGAGGTGAACATGAATCATTCAACCATCGATTGACTGTAAAGAACAAGGACAAGCCCATGGATTTTATACTGTGTATAGCCAATTGAGTTAGCATCCTAGTACCTGGACAACGTCTGTTGAAGACTTACGAACAAATCAGACTTACGAACGTGCTCTCGGAACGGAACTCATCCGTATGATGGGGACTTAATGTATTTGCATAAAAGAATAACTGACGCACTGCCCCGATCTCAGGTTCACAGACACTCAAGACACAGTTATAAAGGTGATTTTTTTTTTTTTTTCAATATTTGTTGCAGTATTGTACAGTAATATTTACACTGTTTAATGTAGTAATTTATAAGATTTGTTTTATATCCCTTTTACTCTTTACCTTTAACCTTACTGCTCCACATTTATTTGGGGATTTTTCTTTAATGCTTGTTTCACATCTATTCAGCTGCCTTTGGAGTCGGAATCAAAGCGAAATCGATACTTTGGGTTCGTTTGCAGTTCGGTTTGATTTAGTTTCACATTCCGTGTAATTAAAACAAAGCAGAACGGAGAGGAAAAAAAAAAAAAAAAAACATTAACAGAGTGCCAGGATATCAGAGAAGTCACTTGTGCATGAAGAACAATGAAGTGATGCTACATACAGTATTTCTAATACTAGTTTTAAAATGTTACGTGGAAGTCGTTATTTTTTTCTATTTCTGTACGTGCAGAACATCTCTTTGAATCCTTCGGGCATCATGTACTGTATCAGTTTAGCAGTTCAATTCTATTTTATTCTAATTCTTTTGAAATCAAAATAAGTAGCATGACTGATTTACTTTTTTTTGCAAGTAGATTCAGTGGTAGATTATTTTTTTTGCTGCACAAGGACCTCATTTTGTTTCCCTGCGACTGCTATGTTCTTAACTGATCAAATAAATAAATAAATAAATAAATAAATTTTTAAAAAATCACACTGGGGTTCAACAGTTGCTAGCTTTGTTTAAGAATATTATCTGACATCGACTTGTTTTTAACTTCATCTTCAGATTCCTTTAGTACGCTGTGCTGAAATGTCACACATCCGTTCACCCGCATGGTGCATCTGCTTAGCTGCGATTTGCATAGATGAAATTCTGTTCCACAGACTAACCTCATGTAAATGTGGGCTGGAAAATTAAAAAAATAAGAAAGAAAGAATGAAAAAAAAAAAAAAAAAAAAAAACTCGCCATTTTTCATTGCCGAGACGTGACTCACCAATTCCACATTTTCCACAGATAAGGATTTTATTCTCAGACACCATAGTCATCTCGGAGCACACGGAGCATTTGGGCTCTTCTCCCGGAACGCCAGCTGAGTTGATGAATAAAAAAATAAATAAAATACATGTGCAGCATAATTACATATTCACATCGTGTATACCTGTACATCATAGTCAGTGCACATACACACACACACACATAAGTCAAAGAAAGACAACGATTCACCGGTGAGATCATTCAGGTTATATTTAACGCTAAGATTCACAAAACGCTAATTAGTGCAACTGCCCTGAATTACATTAAAGTGACAGAAATCTATGTGCTTCCTCAGAGCTCCATGGAAACAGCAGACACGACTACAGAACTGCAGCAGAGAGCAGAGAGCTGGTGAAGATGAAATCGTGGACGCTGCGTACCGTGTTGTATGTCCTTCCAAAGCACCCAGAACTTGGAGTTGTCTTCGAACGTGACGAAACAGCTCTGCTTTGAAGAGCTAACCTACATTCACGCGCACACACACACACACACACCATGAAAAGTCTCAGTCTTTATTGCTTTCATTAGATTGGACCCATACAGTTCATAGGTACATGTCACATGATCCTGAGAAGAGGAGAAGACGGGTACCTAATCATGGCCCTCATGCTAATATTCCTGAATGTTTTGAAATGCTTAGAGTCGCGTGAGATGTGCTGCGCTACATTAACTAAAAGAATAAACACGTGCAACGTTAACACGTGCAACCCATTTAGAAAACAAATCACTTTCCATCATTTCACACTTAAAGCACAGGCTTCTTGCTCCCGGGTGCCGCAGTGGTGCCTTAGGTTTTCCGCAATCATCTGGAGATTGAGTTTGATTCCTGGAAGATTCTGGCCACGCTATCTCAAGGGGAGGAGTGGCATGCTGCACTGTCGCGTCAATAACACAAACTAGCCAATCAGAGGCCTCTGTGAGCTTGTGCAAGTAGAGCAGGCAAATACGCTTTCCTTCGAGTGTGTTGCGCTATCCCTGACTTAAGGGAGTATTGCAAATGTGCACACATGCAGACAGACACACAGACCGACAGACGCACACAGGCACAGACAGACACAGATGCAGACAGGCGCAGACAGACAGACAGACGCACACAGGCAGGCGCAGACAGACAGGCGCAGACAGGCAGACAGACACAGATGCAGACAGACAGACAGACAGGCGCAGACAGACAGACAGACAGACACAGACAGACAGACAGGCAGGCGCAGACAGGCAGGCGCAGACAGACAGACAGGCAGGCGCAGACAGGCGCAGACAGACAGACACAGGCGCAGACAGACAGACACAGGCGCAGACAGACAGACACAGGCGCAGACAGACAGACACAGGCGCAGACAGAGACACAGGCGCAGACAGAGACACAGGCGCAGACAGAGACACAGGCGCAGACAGAGACACAGGCGCAGACAGAGACACAGGCGCAGACAGAGACACAGGCGCAGACAGAGACACAGGCGCAGACAGACATACAGACAGAGGCGCAGGGAGACAGAGACAGACAGACGCACACACAGACAGTCAAACATGCAGACAGACACGCAGACAGACACATACACTCAGACAGACAGACTCGCACACAGAGTAACACATTTAAAAAATCTTGAGCCACCCTTCATTACTTCACATAAAATTTAATTAGATTAAATGGGAACAACGTTTTACTGCAACAAGCGATTTAAAATGTAGTTGTTCATGTAACCTCAGCAGCAACCTCATTTCCCCTCTCGTCTACTCCAACCATTCAGCATTCAGCATCATCAGTATACTAATCATCATCATACTAATCATCTCTCGTCATCATCCCTGTTCCTCACTGGTTCACTGGTCCTTAAGTTAGATGATTAAGCTTGAATGATTCATAAGTCACGGTGTGGTGCAAGAAACATTCCTTTGAAATGTCACGTACCGTCGACTGGACTAAAAATGAGAGACAAAAAAAAAATCCTTCAGGATCCTCAGTATGTATTTATTACTCCAAATAGGAACTATGTGGCTTCTGGAGTCTATCGCAGTATAAAACTACTTCATCAGTGCAAGTAGGCATATTGTTAATTGTTTGATTTGTTGTCTTTTACTTTCAAACAGGAACTTAAACTCTAGATTCATACAACTGAACACTTGGCCCACTACATACAAAATCCCCAGCTATACATGGTGTTCCGCCATTCAGCCTAAAACCCTGAGATAAAACTTTTGCTCTTTATTGCCCTCCCCTAATTGGAACGGTAACAGAAATCCTGCTTCATGCCGGGCTGGAACACACTGCTGGGTCGGTTATTATTTTTCCTGTGACTGTATGCATTGTCATTTTTTATTCCCTAGATATAAATAAAACAACATTTTCAATTTGCTTGGTGTTGCACATCGAAATAGTCTTTATGTGGGAAGCGGGGAGTGGAAAGAAAAAAAAAAAATCTTCCAATTGGTCCGACAGCTTATTAAAACGTTTCTTCGTCTTAAAGCATGACGAGGAAGCATTATTCATGAACTGGACTCAAATTAATAGCTGTAACAGTAAGAATAATTGTAAAAAGTAACAAACTTAAATCTAGACCGGTAGATGGACAGAAAAAACAAAAAACAACAAAAAAAAAACAATCACAGGCAATTAGTTAACTCCGGATAAGCTCAACAATATCACAAGTGATTATGCTTAATTAATTAAGAAATTTGTTCTCATGATTAAAATATTAATTACTTGTGCAGCTTTCCACACAGGTCGGTCTGTCGCGTAATTATCTTTTCCGCTAGCGGCGAGCTCTACTTGTGTCTTAATCAAAAAGACTCTGCGCTTTCCTTCAAGCTTAAATCTGATGAAGCACGAATGAGTCACTTTCGCGAGAGCTGTGAAGGTGAAACACACACTGCTGCGCACATGGCTATGCTTCAGCGCTTCCATTTACACACTGACTCACCCTCTGGATCTTGCCCAAATAATACAGGCCATCGGACCAGCGGCAGAGTACGTACTGGCCCACGGTCAGCTTGCTCTCCAGGTCACTGCCGTTCGTGGCGTGCTTGGGCAGCAGCCGCTTGGCCTCCAGCTCCTCCTCACCTACAGCCAGGTAGCCATCCCGGCACGCTCCCTCCAACATCCTTAACACACTCGCCTAGATTTTCTGCGGATAAACAGAAAAAAAGTCAAATAAAATTGATCTTCTTGAGACTCCAGATCTCCAGGTCTGATATTACAGCCTTAGCTTTGAGTCACTTCTGCGGTTTGTAAACGATGTGACTAATTATATACAGTATGAGAACATGAACTTCTCTTCATTGCAGGAATCACTACACTGTATGGATTAAAAAAAAAAAAAATCATGTTTATAATACGTAGTGTGTTCACACATTCAGGCATCAATCGAAACACTTTCTCGGTGGAGCCCTTTATTAATAAAATTGAATTATGGTGGTCGACAATCAGCTCGCTTGGGATTACAGGAAGCTCGGCTCTCACTTCAGCATTCGAGCCTCACAAGTCAGAAACTTTTGGAGAAGATTTTTTTTTTTTTTTTTTTTTTTAGAGATCAGCGAATCTGACAGTTTAACTCCAGAAGGAGTCCTGGGAAATATCTCCTCCAAAATCTCTTCCTTTGTTGAATAGTATATGATGATTGTACATGATGAGAACTGACTGCATAAAATCATACTGTAAGTTTAAAATAGATACGGTACTTTATTTATCCCCATGGGGCAATTTAAGAGAGGCACGCGGAGTAGTTTAAAAAGAAACAAACAAAAAAAAAGCCATCAGCGCAAATAAGAAATAGAATAACAGAAATAAAATAACACTGTTGGAATGATGATGAATGGAATTAGTCTGTTAGTGCAAAAAGCTTCAATAAACATCTGTATAAAATATCTGCAAATAAATGTAAAAAAAAAAAAAAGAAAAAACGCTGGAAAGCAGAATAAGGTGAAAAGGATGGATGCATATATTAATAAATTAAGTTGTGCAGTATGTAAACATTGGTAATAGCAGCAGCATTCGAGTTCTCATCATGACCTGAGAGATGCGTGTTGGCAGACAACAAACATGCGTCTCGTAAAACATCTGGACAAGATGGTGTAACACACGCGTCATTACAGTTGCATAGCAAAAAAGCAGCTATATTTACTTCAGGTTTTTAGGTTTTCGGGAACTATTTAAGGTATTTAAGAACTTTTCTGTTGGTGTAGGTGATGGTGTTGCCCATAAAAACTCTAATGGCGGAGCAGCGTTTACTCTCGGAAAACACCTTTATTTGCTAAATTTGAGGTGGTTCATTTTTCCAGCAAAAGCCGGAGTTTTTCTTTAACCTCCTTAAGCCCGGACTCTACTGTTGTGTACGTTTCAATACACAACTACTGGCTGTTTCTCTTTATTCATAGCTGATAACCAAAAACTTATCAATGTCTTCAATTTTCAGGAAGAAGCTTGACAAAAGAATTATACGCACAAGTCCTCCCATGAGTGGTACATGAGCAAGGCTACTGTATACAGACAGACAGACAGACAGACAGACAGACAAGGTTGGGAGAAAATGTCATGAACTCATAGGAGGACATTCGTCTTTTAAGAGGTTATGGAATTAGTTAATTTTAGATCATGCAAGTTTTAGCTAAATAATATAAAATATATGAATATATTCTGAATCAAAAACTGACCCGTCAATTCAGTTATTGAACTGACCAACAAGAGAAGGATTAAACTGCAGAATTTAATAAACCACACAGCTTTAATCCTTGACTATTAAAACGTGAAAAGGTGTGCGAGAGAGCTGAGAGCAGAAATATAATTTTTAACGAGGAGTTTGATGAGTTCAACATGGACGGATGTTTGTTTGTTTGTTGTTGTTGAATTAAACAAATCACTTTTTCTGTGCTGTTCATCTGAAACACCTGAATATTTTTTTAATGAAAATTTTGTTAGAAATGGTTAGGTGCTTGTATTTTGACTTCTGCCTTACTAGCGGAGTTTATTATTATTATTATTATTATTAATAATAATAATAATAATAATAATGACACTATTATTATTAGATAAATCATTATTTTGCCTGACATAAATCACTTTTCTTAAACAAACAAACAAAAAATAATCCACAAAATGTTTGTCAATAAAAAAATTAAAAAAAAAAAAATATATATATATATATATATATATATATATATATATATATATATATATATATATATATATATATTTTTTTTTTTTTTTTTTAATGTACCACTTTTCCGGCAAAAAAAATCAATAAATGCATGATAGCATGATGCAGATTTATCTCTAAAAAGAGAATCAGTTGTGACTTAATTACTTCCTTAAGCAATCTCCTTATAAATCTACTCAAACTGTACCAAAGACTGCAGTGTCATGACATCTGACATCTACTGTGTTAAATTTAGGTTGCTACTGTTTACACTTTGTGTAGAGAAAACTTCACTTTAAATGCTTTGTTGTTTTAAAGCATTTCTTTCCATGTGTGGAAAAGACTTTTGCAAATGATTATACAAAGAAAGAGAATAAACAAATCCGTCCCAGCAGTCGGTCTGACAGGAGTGAAAAGCTGGAAAATGGGATGAACCTGAACTTAATCGCTTGTGTACTGGGGTCCATTTGGCATTACAGCCCTGAACAACAACAACAACAACATCATGTCAGTGTTTCGGGTCAGGATCTTGCATTCATGTTAAACATTCATGGAGGGAGGAAAAAAAAAAAAAAGAAAAAAAAAAACACTTCCTCTCCTGTTGACTGAACGAGATTTATTCACCCGGAAACACATTCGACACGTGTGTGCGCAAACACTGCGATTCGGTCTACACCGTCAACTTACCATGGCAAAAGAAAAAAAAGCCTCAGACATGAAGCTTAAAATGAAAAAATTGCCATATGACATTTTGCCCATGTTTATTATAAAGCATCATTAAAGCTTCAACAGCAGATTATTTATTCTTTATCTTAGACATAACCTTCAAGATCGGGAGAGCGTGTTAAAAAAATTGATGAAGTCATAGACATATCAAGTTGCTTAGGGAAACCTGTTTCAAATGCAAAGAAAAAATTATGTGATAGGGTTTTAACACGAATGTGCCTCGTGTCAGTCATTTTATAGACGAGCTTAAACATCGGCACCGGTCTGTTAAATGTCAAACCCACCAAACCCTTAAAGCCCCAACTTTAAAAAGGGAAAATGCTGACTAATCTCACCTAATGCACCTTTAAATTAAGGTGTGAAGTTCCTGCTTGGTGTATATAGGCTTAATGTAGTCTCCCGGTAATCCATCCTCTCTGTCAACATAATCTTATTTGCAGAAAATGACCTTCTTTGAATGGCAATAAGTCAGTGAGAAATTACTTTGTGTTTACACTTTTCTCAGGAGCATGGTGATTATTAGGAGTACCTTCATAACACTCACAGGCTCCCAGTAAACATTATGTTCTGATTGTTTCTTTGTTAAATATGCATAACTCCTGGCTTATTGTCAGTAATTTATCTATATTAAACAAAATAAATACATATACACACACAACTACACCTGGGTGACATCATGATAAAATATTGACCGGCTATATTACGGTATATTTATCTGAAATGTTGTTTGCGTGCACATACATGGAAAATTGTGGCCAATTCATGTGAAAATGATTCATCATGCTCCCAGCACTCTTTCCCAAAAATGAGTTCTGGAATATGCAGTCAGGGGGAAAAAATTCCACAGACGTGATACGCTGGTCATTCAGTACATTCAGGTCGTCAGCTGACTTCATTTTATTGCGACATAACATTGTTGAGCGACCCCAGATCATACCACTGCCTCCAGAGGCTTGTACAGCGGGCACTACGCATGATGTGAGCATCGCTTCATGCGCTTCTCTTCATACCCTGACACACCCACTCTCTGGAATACGGTCAATCAAACCACATGACCTTTTTCCATTCCATCCGAAGTCCAATCTTTATGCTCCCTAGCAAAATGAAGCCTTTGTTTCCAGTGATCCTGACTAACAAGTGGTTTTCTTATGGCCAGACAGCTGTTTAAGATTAAGATTCAATTATTTGGTCACATTTTCCTTACAGCACAGGGAAATGATTTTTCCCATATCTCAGTTAGGAGGCTGGGGTCAGAGCCAAGGGGCAACCTCCGGTTCTGAAAAATGAGGTCAAGCTGTGAGTGCCAAAACGTGCAGTTCCTCAAATGTCCACTGGGAGCTGGCTCCAAAAGCGAGTCGATCCAAGTAGAGAATTATATTCAGCCATAAGGTTATGCTTAATATGAGGCAGGGCCAGTTTGCTGAGTGACAGGTGCACCGCAGGTGTCAAAACGCTAGCTTTCTGCTATGCATCACTTTAGTTAACCGGCTGACTGTGAAAGCTAAAGCTGTGTAGACCTCGCAGAGCATTCTCTCTCATTCTTGCTTTAGAGATAACTAAATGGGTGGTAACCGAGTTAGGTAAGCAGATTCCAAACAACAGCCAGGCTCCGTTCTTCCACCCATTTATGGATTAAACAGGATTTTAGCGGAGTCAGCTCCTGCCAAGATGATGATCAGAGCTCACACAGTTAAGCTTCAAAACCACTTTTGCTGGTGCTGGGGTTTGACCACCCGATGTTCTGTTGTTCAGTAACATTTCTACTGCCGTTCTTGGACACGCAACTTTACTAAGCGTTAAAAGTATAGTATATCATTATCTCCGATCACATTCATTCATCCATGCCTTTTTTTCCCCGGCCGCATTTCTTTCATTTGGTTGACTGTTCAGCTCTATCCTTACAGATTTTAATAATGTGATGGACAGTTGAAGTGTATAATACTGCATATAAAGGCTGTAATTTGTAATTCCAAATAAATAAAAATCCAGTTAAAAGAAACTTTTCTTTAACAAATGCATAAATAATTCAGAAATTATTTTCAAATATTTATTACATTTAAATGAACATTAAGTAAAATGAAGTTTCAGTTAAAATTGCATTACTAAACACGTGTTATTTAAATAAATGCAAGATATCATGAAAACAAAGATTACTTAAAAGTAAAAAAAAAACTAAATATTAAAATATTAAATACAATTACATGACAAATATTTTATTAAAACATTAACATATTTAAATTACATTTGTAAAACAAATTTATTAATTCATACAAATATATTTTTAATCAATTCACAGCCCTTATATCCATCTATCTATAATGTATTTCCCTATAATATAATATAATATAATATAATATAATATAATATAAAATAAATCTTTATTTATATAATCTTGTTTATATAAACAATATCGTTACACTTAGCATTTTTATTGTAAAATCTGTCATTTTTTATATGTAAATGTTTTCCCTCTTTTCTGGGTTTTAATATTTTAATATGAAAATAAATCATGTATAACAATAATGCTTATTACACTCACTCACTCACCATCTATACCATTTAATCCTGTATTCAGGGTCACAGGGGGCCTGGAGCCTATCCCAGGAGACTTAGGGCACAAGGCGGGGTACACCCTGGACAGGGTGCCAATCTATTGCAGGGCACACACATACACACACTACGGGCAATTTGGGAATGCCAATTAACCTAACCTACATGTCTTTGGACGGTGGGAGGAAACTGGAGGACCCGGAGGAAACTAACCAAGAACGGGGAGAAGATACAATTTCCATGCACACAGAGACGGGAATCGAACCCGGACACTGGAGGTGCAAGGCGACAGTGTTAACCACTACACCACCGTGCCGCCTAATGCTTATTAATACATTATTAAAATATTATAACTTCCTGTTAGTCTTTCGGCTGCTCCTGTCAATGCTAAGTATAAATATAAAAATATATATTATATTATATTATATTATATTATATTATATTATATTATATATTGATTAATATTTTATTGCATTAAATTCAAACACTCTTTTTTTCATGCAATCTTTTGCTGGAACTTTGTGAGCAAACCTACAAACACTTACACACATCATGTCTTTTAGAAATGGCTTCCAGGTTCACAATTTTCTTCATATCACCCACCTCTAAATAAAACACTTCAAGCCATGGTCTTATAGGAAAAACGGGCCTGATGTGAAGCAGAAGTAACAGTCACCACTGCAAAGTTGATTATTTTTCAATAATGGCACATCCCAAGGACTTTTATAAAAGAACCAAGTTTATCCCTGGTGTAGGAACTTTGCCTGAGAGATCATGACCTTCACTATGCAATACATAACCCATAACAGTAGAACAACAGTTAGAACAACACGTTTTGTTTATATAAACATCAGCCTGCCCAGGATGGTTAGGAACGCCTTTTAAAGCCTACGTGAGATTATCTGCAGGAGCAACGTCCAAAATGGCCACAACACACCCAAGAGCGGAGCCATTAAAGATCAAAGAAAATCATCCAAACGTCTGGTCTGTCAAACACATAAAATTCGTGCCCACAACGTTCATGCTTCATGAACTCAACAACCAGGTCATGTTTGGTGTCCTGCATTGTAAATGCATGATTAGTTGGTTCTGGGAACGCATTAAAACAACAGGATCATGAGCTAGGGATTTTATGAACATGCAAAAATCATCCTCACAGTGCAGTTTTGGTCAGGGTGGTGGGTGTGACATCTGGATTCCACTCCAGGACTTCTCTTTGAACAATAACCAATCAGCAGCACGGGATAGGAAGAGGCAGGAACTCTGTCCTGCCCCATCCACACCTCAGTATAAAAAAACCCAGAAACTCTCAAACGTCTGTGATTTCGGCTTTAGATCGCCTTCCACCTGGATTCCTGACTGTCGTGTTCTTAATTCCAGCTGATCATTTTAAAGTGAGTATTATTCTGATGAAAATGCCTTCACACATCTTCATGAAACATTTTTTTTCCAGCTCGTACTTTCTACCAGAATCAGATTCAGGAGCAAGCCTGAGAATTATAAATTGTGACTAATGATTTAATGAGCTCCTGTTTAATCAGCGCGTCTCACATCTACCACACAAAAAAGGCTACAAAACTCTGCAACAGCAACGCAAAAAAAAAAAAAACATGCATGCCACAAACGGTTCTTTTAAGAGGTTTCATACACTTCGCACATAACGTATGGCCAGAAAGTACCATTCTGTGTTTCAGGGACAGTTTGGTGAGTCAAATTCCACCAGTAATGAGTGAGACAGAGAGCAGCATGGTTTCAGTAAGGAAGTCAGCTACAGACCTGATGAATCGTGGCCCGGCTTTTGTTACAGACACTTGAAAGGCCAAGGGTCGTCAAGAGCGGCCCGATGTTTTAACGGACTGAACCTGAAATAATCATGTAGCGGAGATGTTGAACGTATGCAAAAAAGGATAAAGTTCAGTGGTTAATTTATGTAAATCATGTAGCATGGGAGGAAGTCTTACAGAGACTTCTGAAATTCTCTAACACTCTCTGGATTTATTAGCTTTTTTTTTAATGAAACCTCAGTGTTAAGATGAGTTCCGGTCTGAGATGGAGCTCTTCTGATTAGAGTCATATATCTTGAGTAAGCACTTTATCTCAGTCAGGGATGGTGTGGATGCAGAGTCTATACTGGGAACATAGGATTTGAAGTGGGATGACATGCTGGATGCAAATGCCTAGAAAATGCTATTCATCTACTGGCATGTTTTTTGGAGGTGGGAGGAAACTGGAGAAACAGGAACAAATCCCCACAGACACTGAAAGAACCTGCTGAAAACCCATATGGAAAACCCTAGAAGAACCTCAGAAATAACCCATACTGACACGAGGAGAACCCAGGAAGAAAAAAAAAAAAGAAAAAAAACAAACAGATGGACATGGGAGAACCTTGAAAAAACTAGATGAAACCAGGAAGAAATCCACATGTGCACAGGGAAAAACTCGAAGAAAGCCTGGGAAGAACCCGGAACAAACCTGACACAGACACAAGGAGAACCTGAATGGAACCCTGAATGGAACCAATGCGAACACACACACACAAAAAAAAAAAAACAGATCCATAAGGACTTGAGGAATAAATCCAGAATAAACTAGCATAAGAAGAACTGAAAGAAACCCAGAAGAAATCTGGATCAATGAATCCCTGAATGTAACCCTGACGGGAACAATGAATCCCTGAATGTAACCCTGACGGGAACAATGAATCCCTGAATGTATGTCTAGATGAAATTGGCATGGATATAGGGAAAAAAAACAAAAAACAGAACAAACGCAAAAGGACACAAGGAAGAAATAGAAATTAAACTTACACGGGCCTAAAAAGAAGTGAAAGAAACCCTAAAAGGAGCCCACACGGGCACGAGGAGGACACACAATCAGGATTTAACCTGGAGATGTAGGGTGGCACGGTGACGCTCACTGAACATCCAGAGACATGTCAGAGATCACCCTGTGCGCGCGTGTGTGTGTGCACGTTGCACTCATACAGTAGCAAAGACATAAGCTTTAGAATGAACTGCTAGGGGTTAATGTTGTTATGGAAAAGAGCACACTTGGGAGGGACAGAGTGTCTACAGAGACACAGCCATTATAAAGCATGACAATTACTCTACGCTTAACAGAATCCACTTTAACAATTATATAAATTATATTTTTAAAAAAATCAAATAAATAAATAAATAAATAAATAAAACAAATGATGTGAGTGTAGGAGTGGAGTGCACGCTGATCTGTCAGTGCAGTGACAATGCGCGTCAGAGAATAAAAAGTTAGATAAAGACAGGTTGATATTTTAGGAGCAGGTTTGCAGCGTTAGCCTTTATGCTAATGATGGGGATAAAAAAAATGGAGGCAGGAGTTAGCTCTGAGGCTAATAATATTTCCTTCTGATTCAAGCAGCACACGACTAACTTCATGACAAACTTTTTTCTTTCTTCTTCTTCTTAATGCAAGTCGAAAGCAAAGTCCAAAAGTAATGGAAAGGAAAAGACATGAAAAGCAAATTATGTTAAGGCAAGTGAAGTTTGGTTTGTAATTGAAAAAGAAAAAGAAAAAGAAATGAAACGTTGTTGAGACACTGTAACGCATCCAGGCTTGCAGTAGCGCTGACTTTGATCGGAGTTACTCCGTTACAGTTAGCTTCGCCTAGCTGATGGCATGCCAAAATAAAATAACACTGAATACAAAAATAAATCCGCTTAATTTTCTCTCTCTTTACCGTCTTGATGCCTCTCCTCTCCCAGGCGGGATAAAACACTCCCTGGCAATAAACCTCGGCGCTCCAGTCGCGGTGCGATATTTCCATCCGCCGAGCGAAAAGTTTCTCCAGCTTCAGCTGAACGCGCAAACAGACTCAGTGCGAGTCGCCATTTTTTCACCTTTTCCCGCGAAGCGTTTACGTTTTGCTTATGTAATTAACATCGCCCCCTCCGTCATCAGCACACCGGAAGTACCGCTCTTCGCTACCCAGCTCCGCCTGCGTCCCAAATTGCATACTAGAGCACTACGTAGTATCGCTAAGCAGGACGCCGCAGCTAACGGTCCCGAGTTTGCCCTCGCGCTACAGGTGGCCTACTGCTGAGTGCCTGTGATCACGGATTGGGACGCAGCCTCCAGTTATAGCAACTGCGTATCAGAGATATGAATAGAATAATGTACTGAATATACCATGTACATTAATCATTCGTTATTACACTGTGGTTTTACATGAACAGTTCGATGTAATATCAATATGTCCTACGAGTTTGTAGATAAGATTGATTTTAGTTAATTGTGTCATTACTCATCTGCTACAATCAAATAATGAGTGATAGTACTAACAGTAGTAATTATAACAACAACAACAACAACAACAACAACAATAATAATAATAATAATAATAGTTGTTGTTGTTAATCATTCTGTATTAAATAGCAATTCTATTATTATATTATCATCATCACAATATTGATGACGATGATGATGATGATGACAATAATAATAAGAAGAAATTATTATTATTATTATTATTAGTATTATTATTATTAATAATAATAATAATATTTTATATTATCATTATTGTTCCTGTTGGTGGTGGTAGTAGTGGTGGTGTTATTCAATATGTATTTAACAACAACATTGATAAAATATAAATGATGATTATAATAATAATAATACCAGAATAATATCAATAATTTATTATTATACTTATTATTATTTTTGTTGTTTTTAATTATTATGTATTTCACAAAAATATATAATAATCCTTACAATATTGGTGATACTACTACACTACTACTATTATTATTATTATTATTATTATTATTATTAACAAATCAACAACAAGAATAATGAATAGGACACCGTAAATGCCTCAATCATCAATCACTGTATAGAACCACAATGTAGAAGTTGTGTCATTGCAGCAAACACAGTCCCTTATTTTTGCAAACCTACCCCAAACTTAACCTTTTACCCTCCTCTCACACCTCAGCCCCAATATAATAATATCAGCAAAATTATACCATCTTAAACAGGGTCTAGTTTCTCTTTACTGACTCATCATTTTATGACTGTTATTTCTATTACCAACAATTTTACTGTCAATAACTGGTACACTCACTTCATATTTTGATGTTTAATGCAAACATCTCCTGAAGCGCCTGAACTCTGCATGATTCTATGTATTCTGCTGATGCCGCATCAACTCCTTATTGGATAAGAACACTTGTGAGACGGTGAGACTACAGTAATCATCAACTATTTATGCTTCATTTGTGTATTAGCCGAAGCCCTTTTATAGACAAACATGCCAGTTGGCGGTTTGAGAAAACCGTTCAAACGGATAAATTAGATTTTTTAAAAGTTCTACTGCACTGGGTGGTGTAGTGGTTACCACAGTGGCTTCACACCTCCAGAATGCAGGTTGACGCCTTTGGGTCTGTGTGTGTGGAGTTTGCGTGTTCTCCGAGTACTCCGGTTTCCTCCCACAGTCTAAAACTAACTGGTGTTTCTAATTGCTCATAGTGAGTGAGTGAGTGTGACGGCGATGGATTGGCACCGTGTCTGTGCTGCACCCGCCTTGTTCTCCCACTTCAGTTTTCCAGAACTGAAATTTAGGTACACATTTACATTTGGTTCATATCTAAACCACTGGTTCAAAAGCTTTCTCCAAAAATAGAGAAAAACACATTGAAAGATTTTATTCCAATTCCACTTAAAGATTGATAAGTATCCATAATGAAAGATGCCTAGCTCCGCATTTATAAGCTCATCTGTCCATGAACCACTCTTACTGACTCCAATATAAGACGTGATCTTGGCAGGATGAAACCAAGGCAAGGTTTGAAAACGAAAAAAAGCTCTTTATTAGGAACACTATTAATACTTGGAAGGACCTCCATGTCGCTGTCAAAACAGCATCAAATATTCATGGTATGGATGCTGGAAACATTTCTTTGACCGTCTGGTCCATGGTGAAATGAGTGCATCATGAAATTCCTACAGATTTGGAGTCATTGTCATGCTCATGAAACCAGTATGAGATGACCTTTGCCTTGTAATATGGTGCATCATCATCCTGGAAGTAGCTTTAAGGCGAGGGGTATATTGTGGCCTTGAAGGAATGCACATGATCAGCAATAATACTCTAAAAAGCTGTGGCACTCAATATATTACAAGAAAACAGAAAACCACCTCCATCAACCTTGGCTCTTAACACAAGGCTCATGGATTCATTCTGGTGGCGCCAATTTCAACCCTACCATCTGTGTGCCTTAGCACACACTACAGGGTGGGCCATTTATATGGATACACCTTAATAAAATGGGAATGGTTGGTGATATTAACGTCCTGTTTGTGCCACATTAGTATATGTGAGGGGGGCAAACTTTTCAAGATGGGTGGTGACCACGGTGGCCATTTGGAAGTCGGCCACCTTGGATCCAACTTTTGTTTTTTCAATAGGAAGAGGGTCATGTGACACATCAAACTTACTGGGAATTTCACAAGAAAAACTATGGTGTCCTTGGTTTTAACGTAACTTTATTCTTTCACGAGTTATTTACAAGTTTCTGACCACTTATAAAATGTGTTCAATGTGCTGCCCATTGTGATGGATTGTCAATGCAACCCTCTTCTCCCACTCTTCACACACTGATAGCAACACTGCAGGAGAAATGCCAGCACAGGCTTCCAGTATCCTTAGTTTCAGGTGCTGCACATCCTGTACATTCTCGAGTCTTCAATGGTCCGGTTTTGCTGCGCCTGTGCCCACTGCAGAATCATTTTTCTTTTCCTTGGATGACAGAAGCAGTACTCGAGATTGTCGTCTGCCTTATAGATCATTCGCCTTACAGTCCAACGTGTTGCGCATGGACTGTGTATGAGATGCTTTTCCGCACAACAGTATAGAGTGGTTATTCGAGTTGTTGTAGCTTTTCTGTCACCTTCAATCAGTCAAGCCGTTTACTGTTGACCTTTCTCATCAAGAAGTCATAAATACTAGAGACCTTTATGCTTAAAATATCCCAGGAGGTCTGCAGTTAGAGGAATATTAAGTGCTGGCTCATATACTATGCATGGCTTTTACGCATTGCATTACTGCCACACAATTGGCTGATTAGATAACAGCATGAATGAGTAAGTATTTCTAATAAACTGTTCACTGAGTGTAACACCGCCGCCAAGGTACCAATATACGGTAATGGTAACTAACCTCCAAAAAATCCAAACTGTTAATCCTAGCGCAAAGACATACCACTGGGAACAAATATTTTGTGCATAACATCTACCAGCTATTTCCTCAATGTGAATAAAATAAAACTAAACTTGTATCAACTATTTGTCTAAAAACAGTCGGCCGTCTCAAGGGTTTTCCATCACCATCTTTTTCTTCATGCATGCATCCGCTCTGGATGTCACTCCAAAAAATTAAGCCAGCATGTCCAAGTTTGGACATTTAAAAAAAAAAAAAAAAAAAAAAGGAATTCATATTTCAATTTGAGGAAAATAAATGCCATTTATTACACATAAATATTTCATACAGCATATAAAAATAGCAAAACAGAAAGAGTATACAAAAATAACTCTGTATACAAAAATATCAAAATTCATTTCTTCATTACCATACACTACGCATACTGTATATTTTTACATCCGGTAAAATGGGTGAAATTGGAAAAATTAAATGGATGTTTGGGTAATTAAACATTTTGCTAAAAAAATATTTAAACATGTGACCATTTATACTTCTTCAAATTAATTATTAATTTAATATATATATTTAAATATATTTTATTCAAGATTAATTTATTTCTGTAGAAGTAAAAAAAATGGCTTAAACTGTACGTATGAAACTTAAAAAAAACTCAATAAATAACAATAATAATAATAATAATAATAATAAAAATGATAGATCCATAATCGCAGCCTAATGCAGTTATTAATCTGCAAAATGCCGAGCATGTTCCAGGCACAGCAGCAAAAGAAAGATTCAGAGCACATTTTGTCACCCAAAGCGAGATATCCTGCAGTAGCAGCCCACTCAACCTGACCCCGGTCCCTTCTCCCTCAGTTATATCATCATTCAGAAATCAGGAGGAGTCCACCACACACTTGATAAAAAGCGTGTCGTCTTTACAGTATGCATGCTTCGGAGAGCGCAGCTTGGACAGAGGGCAGAAGAGAGGGCAGCCGCTGGCCACGTTCATCTCAGAGGCGGGCCGCTGGAACGACATGGACGAGAGATCGGGGCGGAACGTGTCGATTATGTGCTCTCTTTGGTTTTGGTCAATGAGCAAGAAAGTGACCTGGAAAAGATGAAGAAGGCCGTCGTTACATCAGAGCGTAGGTCAAGAGTGTGCTTTTCCAGTTGTGCCGTTTCCCCAGGAATAGCACCAGCCTAAGTACAAAGTGCTCCATCAATCAAGACTTTAAGGTTCTATCAGATGTTTTTGACAAACCTCAATTTAAGGTAAAAATACTTCACTGCGGTCTGTGGAGAACATTTTGCTTTTGATTATATTGAGAACCCGAGACCCAGGACCCAGATGTTTGTATAGTGCTATTATAGAAACACTAACCTATTAAAGCACATATTTAAATTAACCATGATTCATGTTACAGCCAAAACTACTGTCCAAGCTGTCCTGGTTTACAAAAATGATGCACATCTTCCGACCAATCGGATTCAAGAATTCACCTGTGCCCATCTAATCACCAGTTATGTGGCCACAACTCAATGCATTTAGGCATGTAAAGCATCTGAATGGGGAAAAAAGGTGATTTGCTGTACAGTAAGTGACCTTGAACATCGAACTGCTGGTCTGAGTAGTCCAAAAACTGCTGATTTGTTCAGATTTTCACAACCATCTCTAGGGTTTACAGAGAATGTTCTGAAAAAGGTACAATATCTAGTGAGAGTCTAAATGAAAGTGCCTTGTTGATGCCAGTGATTCAGGCTGCTGGTGGTGTAATGGTGTGGGGGAGATTTTCTTGGCACACTTTGCTCCCCTTAGTACCAACTGAGCCTTGTTTAAATGCCACAGAATTCCCGAGCATTATTGCTGACCATATCCATCCCTTTATGTCATCTCAAACTGGTTATTTCTTGAATATAACAATGAGTTCACTATACTCAAATGCCCTCCACAGTCACTAGATCTCAATCCAATAGAGCACAATCGGTATGCGATGTAACGGGAGATTCGGCTCATGGATGTGAGGCCGACAAATCTGCAGCAACTTCGTGATGCTGTCATGTCTATATTGACCAAAATCTTTAAGGAATGTACCTAATTTAGGGACCAGTGAGTGTATCTTTTGGTATAACTTTAAAAACAAATTAAAATCTAAAATTGTGCTAGCTTATCATGTGATTTACTCACAAAGTAAATATCAGGCTTTTATTAAGTTCCTGGACAGGTATATCACTCACTCGGTCATCAGCTATACAGCTTTATCCTGTATACAGGGTCGCTTACAGGAGACTTAGGGCTTGATGCAAGGTAGACCCTGAACATTGTGCCAATCCATTGCAGGGCACACATATTGGCATTCCCAAAATTTGCATGTCTTTAGACAGTGGGAGGAAACTGAGGTGCCCGAAGGAAACCCACCGAGCACGGGAAGAACATGCAAACACCATGCACACAGACCCAAGGCAGGAATCGAACCCTGACCCTGGAGGTGCAAGGCAAAGTGGTAACCACTACGCCACCATGCCGCCTGGATAGCTCAGATCACCAGGTGGTTCAGAGCAAGCAAATAAAATCCCTCAGGCATGCTTTAAAATCAGCAGTCATTTTTATTATAGGCTATACCAAAGTAGAAAAAAAAAATCATAATAATAGTAATAATAGTAATCATAATAATAATAATAATATAGCTATAACTGCACCCTAATTCAGTCCCCCAAATTGCAATATGTCCACATTGGCTGAGATGCCTCCGAAAAAGAAACATTTTCCAGAATCTTTTCCACACATGTAGTGATTAGGAGTACGAAAAAAAGCTAAAGCTGTACCTGCATTGACTTTACTGAGTGCCAAAACATTTGGGCTGGAAATATTACAATCACACGACTCTAAGTTAGAGCTTTATAATTCCGAGGCCTTGAAATTCCTAGTCACTGTGATATTCTTGACAAGAAGTTTTCTCCATTTTAATTCAATTCCCTTTGGGGGCTGGATTTTTGGAGAGCCGTCACATCGCCGCCGCACTTGTGCCAGAACATGTTGACCTGTTTTGCCATGTCAACTGCAGCCATAGCAACAAGGGATTTATTCAAATCCAGAGAAGACGGTCCATCCAAGAAAATCAGTTTAATCCTATCTCGAGCTCTATTTTCCGTGTCTGATTCATAATTTTTTTTTTCGTATAATAATATTGTAAGGAGCGGGTTATTGGGAGACTCGATTGCTCTTACCTTGTGTTTGAAAGGCCATGAGAGAAGTGGGTCGTACTCTCCTTTCATAATCACGAAGAAAAGAGAGATGTGTGTCCCTTTCCCGACTCCGTCGCCATGCATGTACAGCCGCATGCAGACTTTAAATCCATACCTGGACGTATAGAAGGCTGGGAAAAACAAAAACAACAACAAAAAAAAATATCTTATGTTTTATTTTATTATCTATGATATATATGATATGATTATATTTTCTGATTCTGATTGCACAAACCAATAGGTTTTTCCTCTTTTCCTATAACTACATGTCTTGAAGTGTTTTATTCCTAATATTCTACGCCACAGCGATTTTGTAACACCATCAGGTGCTTAGCAGCTAAAAATGACATAATTTTAAAAACAGTCCACAGAGCAGATGTACTGAAGATCAGCATGGCTGTGATGCACGAGGGCACAGTCTGAATGCTGAAGAGATCACAGCCATGCTGATATTCAGTACAACAGCTTTGTGGACGCTGCACAACATTTTTAAAATGATGTCATTTTTAGGTGCTGAGCAACTGATGGTGTTACAAAATCAATAGTGCACAAGAGCGCAACTTATCAAAGTGTGATACAGTGTTGCTTTTATACAACAGATCCACAAACACAGTTTATTATCAACTTTCAGGGTTTTGGGGTTGAAATTCCAAATGTTTCTTTCTTGTATGTGTTACAGTAGCAATAATTGGAATTCGAATTGGAGGAGACAAAGTGTTGTTTAAGATAATGTAATGTTAAACGGCATGCTGAAAGTGCTTCTGTGACTGGTTTTGAATGAGGGTTTTTATGGCGCTCTTTCCAGTACTGCGGACAGCACTGACCTACTTTCATCCTGACTGGCGACCTACAGTTATGCATGTATATGCATGTGTAATTAATGACTGTTAGAACACCTGTGATGCGGAGTGACACATATAGTACATCCCGGTGCTGTTATGCTCTGTATCACCACATGTGGAGGTCCGATCAGGCAACTCTTGTGTCTCTAAAAAGCTCAAAAAATGTCTCATCACAGTCATACGTTACCTACGAAATGATGTTTCAAGTCTACTACAAATAGTGCTGAACTTATGCTGAACAATGTCTACCCTCCATGAATTTTTGTTGACCTTCTAAGAACCCACTACTTTATGATTTTCTGCCTTGCTATGATTCATGCTAAGATACCTACAGTATGTTTTGAATAGCTACAGTATGACTAGGGGAGCTACTGTATGAAACCTTGCTTAAGTCCTTCAAGAAGCTGAATAACAATGCATCCTAACTCTACACAGTTAGCAAAGTACATCCTTTAAAAATGTTTATCACAACTTCAGACCTTTACTTTATTTCATACATAAACCAGTGGAAATGCAATGTTAGGATTAGTTATTTGGACCTGCCAGATCCTATATGTTTTATATCCAGTGCTAGCTGACCACATCGAATTCACCTGAGAGCACTTATTTGTCCTTGAAAGTTAGTGAGCACACAACACACACTGGACAAAAATATCCTTGAATACAGTAGCTGCCAAACCAATTAGGCATGGAATGCGTTGATTTTATTCCAAATAGTATTAATTCATGTACAAATGGAAATATTAAAGATTTTCTACTAATTCTTCTTTAAAGTCTGAAAAATCAGGTATTTATGTGATGCATAAAGACAGGAATGCTGTTGCCTTATTGTGTAGAAGTACATAATTGCAAACCATTCAAATGCTTTATCCTTGTCAGGGCCATGCTGGATCAAACTGAGTTAAAACTAAAATCATACAAATATGCACATGAATTTCCTAGTATTTTGTTGCATGTTATATCAAAGACTTACAAATGTGGTGTATATAAATCAATCAATTCATTAAAAATTTGGAGCATATGACTCTATCGAATGTCTTTGCATTAGAACTCCCCTTCACTGGAACTAAAAGGCACAACTGTGTTCCCGCATGACAATGCCGCTGTGCACAAAGTGAGATCTATGATTTTTACAATGTTGGAGTGAAAAAACTCAATGGCTTGTACAGCACCCTGACCTCAACAACTCAGAGCACCCTTTATTACGGACTGCACCCCGGGTCGCCTCGCTCATCATCCGTACCTGACCTCACTCAAGCACTCTTGTGGCTGAATGTGCACAAACCCCCATAGCCATGCTCTGACATAAAGTGGAAAGCCTTCCAACAAAAGTAGAAGTTGCTATAACTGGAAAAGGGATTCAAGATCACGCACACACTCACTCACTAATTTGTCTATACCGCTTTATCAAGTATACAGGATCGCGGGGGGGCTCGGAGCCTATCACAGGAGACTTAGGGCACGAGCCTGAATGGGGTGCCAATCCATTGCAGGGCATACGCACACACAAACACACACTCATTCAATAATGCCAATTAGCCTAATTAGCAGGAAACCGGAGTACCCAGAGGAAACCAACCAAGCATGGGGAGAACATGCACACAGACCTGAGGCAAGAATCGAACCCTTGATCCTGGAGGTGCGAGGCCAGAGTTCTAACTCCTAAGACTAACTTTTTTCACATTGTCGTTATTTTTACATGCCAAATGAAGATCAGTGAATTTACTATATGGTATATGGTTAATTGCCCATCTAGGGTAATATTTTTTCCTATAAGTGAAAATATATAAGAAATTAAGGTCCATTTGTTTGAACATAACAAAAGGAGCAAAAATACTTATTACCTACTGTACAATTCCTTTTTCTTATGGTTTTTCACCCGATTAAGGGTTATTAATCTTAGAGTTGATTAGTTGTAATATTATTATTATTATTATTATTGTTATTATTATTATTACTAGGAAACTATAGATATACGTGACTAGTTATTATATATGTGACTTAGATATTTGCATTTTCTAAGATGTAATTTTTTAAAATCTAGTCTTGCTTAGATTTCAAAGTGACCTAGAAACAGTACAGAATCCTGAAAATTAAAAAAAAAAAAATTATTCTAGTGTATTCCTTGTTTTTTATATTTCAATATTTTGAAAACTTTTGTTTACTTTTCAAAAAAAAAAAAAAAAAAAAAGAAAAGAAATGCCAGATTTTCAATATAGGCTCAGAATATTTGGACCTCACATCTTCCCTTACCACATGTGGCAGAATGAAATTTCCGCTCCTTTTTATATTGCATGCAGCTGAGCCGAGTGTGTGTGCGCACTTGTGTATACCTGGTGAGTACTGGCTGCTCTTTAGCCCTGTGGCTGCCTCTCTTAGCCTCTGCATGACATCAGAGATCTTCCAGAGAAACGTGCCGTCGTAGGACACCTCATGCTGCGCGTTGATGCTCTGCTGCAGGGATGCGATGTGTGCGTCTTTCCTGATCATTCTCTGCTGCTGGTCGGCAACCTTAAAAAAAAAAAAAAAAAAAAGGACAAAAACAACACACGCCACATCAGACAGGCTCTTCCTGTCAAGCGGGACATTTCTGTGTCTTGATGTCGCTGCCGAAACCGCAGTATAACATAACGCCCCACAGAGATTTTTCCTTTCCACAGGATGTGCATTATAATGAGATGAGCTTTCTCTAATCTGCTGCAATAAAACATTTACCACATTTACCACAAAGCCCAAACTATTCCACTGTGTCATGATCTTATCGCTATTAGCTCATTAAATGAGAATCATGAGTTTAGACGATGTAATCCTGCAAAAGCTACACTCATAACAAGCTGGCACATGCAACGATAATAATAATAATAATAATAATAATAATAATAATATCTTTATCACCTGTGTGCTCTGAGCACATGGACGAGATTTACAAACTCACCCACTGAGGCTATTATAGACACTCACACGAGTCCCAAATGAAGACGGGATGTTTGCTTGTCTTTTAGCATTTCGTTTGATTAATTTTATTTATTGCACCCATGCTAATGCTTTTCCTTTTTAAGCTGCACTCATAAACGCATATAAAAATTATAAATAAGGCACGGGACTCATCGGTCACCGCCGGATACGATGGACACCTTGGTGCCAGTTCGATTAATACTACAATCACCATTTAATAAATATCCGGATTCAATATATATATATATATATATAAAATTTTGTTATCATTTTAAGACCTTGAACTTTTACAAAAAAAATCATAACTCGAAACATGAGTAATTAAATGTAACCGTTATTCCTTATAACGTTCAACAGTTTTCTCACTTAAAAACCAAACTCAGCATTTAAACAATACGAACTAACTTCAAAAACAAAGGTTTAACATTTAACTTCAAAACACAAATCTCCATTTTTACTGAGCAACATATATCCCTGTCATCTATCATCATTATTATTAGTTAGTTTAGAGTGCACCTCCTGTATGCTTCTGAAGAAATGACAATGTTTTACCGCCATGAATTCCTCCAAAGTCTTGCACGCATCTTGAGCATTTGTGAGCGCACAGATGAGACTCTAGTGAGACGTGGCGTTTTGAGACTGGTGTGAGCTTGTGTGATGTGCGGGTTTGAGACATGATCAGAGGCTTTTTAATGTGATTTTTGCAAAGGTAGCGCCACTCAGAAGCGCAGGATTGGTCATATCCAAGGACTGGATCAGCGGTCATGGCTGATCGTGCAGAAAAACAGCCGATTCCGGTCACTGGTGCATCTCTAATATAAAAGTAATGAGTCATTTAAAAATCTACTTTGGAGTCAATATGAATGTACACACAAATATCTCTAATAAATGTACAGTATATGCATAATAATTTATTTCCAAAAATAATGGAATCATGGAAAACATGATTTCTAAATTTCCATTAAATTTTTTTTTTTTTTTAATTCCAGGGTTTTTTCAGGATTTTCATGACCATGCAAACCCTGTTATAATCAACACATACTGTATTACGGAGCAGATTTTTTTTTCTTTATGACGGTAAGTAAAGGGATACCCAACCCTAATCTTCAGGAAATGTCATTCGAACACCAGGATATCATGCCTCATGTATAAATCTGTACTGGCATGTTTTACAGTTAATACCTTTCCATTTCGCAGTCTCAGTCATTCACACACAGACACATGCATCCAGGACAAGTGCATCCTATTTGCCGAACAAAGACGAAATGAAAACAGGATGATGGAACTAATGAACTGGATTGTCTAACAGAAAATGGATTTAGACAGTTGAAATGACTATTTACATTATTGATTGAGATGAAACAGCGTGCACGGATGATTAAACACAGGTGCTGGAGCAGCTTTGGTTAACCTCATTAGCATTACCACTGGAGTTGTTCAATTTGTGCACGCGATTCATAAATAAACTGAAATTGACTTCCTGGAACCAGGGGCCGTCTTTACTATGTTTTTCGTGCTGACCATTTGCGCTGCTGAGTTTTGCGAATTTAGATTCAATAGAGGTTTTCTACTAAGTGCATGCTTTCTGATAGAAAATAGCCGTATCTGGCCTAATGAATAAATGGCGAGCAGGAAGAAATCCTTGTTGTTGTGGTTCATACAGTAGAACAAGCATGAATATGACGATTTGCCTCGACGTGGTTATCTATTTTACTAAGTACATTTCAAAACTTTCTAATAATAAATATTTATTGTGCATGATTTTAAACATGCTTCTGAAGAGAAATTCGTATTGCAAACAGGTTTGCAGAAAGTATTTAGAAAAAATATAAAAGTCAAAGTACAGGAAATGCCCCAAAATCTAATTCAGTTCAAAGTGGAAAGAAAAAAAAAACTTTAATATGTATCTAATTATCTCATTAATCAACTACGTTGTTTTGCCTGAAAACATCATTCAGCAACTTTGGTTTTCCTATATTTGAGTACTGCTACTTAGTATGCTAATGAACGTATCAGAAGTACACTGCCGTCCACAATTATTGGCACCCTTGTAAAGATTTAAATATCCACCTTCTGGTGAAGTAGCTTCATCTTATGTTAAAAAAAGCGAAAAAATTTATCTTTTTTCACACACACACAAAAAAAAAAACAACAACAAAAAAAACAATACCCATTATTTTCAATAATTATTTCAATTACAATCGGAAATTGTAGTGAACACAGCGTAAATGAAGCATGCTTCATTTTTAAAATGTACATTTTTGAGCTGAAACGAGTCTTCTAGCTTGGAATCTTCAAGCTGTGATCCATGGGGTACAAATATGGGGTCACAGAAAGGTATCGAAAAATGTAAATAAAAAATCCATCAAAATGAGAAAGAAAATACAAACCTAATAAGGAGGAGGTGTTTTCTAAAATGAGCATTAGGATTTTTTTTTTCTTAGTACGAAAAAATGGACATCAATTGAAATTCTTACAAATTTGTCTGGAAGAGGACATACATGATAAGAGTGGCAAAATAAACCCCCTAAGAATCATTGCTAAATTACAAGAACAAGTAAAACATTAGGGTTACATTAAGTCTCCAAAACCACCATCAGATACCACTGCTGTGCCAACAGTTTAGTTGTAAGGTATACCAATGTAAGTGCCTAGAGTTTACAAAACGCATCTCAACTTTGCCTGGAACCATGGTCTATGGTCTGATTTACATGAAAACGAAGCTTTCTAGCAATAAACACTTAAGATGAAAGAAGGATGACTATAAGGAAAATAACATACTCCCAGTTGTAAAATATGCTTTAGTTTCTGTGGCAGTTATACCTCCAAAATTTCCAGAAAAAGTGGTTAGACTACATTGAATCAAAACTTGGCTGCGTCTGGCAGGAAACTAAACCTGGGTCGTCACTAGATCTTCCAGCAAGACACTGAACCGAAGCTTATTTCCAGATCAATACAAACGAGCTTCTCCCATGGCCATTACAATCCCCTGACCTGAACCCCGCTGAAAACCTCTGGGGTTAAATCGATGACAAGAGTGCACATCACAAGACCCAGGACCCTAGATGATCTGGAGAGATTCTGTAAAGATGAATGGTCTCACTACACTACACTACACTACACTACAGCATACTGTATTCTGTATATAGGAAAAGACTCAGTGTGGTTTAATTGGCAGACAGAGGTGTCAATAACTGTTGCACACATGTGTTTTTGTTGGTTGTTATTTCATGAAAAGAATGAGTTTTTCTTTGAATAAATTTGTCTCTATTAAAGATTCAATTTTCTTTTTCATTCTTTCAATGTTCATGAAGCTACTTCACCAAAAGATGGAGCCTTTTTAACTAATGTTTTTCTTCTCCATAATTGTGGGAGGAACCTGGGTATAATCAATATTTACTATTAGATAGAATTTGTCGTGAGTCTATACCAGAATAATATAGTACAATACAACTCGAAAATCTACAAAACTACCTCTACATGCATTATAATTAATTACATTCATTGAATTCGTGCCTATTAGAGAGGCAAAGAAGGACCTTCGATTCCAGCCTTTGATCACTAATACATTTTACTAATGAAGGGTCAGGGGTGTTCATCCTCAAGTCTAGACACACAGGTGTTAGCAACAGGGCTAACTAACTATTGTGAACCATGAGAAGGTCACTGCAGATGATTTCTGATGCTCAACTCGACTGGATGCTAATTTAAGCCCATTCTATTAATGGATAGTCACTAGCCGGACGTGAGTAGTAGAGGTCTTCATGATTTGTACCAAGCACAAAAGTCACAATCTTTATCATGATATGTTTCTTTGGGTCTCACCAGTGCCAGCATTTTGTAACAGTCAGAGGTAAGGCCATAACTGTAAGGTTTCCATCATGGCAATCCAAATAACCAGCTTTTTTTAATTAATTACCCAAATATCTGATGGGAAGCTAATAATCATCATCATCATCATCATCATCATCATTATCATCATCATAATAATCATAATAATAATCATCATCATAATCTCTGCCTAGTATAAATGAAAACTGTCATGATTCCAATTAGTCCAAACAGCGGTTCAACACTCTCTTGATCCTTCGCTATTATAGACACTAAAAGTCTCCTGATCTTGTTTAGTTTAGTAAATCTCAATAGTTTTTAATGATCCGTTTTAGTGCTCTAAAAACATCATCAAGAATGGGTTGACATGGCAGTAACAGGAAGACGGAGCTTCAGTACAAAACTTTGCGTCCGTATTGATTTTAGTGTAATCACTTAATTGTGCTTGAGGAAAACAGATAAGGTATTTAATAAGAAGCACTTTGGTAACATTTGTGACATCCTTAATGTACTTTCAGCTAGAGATAAGCAGCCACAAACCTGTCAATTGCATTCCTCACCTAGGGTTTAATCACATTCGGTTGTAATTTAAAAAAAGTTGATTATTAAATCCAAAAATCTTGCAGAAATGCCAGACATATAATAATAGAGTGGATTCAATGTTAGATAGCACGATTGATCTAAAATACATGGGGTGTTCAAGTCAATCCGGGACGTTTAAATCAAGGCGTAAAACCGATTGACATCTACAGAAAACTTCAAGCACAGGACAGTGATGAGACGCTTAGCCACAAGAATGGTGTGAACGTTGTAGAGGAGGCTAGACATCTGTGAAGGACGATCCTGGCCAAGGTGGCTCAGATCATTGGGAAAAAAAAGTCCGAGTTCGACTTCAAGGTAGATATTCAGTTCATACCATAGCCAAGAAAATATATACACAGTACAGTTGAGGAAAACTATAACTCCAGATTCTTTTGATATTGAATGCTAAGTCCATTAAAATTCCCCATAGCACATAAAATTTACCTTTGCACTGCATATACCATGAGAAGATTATTGTATTATGCATATCTCCCAGGTCCACCCTTAGCAGTTATTGTAGACCATTTTAAATCAAAGCATATCAGTGATCATCCTCAGTGACATACCACACTCTCCAAATGCTCCACAAGCTGCATGCTGTTCTGGGAGTCTCTGTCCAGGGCTGCCACTGTAAGCTGAGTTTTCTCCACCTCACGGTTGAGTGCCGTGATGATGTTCTCCATGATCTGAAGCCTCTGCTGAAGAGCATGAAGCTGCTGACCCACTTCCAGCTCAGCCTGGTCATCGTGAAGGCTGAGCGCCTTGTCGTTCATCAGTCCTCCATCCCCTCCGTCTGTCTCTAGCTCACCAGCTGACTGAGTACAGACTGAAGCTGAGCTCTGGCCATGGAGGAGCAGGTCCAGCCCTGGGAAGTGCACACTCCTCCCAGGTAGGGAAGGAACAGAGACCCGAACGCCCCTGAGGGCTTCCAGGAGGAGCTGGAGGTGGGATGCAGAACTGCAGTTTTCATGTTCTCGCACTTTCTCCACAGTTCCCTAAACGGAGACGAAAGGAAGATGGTGTGATTAGTCCTTACTGTGGTTGTCTTGATCGATATCGTCATAATATAACACTGAATACCTTATTTTTATTCTCATTGATGGGGAAGATTGTAAGATTTAAAACCCCACTGCTAAGCAAAAGCAGAACTGAAACTGTCATAGCACACTGCCAAGTTTCTCGCAACCACCCAAAACAAATCATTTGGTGGAAATTATGCACTGTACGTGATTTTTAGGTAAGATATGATAAAACATAATAAATGACTATTTTCGTTTGTACCATTGTAATCATATAATTATTAAAAATCTATAAGCCTGTTAATCTTGACTTAATCTCTTACTTACTTTACCTTTAATGAAAAAAAAAACAGTAAAAAATGGTTAGATATTGGTAAAATATTTACCTTAAATGTGCATCCTATTTCAGAGAATTGACAGGTTTCTTTCTTCTTAGAATTTGCTTGCTTATTATCCTTGAAGAAAATATATAATGTACATTTAGGGACTTTTTATAACATATAAGAAATCTATCAAAAAACAAGATCATTTATTTTTGTTGTTGTTGTTATTGTACCTTCTGACGTTTTTCTACTTTCGTGGCCTTCTTGTCACTGGAACACACATGCTTCTGTAAGAGAAAATAGGCTTAAATGGCCCTAATGCGTCATAAGTTTCAAAATGTTCCCAAGCGTTCCATTAACAGTGCATCAGTCTAGACCCAAACAGGATTAATGTCCTTTTCTAATCTTGGTCATTTTCATACAAATACTTTGTCACAAAGTTTTGTGTGTGTTTGTGTGAGTGTGTGTGAGTGTGTGTTGTGTGTGTATATGTGTGTGTGTGTGTGTGTGTGTGAGAGTGTGTGTGTGTGTGTGTGTGTGTGTGTGTGTGTGTGTGTGTGTGTGTGTGTGTGTGTGTGTGTGTGTGTGTGTGTGTGTGTGTGTGTGTGTGCGTGCGTTAATATGTCTCTTTAACGCTTTGAAAAGTTTTTAAGTCATTAAAAGTCCTCTTTAAGTTTGGATTAAATCAGTGTCAGGGCTCTGAGATTTAAACCTTTTATTATATCTTTCCCCTTTTTGCTTCTCTAATCCGTGTCCCTGAGCTCTGGGATCAGTTTGCATGGCAGCAGAAAAAATATGGCTCTGGAGATTCTATGGCTTAGAGGAACCCACAGGGGTTTCACCAAGGGCGAACTGTCCTCAAACTTTGTCTGCTTATGGCAAAGATGTGGGCTGTATAAGGTCAGGCAGGCAATATCAGAACTCAAAAAGCTTTAATACTGTACGTACCAAAGATAACTCATTTTTGGTCACATCTGTATTTTGTGTGATTCTGAATGTATAGATGAATAAAGTGGGATGAGATGCCTTGAGGATTTATCATGAAGTGTGTTATACAGTTCATACTCTTACACTGCAATCCATTATATTCACACTATTCCCTATAGAAGTGTACAATAATGTATGAAGTATATATTACATATAGCTTTTAGTGTGCACCAGAAAATGCAATAAGGCTTTAACAATCTAATAAACCTTCAGTTAGAACCTGAGAGCAATGAAATAGCAAAACCTATTATAAAAAATTACCAAACTGCCATAACTAGCATAGCTAATACTGTAGCTAGCATGACTAATTAAATTTTCTGTAAAGGTCACAATGAGTTAATAACCACAGAGGTTTTTAGAAACAGGAAAACACAAACAATTTATACAATATTTTTCACTCTTGCATTCTTAGTCATATTTTACCAGAGGTAGATGATCATTTTTTTTATTGATTTAGTAACACCACAAGTGACGACCCTGGCTGCATTCTGGGAAATTCAGGCTGTAATATTTTCTAGGCTACTTTTACAAAATGTTAATGGCTAAAACTGAAAAACAAAACAAATAATCCAAAAAAAAAAAAAATGTAATAAGGTAATGGAGAAAAACTACAAGAAGACAAAGTAAAATAAGTGCCATAACTAGCATAGCTAATAACTAGCATTAGTGCAAAGATTAAAGATTAGCACAGCTTATTTCATTTTCTGTATACTTCACAATTCTGTATAGTTGGCAGTGAGAGCTTGTAAGAAAAGAAAAGAAAAGAAAAGAAAACCCTACATTATATACAACACGCTAAACACTGAACACATTTTTACCATAGTTAGCCACTGTCATTTTTGCATTATTTTTTATTTAATAAACTTCAATAGTTTCCAGGCTACTTTTACAAAATTATGGTGGCTAAAAAAAAATTAAAATAAATAAAAATCAACAAGGGAATGGTAAAAATTCCTTAAGGAGAAAAACTAGGATAATTTCCATAACTAGCATAGCTAATAGCATTAATGTCATTACTAGTGGCACAGCTAGTAAACAAACTAAAGATTTCAGTTCAGTTTCAATGTATCATGGATTAGTCGTAGTGCGGGCTGATGTTGCCATGGGCTTAAAAAGGGCAGGCACAGGCGCAGAGGGTTCTTCAAACAAAAAGTGTCTTTTATTAAATGAAACAAACAATAATAAAGAAACTAAACAAACCAAACTCAAACTCTTAACTCAGGATGATAGCTAAACGTTGGCTCTTTAACTAAAACACAGGAAGAGAGCTAAACAAAGCGACACACAGGCTTAGAGCTTTACACAGAGACGAAACAGAACCAGAGACCAGACTAGAGACAGGGGAAACTAGATTGAGGAGAAACTAGAGACAGGGGAAACTAAAGACAAGAGGTACAGGGGAGACTAGAGACAGGGGAGGGGAACTAAAAACCGGAGAAACTAGAAACAAAAGGAACAAGAGACACACTGTACAGTACTTACACAGGACAAAGGACATACTAAATGGTACACTTAACCAGACACAACAACATTATTAATGCTCGACCCAGTTTCCCTGAACTAACACCTTTTAATAACAGAGCTACCTCGGTTCAGTTGAGCTTCATCATCACCTGACCGAGGTGCCTTCTGGGAAACTGAGTCTACAAACAAAACGACGCAAACTGAAAATGGTCGGCCACACAGTGCCCTCTAGGGGTGGTCCCTTACACAATGAAGAGATTTAAACTATGTTTAAGGCAAATAATAATAATAACTAGAGAGGCACATTTTCTGAAGAAACTGTGAGTGGTGCTTTGCCGTGACGTCATAGAGCTTCCCATGTCATAGTCATGGATGTAGCTGATGTCACAGCTGATGTTGGTCTCAATGTTAAGTCTATGGGACTTTTTGGGGCAGTTAATTGCCCCCCCTGCGGGGGCAATTAACCGCCCACCCCTTAGAAAAGTCATAGCACCCCATTCCCGATCAAGCCGCACGTTTTGACACCTCATTCATGGGTCTACGACAAACGGTGCAGGACTAGTTACGCGCCAAACTTTCACACGGAAGAATAAGAAAAAAAAGAAAAATAATAAGCCTGTGAGATTATAATAGTAGTCCTTCGCTTCGCAAAGCACCACTAATAATAATAATAATAATAATAATAATAATAATAAAAAACCTTAATGTAAATTATTTATTTTTATTCCATAGATGAAATCACATATCTAACACTTTTCCACACTTAGTCACAATCCTAACCTGTATTTTTAAGCCTTGTGTGAGTTTTGAGCTCCTTTTTGACTTATAGCTAATTACGCTAACTTATCCCTACAGAGAACTAGCTAGCTAGCTCTGCTACAAGCCATGTGATAAAACCAGCTAGGACTAGCTAAGTACACATGTATGAACTGGACTGCTAATTACAAATTATATTTAAAAGATGTTCCCTAACACTTTGATCTTGTTATCTTCAATCAACTTACCACAGCTCTAGGTCTGCATTAAAACCAAATAAATAAAAACTAGCAAACAACAACAACAACATCAATAAAACCCAGATCCACTGGACTGGTTTTGAATCAGTCCTGAAGGTGAGACGTCAGCTCTTTTCTGATGCCCCGTCTAGTGTAATAAAATTCAAGAGGTACAGCCGTGGCATCTCCTCGACTCTCTCCGACACAATGACATTACTAAAAATTGCAACACTAGCTGAGGTAATGCCTCCATGTTGAAATCAATGATAAGAACCTGACTTGCTTATTTATATTCATTTCACACAATTTAGAAAACACCAATTACTAATCCAGGATGTCTTTCTGTTTTCCTCTCAAATCAGTGTCAGAGAGAGAGAGAGAGAGAGAGAGAGAGAGAGATGGCGTATTAACATCCAGTAACCTTGAGCAAACTGACAACAGAAAACTTGGTTCTATATTGCATATATCAGCTATAAATATGTAATAAGGGTATAGCAGTTTCATTTTTTAGGCCAAACAGCACCGTTTCTTGCTGTCTTATTCCAAATCATCCTTTGTTTCTGTGTAATTTGTTTCCCTCTGATTGACCCATTTGCTCATTACATTCTCTGTTTCAGAACGTTGCTTTTATTTTAGTCTTGCTTTGTTCGATTTACAGTAACTATGCTCTCCACTATGCTTTGACCCCTGCTTCATGACCTGGATTCATTGAAAACGACAATACATGATGCATCCTCTTGTTTTCCAGCAATATATAGCATGCTAGACAATACTGGTATTCTATACAGCACTACATACAGTATAAATTATGCAACCATCTTAAGACAAACTACAGCTCCTGTAGAATGTTCAGCTAGTAATTAAGAATTTTTTATTTTGTCCGATTGTGATTTATGCATTCGATCTGCAAATTGAAGTTAGGAATATTGGAGGGAAAAAATCTTGTGGTGTTATATAAATCAACACAATTCACATCTATGTGTATCCCAGTTGGTTCATTAGCTTCTAAGGTCAGAGCACAAGGTCATGGTATGGTGCTCAACAAGCAGAACAGGTCAACGACCTTACAGTACCACAGTAGCAGCTTGGTGGGGACTTTCTGATCAATAGCTCCTTCTTTTGACAAAATCAGCCCTGATCATTTAAAAAAGTTATAGAATGGAAACAAAACAGGAATGAATACATTGAATGAATTTTTTATTTCTCGCCATGTGAAAAAATTTTGATTAAGTGTGAGCCACTTTATATTTAATTTTCTGTCTGCTCTTCGGTTTAGTTTAGTGTTTGTATTTGCTCTGTTCACAGGTGTAGCACTATACAGTATAAACATAAATTTGAACCAAAATTTAATTAATTGAACTTGAATTGAATTTAGATTTTACATGTTTAGGCCCAGCTTATCAAAAATACTATAAAAGTAGCATTAATGTGGAGGTGTAGATAAAGACCAGCATGCAACAAGACCCAATAAAAAGGTCACAAAAGTGGGTGTCTATGAAAATATACATATGACAAATATATCGTCCATTTACCATTTCTCACCTGAAAGGCTTATTTATGGTCAATCTTCTCTATTATACACATGTTTAATATACTTGGGGGCCCTTACCAACATTTCTCAGAGTGATGAAGCTACTTGGAGTGAAATGTGTCAAACCAACAAGAAGAAGTCCAGCTGACAGGATGCAACTTACAGATATGGTTTTACATTTATAAGTTGTGACTGGGCAGTCAGAAGCTTGCTAGACAAAGAAAGCACCACTGAGATTAACCTGGGAACATACTGAAGGCAGCAGGTTGCTTGTGTGCGGCTCAATTACTGCATTAATTAGTTCATTTTCATTAAATTACTGAACTTGAAAATACGAGGTCAAGCGGAAATACTGAAGGTAGACGCAAACAAAAATAACTGCAGAAGCAAGCAGGATTGGGCAGAGGTCTTTGTGCAGAGAGCATAAGACGGATTTAAAAAAAAAAAGAAATCAAAAGACAAACTTCATTAAAAAAAAAACAGCAGAATGTGTGTATTTATTTAGCCATTCATTATATGCAAAGTAATTTGTGTAATATTACATAAATTCTGATAGCAAATGGTTGCACCAGAACTAATTTAGGGGTTTCACTGAAATAGCGTGGATGTTTATGCAATCTTATTATTGCTAAATATTTGTAAATAATTTAGCAAGCTATATTAATTTCCCCCCATTTAATTATTCAGGGCATTTTCTGAACATTCTGTATTGTGACACAATTAACTACGGAAAAATTAAACTAGGTGTGAATATTTATGCAAATTACTTTACACAGACGGAGCATTCTTACCTGGAGCTCCGAAGGGGTCAGAGGGCAGGAACATGTAGGACATGTGCTCTTATTATTGGGACAGCCTTTCTCCAGGTGAGTAGCCAACGTCCTCCTCAAAACCATCAAGCCACAGCCAACATTGCAGGGGATCAAGGCGTACTCACACTGACTCTGATGCTCCTAAAAGACATTCACAAGCTATGATTAAAATATTTGTAAGGATCTTTTTTTTTGGCAACAATCCAAGTTTCGATTTAGCAAAAGAGCTTGTTTTTTTTATTTTTATATTTTACAGTTAATAATGTAAAACTAATTATCATGTCTCAGAAAAATCAGGACATGCTTCAACAAAAAGGTCAATAAGATATTTTTAATGTTAAGATTTAAAAAGATTGAATCAATATTTTAATAAACTCTTTGAGCTAAAGAAAAGGATTTTGTATGTCAGATATCATTAAGGGTTAGAGTTAGCAAAAAACAATCAGATAAAAGATCTAAAAGATAGTAAAAGATGATTGAAGCATGAAAAGCTTGTCCGTTTCCACCAAGAACGTTTTCATAAGCAACACGAGAAGCCCGCAAGAAAAACAAGAACACAATCCGTCTTAGCTTTCTGCCTGGCAGATTTATTAACATTTAAAAAGCTAAAAAGTTGTTTTGCCGCTTTCGAGAAGTGCTAGCGGTTGGATTGTGCAACGAGGTGACCACAAAATCCAGCTCTTAAATCCAAACCGCATTCCAGTGGTGTCCTGTAGTAGTAATGTAGGCCAGCAGACCATAAAAAAGGCTTAGCTAAAAGGTTACTGTGTCTCTACGGCCCTGAATGGCCAATTACATCAGATCAGAAACTTTGCAGTTCTCATTTTCAGGTTGGTTCGTTAATGTAAAAGCGCAGATCTCATTCCTCATTTTAGCCTAAAGGTACTTTTTTATGGGAAGAGCTAATTATGGCCGTTTTTTTTTTACGAGCTTTTATGCTGCTGGGGTTGCCAGATCCATCTGTTAAGAACATACATAGAAATGAAGATGGACATACTGTAGCTTCCTAATTTACCCAAGGCTGGTGAAATATCAAACCATATCTTGTGTTTTTTTCATGCGCTTTCATACAGAATGTGTGTTTTGTTGGTTTTCACAAACCGTATCAAATTCATATTGTCCCTTGTTTGAATTGTATTTTTTTTAATTAGTAAATATAAATTGCTTTTATACAATAAACACTAATATACAACGTTTTTTTTTGTTGCGACCGAGTAATCTAATTGGAAAGGCATTCCAAGAGTCCTGATATACCGTAGAGCATAACGCCACTCGGAAATTTAAATATATACTGTATGTATCATTGCCCAACGTAAGTGTTCGAACAATCATTAATTATACTAACTGACGGTTGCTGGTACGAGTGAAAGTAGGTTAACCCACATTGGAAACCAGTCACATAAGCACTTTCAACAAGAAGACACATCTGATAACTTTATGTCATCTTAAACAACACATTGTCTCCTTAGTAATTGCATCCAAGACATTCCGAAATGCCTTTGAACAGTCCCGTCGTTTTGCTATGTAACATACATTAGAAAGCTGACTAATAAGGGAATACTACACAAGCCATTTCCATTTTGTGCTATTTGGGTTCAACTTTGAAAACCCCAGAAATACGCTCATATTCTAAAATGGAATAAGTAGAAATAAAAAGTAAATCTCAAGACTGTCGACTGAAAGTAGAGCAGCGTGCAGTGATTCGTTGTTGTGGTCTGAGGGTGTACCTGGTGCCGGAACAACGCATGGAAGAGCATGAGCAGAAGTGTTTGGATATCTGCAAACAAAATTTGGACCGATCTCGATCTCTACGGAAGGTGAAAGTTTCTTAAAGAGAATCATTACTGGTGATGAGCCATTGATTCATCTCTGCGAGCCTGAAAGTAAACGGCAGAGTATGGAACGGAAACATTCTCAATCGCAGAACGAGAAAAAGTTCAAAAGTCAACCATCAGCTGGAAAATTGATTGATGCTTACAGGGATTCTTTATTGGAACATTATCAGGTTCAACAATCAACACTGCTCATTACATTGAGATGCTTATTAAAGAGCTGAAGCCAAAACTGCTATCCATTGGTGTTGTGATCATGCACATCTGCATGCTTCTGTCGACACTCAGCAAAAATTTCTTTTTTAAAGTGTTAACTCATCCTCCCTATAGTCCTGATCTTGCTTCATCAGACTTGCACTTGTTTGGTTCCCTGAAAGCAGCCCTGCGAGTTCGACGATTCACTTCTGATGAAGAAGTGAAGAGAGCAGTGCATTCGTGGCTTGCAGCTCAAACTAAAGCATTTCTGAATGAAGAAATTCAGATGGACAAAGTGTATTGCAAAGCATTATTGTTGAAAATTATATTGAAAACTTATGCATGTCTTTTCTAAAACTTAATTAAAAAAAATTCTCCAGCCAGAGTGCAACTAATATAGCTCCAACTAAGTGCCATATCTAACACTTAACAAAAACCTTGATGGTACTTATCACTAGATAGTGATTAATATGCTGTTTATTATTATTATTTCAATTTTTTTTTTATGCTTAAAGCATTAAAAATCAAATGTTGCAGGGTTGTTTAAAACTATTTCCTGCTAATCATTTTGGAATTAACTAAAAATCCCAGAGGTCCATCAAAGTTTGTCCATTAATGTCATCCATCAAAATATTCCATTTTAGTGTCTATGTACAGTAAATGAACTCAGCTGAGCCATGCCCATCAGAGAACAAGTGAGCTCAGCAACAAGTCGGGTGAAGGGATCTTCTTATATGGAGTCATAAAAGAGGGAAAATCGAATTGGCTTGTTAAACCCTGGCTAATACAAAAGCGGAAAGAGGACAAAAACATCAAATGTTTTTACTTGTACACACTCCCACACACTGGAGACACATCTGAATGTGTAAAAATGAATAAAATATTAATTCTGCATAATGGGTCCCATTATGGTTCAAAAAGTTCTGGGTATAAATAGGACGTGCGTGTGGGATAAACTTCAAAGTACTGGTACATTTTGTGCAAATAAAGTGCTAAGTACGGTATAACATTATACAACAGTTTCTTCACAGGCCACTAATTTGATTGGACAAGCGGTGTTCAAATGGGTGTTCATGTAGAGTATAAAACCACTGGTACATTTCACTGGTTATGTAAATATAAATACGTATACTGTATATGTATTTTTATATAAATACGAAGACATATAGCGACATATAACAAGACATCTCACACATATAGCGCATCTTCCTCCTGCGATATTGATTAATTATGTTTTATTTATATCAATCATTTGTACTTCATGATTGTTGTCACAGGACAACCGGAGGCGAATCAGAAGACTAGCAGTTTGCCCGTGTAGCGTGGAGGATAAACCCAAACGCGGAAGCAGCGCGAGCAGACAGGATAACCACGCAATTTATTCTTAAAACTCTCTCACACAGAGAGCAAGAGTTTACACAATTAAACCATAGGTGAAGTGATGAAGGGTTTGAGCTGAGAGGTGTGGAATACCGGGTGGGCTCGGAGCACCGCAGGCAGCTGGAGCCGGTAGGTGACAGGGTTGATCCGGAGGGTGACATGGTAAGGGCCGATGAACCTGGGTGAAAGTTTACGGGATTCTGTGTGGAGATGCAGATTCTTTGTTGATAGCCAGACCTTGTCACCTACATTGTACAACCATCCCGGAGGGTGTCGACGGCGATGTTGAGTGGTGTAGCGAGTGTTGGCACGATGGATAGCTGCTCTTGCTTGGTCCCACAGCCGCCGACACCTACGGACCAACCGTTGGGCCGACGGCACATCAACCTCCGGTTCTTGGTGGTTGAACATCGAAGGTTGGAAACCGTGGCAGGAGCCCAGGAGCGCTGACGATCGGCGGCGAAGCATCTCAGGTAGTGCTCCAGTTGTTGGTTGGGCCGTTCCGTCTGACCATTAGTCTGAGGGTGGTATCCTGATGAGAGACTACAGGTGGAGTTGATCAGACGGCAGAAGACCTTCCAGAATCGAGCAGTGAACTGGGGCCCTCTGTCCGAGACGATGTCCTTTGGGAACCCATGCAAGCGGACGACATGCTCTAATATCAGCTCGGCTGTGGTTTTAGCTGACGGGAGTCCGGCGAGGGCCAACAAGTTCACGGCTTTGGAGAATCGGTCGACGATAGTCATGATGGTATCCTTCTCTTCGGAGACCGGCAGGCCCGTGATGAAGTCAACGGCAATGTGTGTCCAGGGCCGACGGGGAACCGGGAGTGGTTGAACGTCCTCTTCGTATTGTCGAGAGAGGGCGTCGGCTTTGGTGTTCTTGGACCCCGGGCGGTACGACAGATGGAAATTGTAGTGCTCGAAGAAAAGAGCCCAGTCGCCTGTCTTGGGTTGAGCTGTCTTAGATTCCGGATGGTGATTAGGTTTTGATGGTCGGTCCAGATGATGAACGGCTCTCTGGTGCCCTGGAGCCAGTGTCGCCATTCCTCCAGGGCCCACTTTATGGCCAGCAGCTCGCGGTCCCCTACCCCGTATCGCTGCTGAGTGGGGTTAAATTTCCTGGAGAAGAAACTACAGGGATGTAGCTTCTGGTCTGGACCTCGTTGGGAGAGAACGGCTCCGGCGCCCACATCCGAAGCGTCCACCTCCACAAGGCATGTCTTATTTGCATCTGGATGGAGGAGGATTGGTGCGGTGATGAAGCGATGACACAGTTCCTGAAAGGCGGAGATGGCGGTAGAGTTGAGGATGAAGGGGTGAGATGATGGTCGTGTCAGGGTGGTTAAAGGTGCTGCAACTGTACTGTAGCCCCGGATAAAGTGACGGTAGAAGTTCGCAAACCCGAGAAACCGTTGAAGTTGCTTGAGGGTCTTGGGTAGGGGCCAATGACTCACAACTTCCAGTTTCTGCGGGTCCATGGCCACATCCTGGGGCAAGATGACGAAACCCAGGAACGTGGTGGAGCGCTTGTGAAAGGCGCACTTCTCCAACTTACAATACAGTTGATGAGCGAGCAATCTCTTGAGGACTGCCCTGACGTGTTGGACATGTTCATCAACGGTACGGGAGTATATGAGGATGTCGTCTAAGTAGACAAAAACCCACCGGCCTAACATATCTCAGAGGACGTCGTTAATAAACTGCTGAAAGGCGGCGGGGGCGTTACAGAGTCCGAAAGGTATTACCAGGCTTTCATAGTGTCCTGTTGGGGTGATGAAAGCCGTCTTCCACTCATCGCCCTCTCTGATGCCCACCAAGTTGTAGGCGCTCCTTAGGTCCAACTTTGTGAAAATTGTGGTGCCAGAGAGGGCAGAACACTTGCAGAACACTTCAGCCAGGTCTCGGTAGGCGACGGGGATGGCGTTGATGTCGACTTCGGGGGCCTCGGACTCCCTAGAGCATGTCCCAGCCGAGGCCCGTAGGCAAAGTTCGGTGCAGGTCAGGCCCCATTGAAGGATTCGGTTTTGTGTCCATGAGATGAGCGGGTCGTGTTGCAGTAGCCAAGGGTGCCCGAGGATGAGGGGGGGGAGATGAAATGGGGGTGAGGTGAAACCGGATCTGTTCTTGGTGCTGGTCGATGATTAACGTGATTGGTTGGGTCTGGGTGATGATAGGGCTGGATGAAAGGGGCCGACCATCGACAGATGTAATCCGAACGGGCTGGGATAACGCCTCGAGTTCCACTCCCAGTTCTTTGGCATAAGAAGAGTCAATGAAGTTGCCAGCGGCACCGGAGTCGATGAACGCCGTACTTCTGACCCGTTTGTGGCCAAACTAGAGGTGTACTTGCACCGTGAGACGGGAAATGTTGGTAGTGGTGGCAGAGAGGTGGAGGGAATCCGGCGAGTCGCCCTCCTTACTCACCGGGCCTGAGCGTCTTCCCGGGCGAAGAGGGCAGATAGCTCTGTGATGCAACGCTGACCCACAATATGCACAGAGCCCTCCTCTGAAACATCGTTCTCTCTCTGCAGCGGGCAAGGAGGCGCGTCCTAATTGCATGGGTTCCCCGGCTTCGGTGTCAACCACGACAGGAGGTGGAGATCCGACAGGTCCGGTGGTGATGGCAGTGGAAAAGGGGCGTGCTTCAGGGACTGGATTGTAGGCGAGGAACGTGGAGGGTCGTGGCGTGGTCGGAGATGGTGATGAAGTGGCAGGCGGCAGGGTCAGGGGAGCTGGCCTCGGACGAGAGAGCAGTCGTTGGTCTATTCGGAGGGCGAATTGGATCAGCCCCTCCAAAGTAGTGGGAAGCTCTCGTCCGGCGAGTGCGTCCTTTATACGGGAAGCCAGTCCCTTGTAGTAGGCCGTCTGGAGGGCGGTGTCTCCCCAGGTGGTTTGGATGGCGAGGATCCTGAAATCTGCCGTGTAACGGCTCACAGACAATTCTCCCTGCCGCAGATGGTATAACTTTGAGTCAGTCTCCACCTCGGCAGCAGGATGTTCAAAAGTGAGTTTTAGTTGACGGGTGAACTCATTATATGAATGTGCTGTGTCCGAATCGGGGCGAAGAACCACCGTGGCCCACTCAGCTGCCTGCCCTGACAGCAACGAGACGAGAAGGGCAATGCGCAACCGGTCTGTGGAGTATCTGGTGGAATTAAACTCAAACACAAGATCCAGTGTGGTTAAAAAAACATTACACTTCCCATCTGTGCCATCCCATTTGTCCGGTAAAGCTAAATACACATCGGAGGGGGCAGCCGCCACCGCGACGAGCGACGGCCTAGCCGGCCGAGAAGCCGCCTCACGGAGCGGCGCGCTCTCCTGCGCAAGGCTGCGATGTCTTGGATGCTAGCACGGAGAGCTGCGACCTCACCGCGCAGCTGCTCAATAAGCCTAGCATGTCCGTTCACCACATCGCAGAGGTGAGCGTAATCCGCTGGGTTTACCGCAGACTCAGTCATTCTGTCACAGGACAACCAGAGGCGAATCAGAAGACTACCAGTTTGCCCGTGCAGACAGGTAACCACGCGATTTATTCTTAGAACTCTCTCACACAGAGAGCAAGAGTTTACACAATTAAACCCACGTTCTAACAACACACACTCAATCAGGAAAAATGGCACAAAATGGTGAGTACTCACGAAATTGGAAAACTCAATGACTGAGTGATGTGCGGCGCTATCTTGTTTCCTTTTATACTTCCTGAATCGCGACCATACTACTTCCGGGTCCTAGTGCCGGTCGCGTTGAGTGCGCATGACAATTGTACTATGATCTTTTCGTAAAGTGACCTTTTACCATCAGGCAGCTCCAAGGAGTTAATCTAAATCGCTAACATTTCGAAACTGACGTGACAGCAAAAAATAAGTGCTAATACTCATCTCTGTAATCTAGCTGCTGCTACATACACTTTGCATTGATCAAGCCTGGTCAATTGTAGCAAATGTAAAAAATTTTGTACAAATGTATTGTAGCAAATGGCTACTGGGCGAATAACCAAAATCGATCAGAAACTCCTTAGTGTTTGCACCAGATAATAATCATAAAGTCAGCTTTTTGCCTTCAGTAATGCTATTCTGTCACTTCTATTAGAGATACTGTAGCAGTTTAACCGTTATAGTTTAAAACATTAAAAGTAGTTAAACGGTTCACTTAAGCTTTAAGGTGTTACATTTAGGTGTCTTTCCAGAGTGAAAACACTTTTCTTGCAAATGTACAAACTTGCTCATACTTTCTCTTGTGCACGCTTGCATTGGTTGGGGTTGCCAGATCACACTGATAACATCCCCCCCTAGGCAGTGTTGCTTTAAGTCATGAATGGAAATTCAAATTATACGATGAACGTTCAAGTCAAACTGGTACTTGTGATGAAATTTCTTGCGTAAAGACCTCTAGCACAGTACAGTGATGAGACTCTCAGCTGTATAACATTTGTCTGTATGTCCGCGAACGAAGACACGACCAAGTCCACTGCTGTTGCACTTGTAAACAATAACGGAGTGGAACACCTGATTCCTGAAAATCAACAGATAACTTGTCACCAACTCGTCAAGGAGACGCATCTGTCTGTCTGAACTGTACACAAAATCATTCACAAACACCAATTGCACAGTACAGGAACTTTACGTCTGGAATATTCCCTGTAAAGTCCTGACCTCGCTCCTAGCCACTTTGAAATATTTGGGCCATTAAAGGAGTTCCTGGTAGGCCAGTAGTTCAGACATGAAGCAGGCAGTCCTTTGGAATACTGAGGACATTTTCTACATTGATGGTATCCAAGCCCTAGTGAAATGCTGGGATGAGTCATGTGACTAGTATAGCAGGTGATTATATAGAGGGATAAAGACAACATCTTAAACAGGTTATCCAAACGATCAAGAGTAATCCAAAATTTAAATCCGTGAAAAAGGCACGAGTCATGTGATGTACGGTGATAAACATAAAATAAAAGTGTTCCAGGCTTGGTAACAACACTGGAACTAATCACCAGGAGTGTATAATACTTTGTAATGACAGTGTGTACATGAGTCTGTTTTGTATGGGTATGTGATTAGTCTCAGGTCTGTTAGAATTCCGGTAAGCCGGAATTTAGGAGCTGGGATTTGTAGTTCTTGGTATAGTTTTGGCTGACAGTTGCACCCCGAGTAACTACTATAAATTATTCAGTAAAAGCTATGAAACTAATAGGAACACATGGAACTGTAAAATAAGGAGTTAATAAGCAAATACAGTAAATGTTTGTTTTTTTCCTGAAAAGATCCTAGTCATTTCGAATCGCCTTTTGGTTCTGACCTTAATGCAAACGTGAAAATCACAGACAGTACAGCACAGAACGTGAAAGCTGACTAATGAGGCTACAGTACCCTCTGTACCACCCCTGAGGCCACAATGAAAGGTGGCCAGCAGCTCTGGCAATGCCGGGACTGTATGACATCTTCTAATTTGAGTCATTATTTCAAAACAATATGACTTGGCAAATTGCAAAATGGTTTCTTCTGTCATGGCAACTGAAATAATACGTGTCCAAACAGCTCTTTCATTATGAGACTGCGCTATCTGTAGGCGTCATTGCCTCGTATGAGCGGCAACTATTTTAGGAACGTGCCAACACAGGATCAGACATTACTATCAACCTGAATAAACTGTAACAACACCTTCACTGTAAAAAATCTCACTCACTTTAAGAGAGAAACGTTAATGAATTTATAATTAATAAAGCAGGAAAAAAAACAGTTGTTCAAAGCCCTTTTATCCTGGGCGAGGGTTTCCCAAACTGGGCAGGTGAACACCTAGAGGTGAATAATGGAATTGCAGTGGGGTTTGTGAAACTGAAAAAAAACTTTTTAATAAGTAAAATATTAAATAAATTCAAACCATGAAGTTATAGCCATTATGCAAATTAGATCTCTTTGATTTAACACTGTAAGTAAAAAAATGATAGAAGTTAAATGAACATGTTTACATAGCACTGTCACCTTGCACCTGCAATGTCTGGGTTTGATTCCCATCTCTGGGTTTGTATGCATTGAAATAGCATGTTCTCCCTGTGCTTATTGTTGTTTTTTTCCCCCAGAGAAATCTGGTTTCCTCCCACAGTCCAATGCAGACTAGGCAGATTAGGCTAATTGGCCTTCGCAAATTGCAGATCGTAAAATGAGAACAAATACAATGGTAATCACCATTGTCCTTCATGGTCACTAGCGGGACTACAGTAATCATTATTGTAAATAATCCGACATCAGGTCATGAATTCACCATAAAGTAGATTTGTCACAGAACAATAGGTGCACTTAAATGGACCGTTATATTTCACTTATAATGGGAATAATATCCCATTAGAATAAAAACGCATCACTTATGAGTAGGAGCAGTAGGTTCCGATCTGGCCTGACAGGAATTAATTTTCAATGAGATTAAAAGCGGGTGGTGTAAACTTTTGATTATTAATTAAATAAATAAATATTAATATTGCTTTTTTTTTTTTTTTTTTTTTTACATTTTTGGAATAAATATTTTCTACCACATGGGCATAACACGAGGTTTTTGGGTATGATACTGGGTTTCTCTCCCACCTGTTTTTACTTTCATCCACCAAGTCTGAGCACTAATTGACTCAGTGAGACTGAATTCTTGTAACCAATCATAACGCAGTAGGCGGGATCTTCCCAGAAAAGCTGGGAAGCCTAACGTAACCTCAAAGTTGGAGAAAAATACTTCTTCTTCTGCGTCTGTTATACTTCCAGCCGATTAAACGCTTCACAGCGGGCAGAACCACTTTGGCATGTTTAAAAAGTTATACTCATATAAACATTAAGTTGGAATCTCTAACCCGAATGATTTCAAACAGATTGAAGAAATATTGTCCGTTTATTCGTAGCTAACGCCAGAAAAAAAGCCTCATAACCCATTTTAAAAAAAAATCCTTTTTAACTATGAGTGCCAGACCAAACATCTTAAAAAGCTAGTGTTTGTAGACAATATAGTCAAAACAGCATTTTATTCATAGCCACAACAAAATGTCAGTCGGTTTAAGGGAAGACATAAACAAGACTCATAGAGTTTTTCTAAAGGGAATTTTGCAGCATTTTCTATATAGATAAGCAGCGGGGGGTTTCTTCTAGCATGGGGCTGAGCAACATTTAAGCTCGCTAAATGTCAAGCAGTTTGTGCAAAAATTTGCATTTCATCAGTTCAGCTCAGAAGAGCGTTATAATGTGTGGAGACTCCGACACATTTAAATAGGCGTCAGTTATGTGTCATCTTCCCTGCTCGTGTGTTTGTCACTTCATTTGAACACGGCTATACATTTTGTTTATTAGTCTGTATTAGTTGATCTGGCAACCAGGAAGATCTGGCAAGAGTGTAATGAGTTTTTGACACCTGTCATCTGCCAATATGCTTTACTGCCGGCGCTGAGATTAGATTAAATCGACTAACTGCTGACATTACAGCCACCTCCATCTTCATTAAGGGGATTTATCTGGTAACATAGTTGCACTGAGCACACAATATTCACACTAACTAGCTGTGAGTAGATAAAAAAGTGCAACAGACAGTGTAAAATGGAAAATATAACTGAGACGACATTGTGGGAGGCACTGTTGCCTGGTACCTCCAGGATTGGGGGTTTGCATATTCATCCTGTTGTTTCTGGGGTTCCTCCAGTACTCTGGTTTCCTCTCACAGTCCAAAGAAATTCACTGGAGGCTGATTGGCATTGCCAAGTTGCCTATGGATGGATGGATGGATGGATGGATGGATGGATTGATTGATTGATTGATTGATGGATGGTTGGATGGATGGATGGTTGCATGGATGGATGGATGGATTGGTTGATGGATGGATGGATGGATGGATGGATGGATGGATGGATGGATGGATGCATTACCAAAACTACAAAAATCTATTGTTATGTGCATGGTAAGTTCTTTTCATTGTTTTCATTTATTTACACCTGATAACTATGGAACTTGAAACAACACTAATTTTTCTAAATACCAACAATTCTTAAATGGGGATCTAATAAGGATATACACACACTTGGGAGGAAAGGTGGCAACCTTATATGAGGACAGAGTGGTTCTACAAGATTAAGGTAAACAGCAAACCTGTGACTTACTTAGGGAATAAAAGACTGCCCCATATAACAGCCCCTCCCTAACTATTATATTCTTCCCATGCCAGCAAAACAGCAAACAACCATAAAACATGTTACCAGTCTCTCTCAATTTTTTAACTGCAGGTTAAAAAACAACATGCATCTGTTCTGTCCAGCTGTCCTCCCCTGAAGACCTTCCTCTGATGGAGCCTATAACTTGTACTGACTTATAACTTTTACAACGCACTGAATCTGGAAACTCCATCCATACATGTTTGATATTAATCTTTTAACGATTCTATTCTGAATTAATGATAAATATTCTGCATTAACTCTCGATAGGACGAAGCAATTTGAATAAAACAACATATAGCGCTTCAAACACGAATGCCCCGGGATGCCCCAGAGTCAGACTGATAAGGTACAGTAGGTGCCAGTTCGCCTTATAACGCCATACCCCGTCCTTCAGTCACTCACTGGGATGTCATAATTTGTAAGTCGCTATGGATATGAAATGAAATGTGTCTGCATCGCATATAATGCAATCGATTACATATATATACTGTACACGTCATAGTATGTAGCTTTTTTTTTGCTTTTTTTTTTTGAGAAACAAGTGCAGATGATGTCAGATTAGATTAGATTAGATTAGATTAGATTAGATTCAACTTTATTGTCATTGCACATAGTCACAAGGCAACGAAATGCAGTTAGCATCTAACCAGAAGTGCAAGTTAGCAGTGCAATATAAACATATATACAGATCTATAAAAACTTGTATGATAGAAGTAAGGTCTATGTATAAATTGTATTACAGAAAGAAATATATATATATATGAATATACAGTGTAAAGTGATTCGTATACTGGTGATGCTGAATGCTGAGTGGTTGGAACAGACAAGAGGGGAAATGAGGTCGCTGCTGAGGTTGGTACAACAACTAATTTTTAAATGGTACTTTTAGGCACTTTGCATTGACATCATGTAATTTAATATGAAGTATGGCTCAATGAGGGATGGCTCAAGACTTTTGCACAGTACTGTACCTTTTATTTTTAGCCACATTACACCATAGCCTTCCGCTTGTTTAAAATTAAACAAATCTTAATCAATCCTGCTTTAAAATTACTAACAAAAAATTCCTAGCATTAATGTGATTCATTTGCATTGTGATTTAACGTGAAAAGAAAATCGTCTCTGATGATATCTTTCAAAATTATTCACTCTGGTCGTGTGTCACACTGTTTTTTTTATTTTTTTTTTTATGCACATGCAGGAAAGTACCTCAAAGTCCTTCAGCGTGCTCTTCCATGTACAGCCGTGGTTAGCGCAGTGCACTCTCAGTGCTAGAATCTCTTTATTGACTGCTGCGTCGTTGAAGAACTGCAGTCACGAAAATAAAAATAAAAAAAAAACAGGGGGAAATTATGACAATTTTCCTGAAACACTTTACTGTGACTCAGAACATTTTTTCTGTAAATCAAACCTGGGTTTCCTGTGAGTATATCTGACTCTGATACCGTACATCCTGTTTCATTTAACTGGAATGTTTTCAACCAGACTTGAGGTACAACCAAACATTAGAGAATTCTCAAAGTTACAGTTACATAACTTATCGCAAGAAAACATTTTGCTCAGGAATGCAGAATTTGACAGAAATGTCTGCAAATATCCAAAAAGAAAGGACGAAATTCATTGAAAGAGCAGGTTATAATGATGTAGGTTAGGGGTTCCTAAACTAGGGGTCACGACCCCATGCTTTATAAATCAGATCATGCAAGAAACTTACAGTACGATCTTCTTTTTCGTTTTATTTAAACAAGATAAAATCGGAAGTTATGCTTAAAATACTCTACTTTGTGTGCTACTATCAGTTAGCATGAGTCACACTCTAACAAGCCACATTTAAAGATGCTGTTTATCAAAAATGCAAAGATTATCTCTGGTCATCTACCTCCACTAGTTTCCTGACAATCTCGGCGGCGACTCAAAGAAAAACCAGACGTCAAGAAAACACACGTTAGGATAATTTGTGGTGAGTAGTTCAAACGGTTAAGGTGTGTAATAAGGTGCGGTTAAAGCGAGTTCTAAAAGATGATGGTGAAAAAAGAAAAAAAAACCTTATAAGGAAAGATTATGGTGAGTACTGTAGTCATGGCTAGCTCTCGTACATAACCACGTTTTATCCGTCTCAGAACATGACGGGTTTTACTAGCATCAGAACCTCTATCGATAAACGCTTCAGTGCACTTTTGCCCTCGCTCTGAATAAGAGCGTCTGTGTAATGCTGTAAATGTAAATGAGAATTTCTTCGAATTCACCTTCTTCGCACTCACGCGCGAAAAAGCGTTTCCATTCACGTTGTTGTTTGCATGTCTATGTTTATGCATATTTTCATAAGGCTGTGGTGTGCTGTCATAGTCATCTAATAAATTCTCGCCTCCACTTGAAGCCACGGTAAAAATACTGAATGTCGGGGAAAATACCGACTATTAAAAGTAGTCTTGAACATTAAAGTACTTTAATACATTAATGCATCGACCAATTTATTAAATAAGACCTACCAAACAGTACAGGACACATTTCACTATGTACATCTGTCAGCACTCCTGTACTCCACAAGGGAATGGAAATAACCTGGATGTTATTTGGATATTGGATTAGCACTGGTGAGTGTATGCTGCTGATAGATAGGTGTGCTGGTACAGTTGCCACTCTATGTATACCTTTTCTATACAGAGGCTATAACTCTGTACAGTACCAGTCGAAAGTTTGGACACACCTTCTAAATCACATGGGTCATGGAGCCTATCCCAGGAGACTTAGGGCAGGAGGTGGGTTACACCCTAGACAGGGTGCCAATCCATCGCAAGGCACACACACACACACACACACACACACACACACACACATTCATTCATTCACACACTTCAGGCAATTCGTCTACTCTGCATGTCTTTCGACTGTGGGAGGAAACCCACCAAGCACAGGGAGAACATGCCCACTCCATGCATACAGACCCTGGGCGGGAATCGAACCCAGACCCTTGAGTGACAAGGCAACAGTGCTAACCACTAAGCCACTGTGCCGCTCTTTCTAATTCAGTGTTTTTGATTTTAGATTTTTTGGGGGGATGATATTATAACAATACTGGAGATGTCAAAACTATGAAATAACACATATGGAATTAGGTAAGTAAATAACAAGTCAGTTGTTATTTTAAGACACGAAGGTCGGCTGTTCTGGAATAGTTCTTGCAAGAACAGTATTGTGTCAAGTGCATTTGCAAAACCCATCAAGCACCATGATGAAACTGGCTCTCGTGAAGACCTTCCCAGGAAAGCAAGACCAAAACCTACCTCTACTGCAGAGGAGAAGTTCATTTAGAGCCAGCCTCAGAAATCAGCAATTAACAAACAGCAGCTCAGATTAGAGCCGTTATGAAGCTTTACAGAGCATGAGTAGCAGATACAGTACAGACCAAAAGTTTGGACACACCTTCTCATTCAAAGAAGTTGAATTTGTATTACGGCAAGAAAAATGCAGCTAAGTGAAGAAAAACGAGTGGCCATCATTACTTGAAGAAATGAAGGTCAGTCAGTCCGAAAAATTTGAAAGTGTCCCCAAGTGCAGTCAGAAAAACCATCAAGCGCTACAAAGAAACTGGCTGACATGCGGACCGCCCCAGGAAAGGAAGACCGAGAGTCGCCTCTGCTGCGGAGGATAAGTTCATCCGAGTCACCAGCCTCAGAAATCGCAGGTTAACAGCAGCTCAGATCAGAGAGCAGGTCAATGCCACACAGAGTTCTAGCAGCAGACACATCTCTAGAACAACTGTTAAGAGGAGACTGTGTGAATCAGGCCTTCATGGTAGAATATCTGCTAGGAAACCACTGCTAAGGACAGGCAACAAGCAGAAGAGACGCGTTTGGGCTAAAGAACACAATAAAGAAAACTCTTTGAATGAGAAGGTGTGTCCAAACTTTTGGTCTGTGCTGTATGTCTCAATATCAACTGTTCAAAGGAGAATATTGTATATTTTGGAGGCCTTTAGCATTGTTTTACACTTTAGAAAGAGATAGAAATCAGGTAAGATCATTTAATTAGAAGGCGTGTCCAGACTTTTGACTGGCACTGTATGTGTCAACTGTGTAATGTTTCTCAACCCCCACAGGGTGACACTAAGGCGTTTTCAAAGTCCCAGCAGTGCACTCATATCAGGAACGCACAAGATGGCCCTATCATGGTAGAGTCACTGCTTTGCTTATAGTGATCCAAATAATAAATCGGTGGTTGTCCTGTAGTGGTCTTATATCGTACGGTGTCAGATGTGGTGTAGTCAGTAATAAAGCACCACAAAATGACTGAAAATGATTGTTTTACATAAGCATAGAGTTTAAAAAAAATATGATCTACACAGACAGCTGATCATTTCATCTTTTAAATCTATTCGACAGATTTTGGTCTAAATTTCTTCTCATATAATCACATCTAAATATGCAGTGTGTAATTTGATAGTTTTGCTGTCGAAGAAATGAGTTATTAAGTAATCTGATGACTAGAAAAAACATTTTCTGACAAATATTACTGCCCATAATTAAGAGATAAAATAATCAAGATGAATGAAGCTTCTAAAGATGAATCAATAAGTCAGTGAATTAAAAGGATTCTGTACATACCTGGTCAAGGGTCAATAGGCTGTGGTTGCTTTGCAGGTTTGGGTCTTCTTTACACTTTGTACACACAAGATTTTTGTTGTTTCTGTTATTAAAAAAGAAAGAAAGAAAGTAAGAAAGAAAGATGCTTTAAGGATACGAACAGCAAACAATGAATATGAGAAAATAAGTATGCAAATAAACAAAGAACAATGAAGCAAAATGAATGAATCAGTTGATTACGCAATTAATTAGGCATAAACAGAACATTTAAACAAATTATGACTGTCAAAGTAAATACACTCTGGAGTTAATTTTTTATTTTGTTCGAGTGGTTAATGGTTTGACTTCGTGATGACACACTACTTAAAAAACTTTTTTTCCAGTCATTTTCTAAATAACCTTTAAAAGTTCCCCAACTTTTTTTACTTTCTAGCTTTGGTACTTTTTCATCGCAGTCCCCACATACTGTACAGTACATCCCGTAAACTGATTTTTTTTTTGTTTTGTTTTTTTGTTAGTCATGTAGTGCATAGATTTTGTTTTTTTTTTCATATTTCTTATAAGTTATACAGTAGATTATTCCGAAGGTCACTTCATTCAAAATTAATTAAGTTTGAACTTAATACAACTTTCCATTACCTAGCAAAAAATAATGAATCAATTAAATTAATAAAAAAAGTATAAAAGTATAAAACTGTTTCATATCGAAACCGCCCACAGAGTGTACATCACATTTCCATGACAGATCACTGAATGTGGAAGTAACCGAATATCCTTTATGGATACCGTAATCACGTACATTTCACGCGATCCTACCTTTCTGCTACGTGACTATAGTACGTGACGAGATACACAACGAAACAGAAACAGTTGCGATGGAATTAGGTCAGCACGTGTTTAAGGATTACCCTTGGGTTTTTCTTTGCACTTATTTACCACTCAGTCCATTTTCGCTTTTATTTGAACCTCCGAGGCCCTGAGCACAATATCTAACCTCATCATTGGTGATTCACTCGTGCCATTTACACATGTGGGTTTCACACTTTTTACATGATCTGTACCACAGTTCCAGTTTTTCAGATGCAGGTAGACTCTTTATGTGTTTTGTGTGAAATTTCACAGCATGTCCAAAAAACTATACTAAAGCTCTGTATAGTCTGGATGCTGAAAAAAGCTGCTATTAAAAACAATGATATACTGTAGATCATTTTGCCACATACATGGCAGCATTTAGATTATCTCCCGGAAGTTTGTTTGTCTATATACTGTACACGGCATCATGTACAAGTCTTAGGCAGATGTAGAGAAATGCTATAAAGCAATGGCTTCTTTAAAAAGGGTGACAATGTAGGTTTTCTGTAAAAGAAACTACAAAGTCAATATTATTTGTGACAACCTTTTGTTTATAAACATACACCTTGGTTTATAAACATTGCAGTTAAAAAAAAAAGGATTTTTTTCTGAGCATCTTTGAGAACATTTCTTCTGGCTTTATACAAACAAAATTTGTATAAAAAGTCTACTGTGCATAAGTTTTATGCACAGCATTGTATATATATCCTGTATAATGGAGGTAGAAAATTGAGTGCAGTACACAAAGTTGCCAGGGAAACAGGATGTTTTATTCTGATGATGCATAGTGGGTGTACAATAGATGATATCATGACTGATCATCAACCATCCTGATGATCATATCTTTGTATGTGTGTGTATGTGTGTGTGTGTGTGTGTGTGCTGGGAGGGTGGTATTTTTTTTTTTTTTTTACTGCCACCTCCACCCACACATTTCTGAGAATCATTGAGACGTCAATATGTCATGACCATCAGTGGCCTTATAGAGAAAGCAAGAGAGTAAATAAATTCACATTTGGAAATGTACTGTACTAATCCTATCTAGAGTACATCCCTACACATTTACAGGCATTAATGTCTCAGAAGCCCCAGTTCGATTCCTAGCCAATGCCCAAACCCCAGCCACTGGATACAGTGCCGGAACAGAGATGCACAAATGCATGATGTCGGAAGCAAAGAGATTATATTTAAATGTTTGGCCAGATCATGTACATGTACAAATAAAAAACACACTCATTAACATGTAAGTCATAGAGAGACCTGGAGACAGTATAATAAGACGATAGGACATACATTTGCATTTTCTGGTTTAACAAAAGGGTTCCAGCAGACACAAGCTGTTTGCATGTATATTCGTCTGGACACGAGCCATAGGAAGTGTTAACAGATTAAGGAATCAAGCACAATGAGGGGCTTGTTTCATGCACATAGAGGCACGAGTTCACATCATATTATAAAACCTTACAGAAGGTCTTTACAAAAATGTCTTCATGAAAATAAGATGTTATTCATTACTCACTAAAGATGATTTTAGTATTAGGAGTTATAGAAATAATTCCTGTTTTGGGGTCTGAAGATGTCTACGGTCCTGAAGATGTTATGAGGTGGCTTAGTGATCGTCACTGTCACCTCGCACATCCAGGGTCCGGGTTCGATTCCTGCCTCGGAGTCCGTGTGTGTAGAGTTTACATGTTCTCCCTGTGTGTGGTGGGTTTCCTCCGGGTACTCCAGTTTCCTCCCACAGTACAAACACATGAACATTAGGCTAACTGGCGTTCCCAAATTGCCTGTAGTGCGTGAATGCGCGTGTGAGTTTTGGAAATAAATACAGTGGTAATCCCCATTGGCCCCCATGGCCCCTACTTGGACGACAGAGGTTCCTAGATGGATGGATGGATGGATGGATGGCTGTTATGCAGTGAGTACCAGGGTCTCATCATGTACAGTATACCGCTGCATCCTGTGTACAGTGTTTTGGGGGGGAGACTTAGGGCGGGGTACACCCTAAACAGGTACGCATACAGACACGCTCATTCACAGACTACGGGCACATTTTTGGAATATCTTTGGACTGTCGAAGGAAACCAGAATACCTGAGGTCCTGTGCTGTCTTAAACCATTTTTATTCCATCAAGAATTCCTGCAGTTTTTTTTTGTTTTTTTTTTTTGTTAAATGAGCAATTCAAAAACAGAACATGAAGAGCCTGAGCCTGTTTTTTTTTTTTTTTTTTAAAGGTTAGGAATGAAAAACATGTCCTAAAGGAATAAAAAAAAGTAATAAATGCATTTTTTTCCTTCCTCCTTAAAACTTTGTTCGTCATAAGTTTGTGCACAGGAAGTCCTGCACCCAGGCCCTGCTTGCTGAGCGAGTGAGCGAGCGAGCATGCGCGCGCGCTTACCTGATGAGCCAGTGAACGCACGCGAGGCAGTAACGGTGGCCGCACGCGCTCTGGTGCGCTCCGTTCAGCACGCAGTCGCAGTGGCTGCACAGGTACTTGGGCGCCGGGACCTCATCACAGATGCTCTGCGGGAAGCCGGACGGGTACTCGTTCTCACCCGGGGAACTCGTTCCGTTCATCTCCGAGCTGTCAGCGGCGCTTCACTAAACTCCCCGCGCGCTCTGCTGTGACTGACACAAACACTGCGGGGAGCCAGTGACGTCATGTATGGGGGGAGGAGGAGGAGGAGGCGGAGGGGGGGGGGGGTTTCCGGGTAAATTTCAGTGCGGGTTTCCCCCACACGGAAATAACAAGCTCTCTTTTACTTGTAGGCGATCAGAACGGAGGAGAAGTGAACAGAATGTCAGCACACTCAGCAGTATTTTTTACATTCGATTCCAACTCCGTATTAAAAAATATTATTAAGAAGAAACATATCACTCCGTCTCTCTATCAGTTCAGTTCAGAAGAGCTTTATTGGCATGAAAGTTAACAAACATATTACACTGTTGCCAAAGCAATTATAAAAACAATAATTACATTATAAACAACATCAGGCTGAATTTATAAACCTATATAAACATTATAAACATATTAGAGATGAAAGAATATCATATTAGGTACACACAAACAGAACAAAACCTTTAAATAAATAGAATACATGTAAAAAAAAAAAAATATATATATATATATATATATATATATATAAATATATATATATATATATAAAAGGTTAAATAACAACTAACTATCTGTATTATAAATAATACCAAACTGCATTTATAAACATATATAAGACACATCCATACATAAGATAAAAAAATAAAAAAGTTCTGTATGTACATTGAAGATATTTGCGAAAACTTGTTTAATTGGGGTGATGAAAGCTTAGTAATAGAACACATCAAGATCTTTTTTGGAATGTTTGTTTGTCTGTTTGTTTTTGCACACATAAACGTACTAAACCAATTTTTGTTTTGGTGGGATTTTTCCCTGATTTTCTACCTAATTTAGTCATATCCAATTCCTCTCCATCACTAGGGGGATCCCACATTAAGGCGAGCGTAGAGTTGCGTAGCGCAGGCTACTACGACCGTTGAGTCAGGAGGACTGAAGATGTGTTTCTTCCAAACCACGTGGCTTGTTCATGCTCAGCCAATCAGCTTTCTCTAGAGCTACGTTTGCACTCTCAGTTAAATGTGACCCAATTCCGATTTCTTGCTCATATGCGACACATATCGGATATTTTCTATGTCCGTGTAAACAGGAAAAAAACGCATGCATTCCGATATTTCGAGATCGGTTTCAGGCCTCCTTCATATATGGAAATAAATCAGATATAAATCAGATATGTGCTAAACGTGTAAACAGACAGATCGGATTTTCTGAGGCATTGCGTTCTGTACGTCATTAAAACTGCGACTTCTAGGACACAATAAATGAAGCATATGCGCAGGCTGCAATGATGGCCCTTTTCCTCCTTCTCTGTTTCGCGAACTTTGCATATATCGCAGAGCTAGCATCAAGCATATTTCACCTTCGTCCATCTTGGCTAATGTGTAGTGCAAGAACCTCCCTTTAAGTATGCGCGATGTTTCAGACGGTATGGCAAGTGTAAACGCTTGAATCGGATATGGGTCATAGTTGAAAGAACGTGTGAACAGACGGTCAGAAAAATCAGATATAGGCAACAAATCAGAATTGGGCATCGAGACCTGCAGTGTAAATGGGGCTTAGGACTCTCCGCATGATCATTTCCGGATCATTTGCGGATGATAGGGCGAGCACTTTACCACTGCGCCACTCAGGGGCCTGAACGAATTTTAATGTTGTTTTCACAGGTGTATTTGACCGAGCTTGAGGTAACTTATAGGCTTTGTTTCATCGCAATCGGCCCATTGGAAGGGAAAAAATGCTACTTTGGAATTTTTAAAAAATCACAAGTTCACCTCTAAATTCAACAGATGGCGCTGTACATTTTTTAATACACGCTTATGAGTGTGCAATTGGACGATGTGTGATCTCACACCTTTCTTCCACACACTTTGCGGTAACACAAACAAATGTGATAATTCCAAAATTCAACAGATAGCGTTGTATTAAAAAAAAAAAATTAAAAAATTACGCGCTCATGAGTGTGCAATTAAATTCCACGTGAACAAAGTCACAAGTACATTTAGCATTAAATATGAAAGGATAACATGTGGACACTGTCCCTCACTGCCTCTCAGGCTCTCACAGACTGACACATAATTTGCAGCGAAAGCAGAGTGGGGTCTTCTAAAATGATTTCCGATTTTTGCAATATTTGTCATTTTGGGAAAATTTGGGATTATGTGTGTGATCATTGCAGTGAAGATGTTCCTTATATTTTGATCTCCTTGACAGTGAAGGAGGAAATGCAGCTCCGTCTCGACCTGACTGCTCGTACACCGAGCACACGGCCTCTGCTGTCTGGCCAGCCCGGTTCTCATGCGTCGGCCCGCATCCACCGGGTTTGGGTCTGACTGTCCCAGTGCTCCAGATACACTCTCCTCATCTGATCAGGACCATGCCTGACTCTGATTAGACTGTGGTGAGCAGTGCTGCTCTAAGACTGCAGTGTGTTGAGGGGTTAGCGTCCTAGTGAGTCTCAGGACCAGCTGATAGAGGGGACTGGGTTTAGGGCTGAGCTCATGGGTTTTCAGTGCTTCATAATGCAGGAGGTTTTCATTACTTGATTTTAGATGTTTATAGAATTTTAATGCTCTTTTTTGTAGGGCTGTAATCAGGGGGAATCTCTCTCTCTCTCTCTCTCTCTCTCTCTCTCTCTCTCTCTCTCTCTCTCTCTCGCATTCTCTATTTACACCATATCCGTCCCAGCATGCGGAAAGTCCCCAGAGTAAATATACCTTTCTCTGACATTTAGCCAGTCATGTACCTGTCCTCTACATCAACACCTGTTACACTTATTCAAAATACAGTAGAATTAACATCACCACCACCACCCTCACCATCATCATCATCATAATAATAATGATATTAATAATAGGGCATTGTGGCTCAGTCTCACACTTCAACAACTTTGATTTGAATATCACCTTTGGTGTGTGTGTGTGTGCGCGTGTACATGCGTGTGTGTGCGTGTGAGTGAGTGGAGTTTGCATACTGTCCCTGTGCTTTCTGGGACTACCCATCATCTGGGTCCCCTGGCTTCCCCCACAGTCCAAAGACTAGACACGCATTGTAGGCTGACTGGGATTTCCATTAGTCACTCATTCACTCACTATAACATCTTATTCTGTACACGGTCACCGGGGCCCAGGGGACTCAACAGTGTGAAGAGTGTGAACAGTGTGTCACAGTACATCACAGGGCACACAAGCACACACACTTTTACATACTCAGGACCATTTGGAAACACAAATTAGGCTAATCTGCATGTCTTTGGAGTGTGGGAGGAAAATGTAGTGCATGGAAGGAAATCCCCCAAACACAGGGAGAACATGCAAGCTCCATGGACACAATCCCGAGGTGCGAATCAAACCCTTAACCCTGAAGGTGCAAGATGTAATAATAATAATAATAATAATAATAATAATAATAATAATAATAATAATAATAATAATAATCTTCATCAGCATCAGCATCATCATCGTCATGATAGCACAGTGGCTTAGTGGTTAGCACTATTGCCTTGCACCTCCAGGGTCCAGGTTCGATTCCTCTCAGGTCTGTGTGCATGGAGTTTGCATGTTCTCCCCGTACTTGGTGGGTTTCCTCTCACAGAAAAACAGAAAGTCAACACAGATAACAATCAAACCAAGGACAACCCACCGACAGCTGTAGATCAACTTTTTATTCTTAATATAATTTTTAAGAAGGTTTCTTTTATTGTGTTTCATCTATTCTGCATACGTTTGACCCAGAGCTTGACCCTTACCAGTCCTTGCCTACTTATAACCCATGAAAGGTTACAAGGACCCTAAATGTGCTACCGTTTGATCACATGTCAAACCCAAGTGGAAGCTGTACTGTAGATAATAGCTGGTAGGCCCAGTTCAAGTCCAGTTGAGAGCTATGTGGGATCTATATGAACATGCTGACTTGGAAAGTTCATGAGTTACCTGGAAATATAATCTTTCTAAAATGGTTTTAGATCCCCATACCTTCAGTGTAGAGCGTGCATGAAACGCATGTCAAAGAAATCAATAAAAATGCCTCGTGCGGACATTCATGGAAGAGAATAATCTATCCTAAAATCGGCGTAACTTCAGGATATAGTGTTAAACAGACTCTAGTGAATGTAACACTAGAGTTCAGTTATTCTACAGTCTTTATTTTACTGCCTGTATTATCTAAATATCATTCCCTTCACACAAGAGTCAAAAAGACAAACTCATGAAATGTCTTCCAGAGGGACACAAGCTCATCGTGCGAACGCTACGGCCGGCCTGAGGCCCATCGCGACATTTCCACGTCAGTGTGTAGAAATGCCAACTGCTGGACAAACTCAACCATTTACACAAATAGGTCAGAGGTCAGGATGGCTTCTCTCTCTCTCTCTCTCTCTCTCTCTCTCTCTCTCAGATGAGCTGGAGTTTTTAGTCTAATGCTTTTGTACCCAAACCTGAATATTGCTGAACAGATGGTCTTTGAAACCCCAATAAGAAATCCACATAAATAATTGATCATTTCGTGCTAGATAAAGAGGTCCGGATAAATGAGACAGCTTCCGTCTGTATGTTTTCTGTCTTTTAGTACATGAATGTTTTACACTGAGGTTGCCTTAATTAATATACAGTATGCTCTTAATGTAGTTGAAAACTCATGAACTTTAGCATTATTTAATGTAAAAAAACACAAATAGATGTGCAGTTTTATATATATTCTCATTAATGCAATTATCTAATCAACCAATCACATGGCAGTTGCTTCAATGCATTTAGGGGTGTGGTCCTGGTCAAGACAATCTGCTGAACTCCAAACTGAATGTCAGAATGGGAAAGAAAGGTGATTTAAGCGATTTTGAGCGTGGCATGGTTGTTGGTGCCAGACGGGCCAGTTTGAGTATTTCACAATCTGCTCAGTTACTGGGATTTTCACGCATAAACATTTCTAGTGTTTGCAAAGAATGGTGTGAAAAGGGAAAAACATCCAGTATGCGGCAGTCCTGTGGGCCAAAATGCCTTGTTGATGCTAGAGGTCAGAGGAGAATGGGCCGACTGATTCAAGCTGATAGAAGAGCAACTTTGACTGAAATAACCACTCGTTACAACCGAGGTATGCAGCAAAGCATTTGTGAAGCCACAACACGCACAACCTTGAGGCGGATGGGCTACAACAGCAGAAGACCCCACCGGGTACCACTCATCTCCACTACAAACAGGAAAAAGAGGCTACAATTTGCACGAGCTCACCAAAATTGGACAGTTGAAGACTGGAAAAATGTTGCCTGGTCTGATGAGTCTCGATTTCTGTTGAAACATTCAAATGGTAGAGTCAGAATTTGGCGTAAACAGAATGAGAACATGGATCCATCATGCCTTGTTACCACTGTGCAGGCTGGTGGTGGTGGTGTAATGGTGTGGGGGATCTTTTCTTGGCACACTTTAGGCCCCTTAGTGCTAATTGGGCATCGTTTAAATGCCACGGCCTACCTGAGCATTGTTTCTGACCATGTCCATCCCTTTATGACCACCATGTACACATCCTCTGATGGCTACTTCCAGCAGGATAATGCACCATGTCACAAAGCTCGAATCATTTCAAATTGGTTTCTTGAACATGACAATGAGTTCACTGTACTAAAATGGCCCCCACAGTCACCAGATCTCAACCCAATAGAGCATCTTTGGGATGTGGTGGAACGGGAGCTTCGTGCCCTGGAAAACAAATCTCCATCAACTGCAAGATGCTATCGTATCAATATGGGCCAACGTTTCTAAAGAATGCTTTCAGCACCATGTTGTATCAATGCCACGTAGAATTAAGGCAGTTCTGAAGGTGAAAGGAGGTCAAACACCGTATTAGTGTAGTGTTCCTAATAATCCTTTAGCTGAGTGTATATAAATATATATATATATACACACATTATTACCTTTTGAATGAACTGAACTATATATAGTTCAGTTCATTCAAAAGGTAAGAATGTTTTAGTGTATGCACATTCCACATTTTAGACAAATCTTTTAAACATTTACATTTACATTAAACAAGCATGCAAACAAAATGCAGCTTATCTAAAGGTTCATAACACGGATAAGGCGAACAGGTGGTGCATGGCTCTGAAATCGCATAACATGAGATTCCCAAGACTTTTCAAGGATTAACTGAAAAGCATGTTAACGGGATGTTAACCGTGACCCTACTGGTGATGAGTGGTACTGTCCTAGGTTTTTTAATAAACAGTACTTAAAGCTTCTTTCTATAACTGTTAAATAAATGTTATCTATCTACAGAAAACATTGTTGATGGCAATTAGACTTGGGCAAGAGAACACAAACACACAAATTAAATGTGCAGTTAATGTTGAATCAATGAATCAGAAATGACTTTAGAAGCAGTTATGCATTAAACTCATTAAACTCACTCACAATCATCCATACTGCTTTATCCTGTATACACGTACGACTCATTCACACACTACAGGCTATCGGGGAACACCAATTTACCTAACCTGCATGTCTTTGGACTGTGGGAGGAAACCGGATAGAACACGCAAACTCCATGCACACAGACACAGGAATCGAACCCGGCTTGCTTCTAATATTTCTTTTCCTTTTTTTGTTTGAGGTGTAATTTATTTATTCATTTCTTTTTCTGCTGACTGGCTGTTTTTGTTTGTTTGTTTTTTGTGTGGGAGGGGTATGGATAGAAAAAAATAGTGTATAATGTATATATGTATATGTAACTTGTTTATATTTCCAATACAAAAGACTTTGATAAAAAAAAATAAAAAAAAGGAATCAAACCTGGCTGGGAATCGAACCTCGACCCTAGTGATGCAAGACGACCTCAATGGTCCATAAAGCCACCCTGCCGCCTAATTCATTAAACTGATTTCATACATTATAACGGGATATTTATTAGGCAGCATGGTGGCTTAGTGTTTAGCACTGTCACCTCGTACCTCCTGGGTTTGGGATTCAAATTTCACATCAGGTATCTGTGGGTGTGGAATTTGCCTGTTCTCCCCATGCTTGTTGGGTTTACTATGCATATGCTCTGGATGCGACATTTGGTCCAAATCGCTTCATAGTGTTTGATTGGGTATGTGAGTGTGGCTGGGGGCATCAGAAATGCAACTTCCCCTACAGCAATGACACAAGTCCTAGGTCACTGCTGCCAACCATCATTTAGTGACATCACATATACAGTAGATAGTGATGACTAGACGTAGGGATGGATGGTATGTTTTTAGTATTATAGCTATCCAGACGCACCTTTGGGTTGGTGTCCAGTACGGGGAGTTTGTGTATTCTTCCCATGCTTGATGGGTTTCCTCCGGGTACTCCAGTTTCCTCCAACGGTCCAAAGACAACGGCTTGTACCCCTGTGATGGGTTTGCGTCTCATCCAGGATGTTACCCTGGGATATTCTCCAGCCCTCCCGCGACCCTGCCATAGAACAAGCGGTATAGAGAAAGAGAGAGATCATTACCGTAAGCAATGCCGTTCCACACGGTGTCCTAAAAGCTCCTGATTCCTCAATATTACTTGACCAGTGATTGACCAGTTCCATATGTGATATTCCCTCTCTCTAACAAGGTCATCTAATACCTCCATGGTCGCTTTTAAAGCGCTGCAGGCTGTCTGAGAGGCAGAGCACTTTAAATTCAGCGGTGATCACTTTATGCTGAACGTCCAGGTCATTTTGGTCAAATGTCCTCCTGCTGGGAAAAGGCCTGTGTTCGGAGCACTGCTGAGAGAAATCTGTCTCCTCTACACCGTGCGCGAATGAATTTCATACATTACAAGTGTGTCCACGTGTGTGTGTGTGTGTGTGTGTGTGTGTGTGTGCGTGTGTATTTTCCCCTCTAAATCTGATTGTCTCCCTGCCCACTGTCTCCTCTCTCGCCATTTTTCCTCCAGGACGCTCGGAAGCGACTCTGAAGCGAGCGGATTATTTTGAGACAGACTCCACAGCGGGGAAGCTCTCCGAGGGACACTCGCCATCCCAGACACAGCTGCATTGTTCCAGGGCTTTCTGGCATCTGCGAGACGTTTCAGAGCTGCCCACCTTCTCGGGCGCACGAGCGCCTGACTGCATTTCCCACTGGCACAAATAGATGAACAGATTTGTGCCTCGCAAACAAGGCTTTGGTTCCACACTGGTTGTCTCTGAATTACATTTAATCAACTCCTGATTTTCAAATATCGCCGAACAGAGCCAAGCGCCGGCCCCGTTCTTATTCTAGTACGATAATCGTGTTGATGATGGCAGTAATAACGGCGGAGGGCGTCATTAGTTTTATTAGTGTCATTGTCACGAGTGCAGATGACTCCCAACAACCTGTGACTGACTAACCATTTCAATTCGCCGCCAACACAAAGGTTTGGCTGCGCCGCGATGCGATTTGGTGCTTAATTTTCTGTTAACCACATGTAGAGCGGTGCAAAACATTTAATCTCACATTGCTTCCTTAGTATTTTCGAATCGCATTGCCAGTAGTGACAATAAAAAAAAAAAAAAGCGTTCAGGTTCACTCAGGAGCACGAGATGACAAGATAAAGACTTCCACACTGTACTGTAGGTACCAAGTGATGCTCAGTTCATACATACATCTGAATAAAGCTACTCATTCGATATACAGCAAGATGACACTTTTTAATCGTGCATGCGCGTGCATGAATTAATCTCATCCTCAGCTCTGCAGAACTCTATAACGCATAGCGCATGTGTGTGTGTGTGTCCATGCGATGCATTATAATCAGCTGTTTATTTATTGCATGCACATCCTTTTCTATAACCCCAGGCCAGACTCTTTGGCTACACCCCAAGGCTCTGAGGGGACAACAAGACATCACATAAGTCATTTCACATAAATAAACACAGCACATACTGGAGAATCCGCCATCTCCGGGCTTCTGAATAATAAATAAACAGCCCTCTGCGAAGACATCGACGGGGACGTGATTGAATACAATTAAGAAAAAGGAATGTTTTATTCTTTTATGAAGATGTTATCGGTTGTCATGACTTAATAAATTATTATGAGGAACATCAGGTGCAGGCGGGATGAGATACAGCGTCCATGCGGAATCAATTAAGCCTACCATCTTCAACAGCTTACTATTCAATTAAAATGACAAATACAGTATGTAAAGTATGTACAATCGAAAAAAATAATCAACCAACGTGTGATTTGAAGTCCTGAAGTATTTTATTCATTTCATACCACATTTTTTTTGTTCTAAACTTAATAATCAAAAACACGCCACATTTTTTATCGGATTTATACTAGTGTTCAAGTCAAACCGGGACTTGTGATGGACTTTCTCATGAATGAAGCTATAAAACTGGGAGTCACTGCATCATCACATTTCCCCATGTTTGGGCCACTAAAGGAGTTCATGGGAGGCCGGCGTTTCAGATGTGAAGCAGCACGATCATGGCTCAGATGTACCGAGAAAACGTTCTACTTTGATGGTATCCATGCACTAGTGGAGTTCTGGGATGAGTGCATTAGTGCAGTACTCTCCAACAATTTGTGCACCACGGCCCAGTTTTATGTCTACAGTTTTCCACGGACCGAGTGCAATCCCGCACTTAATGACCATAACGCAGAATTAGTGTGAGCCCTGAGCTCGTTTCGCCGTGACGACATGTTCCCATCTAGGAGTGATGGGGGACAGTAACACCAGACACCAGCGTATTCCTCATGTCCAGTCTGCTCCATAATTTCATTTTTGTTACTGTTACACCGCCTCGCAAGGATAGGTTGTTGGAAATGGAAACAGGTTTTTTAGGGCTATTTGTATTGATTTCAAAGACACTTTTAATGCCACATTTATCATACTGTACAAAGCATGTTGCGAGTGGGAGACGATCTGATTATTTTTCAAAATAAAACACTCTGCAGACTTTGATAGTCAATTAAATGGGAATAAAATCAAACATGTATTTTTCTTTTCATATATCTGTACATATATTTCCCTTCTGTGCGGCCCGGTCGGTACCAAATCATCCAAGGCCCGGTGGTTGGTGACCACTGCATTAGCGTAGCAGGGGATCCTATAGAGAAATAAAGGAAGCTTTTACTCTCATAACTAGTTGCTATTATGCACTTCAAAAGTCCTGGTTTGACTTGAACACCCCACACAGTGACGCTCAACATTGTGGAAGAAAAAGTCCTATCGGCGCTAACCCTAACCCTAACCCTAACCCTAACCGAAAAGACAAAATCACGTCACGTCAATCCCAATGTTGATCATTAAAAAAAAAATAAAAATTTTAAAAGAAGAAAAGTGAGAACCCATTTGCCTAATAAGTTTGCGTGAAAGCTGTTTCTATACACAGTTTCGTCATTTGCATGATGCACACATTACTGAACGAGACTCGCTGAGAGCGCCGAGCTCGAGTAAACATCCGCGATCCGGAGCCTCTCCTCGTTTTCATTCGGTTACAAACTGCCAATACAATGAACACTGGCTGACATTTCTGGCACCCGGGGGGGGGGGGGGGGGGGGGGGGAATACAAACAATGCACTTCTTTTTAAAGCTTCAATGCCATTTACACTGAGCACACAAACGATGGAGTCTTAACATTCGGAAGCGTTCGTGTTTATTTAAATATCGTACGGTAAAAGGTAGAATGAGTGCGAAATAGTTTCTGAGCAGAGAGTCTATGGAATAAAATAAATAAATAAATAAATAAATAAGTAAATAAATGATACAAAAATGACAAGACATGACATCATGAGTGATGAAGTGTTTTATTCCTCTTATACTGTACAATAGGACTTTTTATCCATTTAAATTGACATTTAATGCTGTGCAAAATCCTCACCAGTCTGGTTTCTCTCATAATAAAAAAAAAAAATCTAATAATGGGATAAAAAAAAAAAATGGGATGGCAAAACTTGAACAAAGCCCTGACACTATATACTCCTTCAATATACATAAAAGAAAATCTCATTACAAATAGCGCAAAGATTCATTAAATACCTTTTTTTTTTTTAAATCCATTTTTATTAGCCTTAGATTGTGTGGTGCATCTGGAAGGCCTTGTTACTATAGAAACAGCTGTTTCCTGTGCTCGGGAGAAATAATACAGCATACTGTATATCTTGCATGCTGACTCCGGTCAGAGATGCTCTTCAAGGAAATTATTCAACCTTCAAACTTCCGTCCAATCAGATTCGAGGCGATCGCGTCGAGCTCGTATCAGAGCAGGGAAACGTTTTTCCTTCGTGGCTAAGCTCGACTTTCATACGTATCACCGGATTTAATGCCGAACAACAAGATGTTATTTAAATGTAGAATACATCAGCTCTCAGGACACCTGATGGCAAAATCCTCCGCCTAATCTTTCCGGCAGTGTGTGTGTGTGTGTGTGTGTGTGTGTGTGTGTGTGTGTGTGTGTGTGAACGCAGTGTGAATCCGCTGCAGGTGAACAGGTGTGCTGTGGGGATTTGATACACTCTATCTACAACATATTCAGGTTACAGGGAACTACAAAGTGAAAAACCATGAAAAAGCTTTTCAAAGCGAAATGAGTGAAGCCACACTGCGCCAAGTAACAGTATGGAGGCAGGACCAGGCACACATACTGTACCGTACGCGCATGGTGTATGTGCAATAAGTCGCAGGGTGTAATAGCGGCATTTCGCACCAGATGTGGAAACAAAAAAAAAATATATATAAAATATAAAATGCTTATAGCTTTAAATGTAATTATCCACATACACACATGGGTACTGTTCTACTGTAGTAGTTTGCAGTAAATTGCAGTATAGCAACAGCAACGTACTATAACAAGTCATGTTAGCATAAACATGTTAGCCTTTAAGAATAAATACAAGGTGTGTTCAAGTCAAACCAGGACTATTGATCATGCAGAATACCAGAGCACGGTTGTGAGAGTAAAAATCTTTATCTTGCTTTATAATCCCCAGAGTGTATGGATACCATCAAGATGCCACAAACATGATTTGACTGCCTGCTTCACGTCTGAAACCCTGGCCTCCCAGGAACTCCTTTATTGGCCCGAACATACTAAAATGGCTTGGAGTGAAATCAGGACTGTATTGGGGGGTGGGGGGGGGGGGGGGGATAGGGGGGACGTGACAATAACTCCCAGCTGAGTTCTTGTATTGTGCAAGTGATGTTGGTGAATGATCGCGTGTACTGTTCCCAGTACACTCTTGAGAAACTCTTGTCTCAGGTGAACCAATCATTTGTGAACCACTAATTATTACTATGTATAAAAAAACACAAAGCTCAGAATGGCATATTACACTCACTCATCATCTATACCGCTTAATCCTGTATTCACGGTCACGGGGGGCCTGGAGCCTATCCCAGGAGACTTAGGGCACATGGACAGGGTGCCAATCCATCGCAGGGCACAGACACACACTCACTCACTCATTCACACACTAGGGGCAATTTGGGAACGCCAATTAGCCTAACCTACAGTACATGTCTTTGGACTGTGGGAGGAAACCGGAGTAACCCACCAAACACGAGGAGAACATACAAACTCCATGCACACAGAGACGGGAATCGAGCCTGGCCGGGGATCGAACCCGGACCCTGGCGGTGCAAGGCCACAGTGCTAACCACTGCACCACCGTGCCGCCCGGCATAATACGTACATTTATTAATGCAGCTGAGGAATAAGTTATCTGTCAATTTTCAAGGATCAGGTGTTGCAATCACTAATGTTAATGAAAGTGGGCTCTGAGCCACCTCGGCCTGGATCGTCATTCACTTTCTGCCTTCTTTAAACCCTTTGCACCTTTCAAATGTTTTACTGTGTCTCATAGTTTCAACACCATAATGTGCTTGAAGTCTTCTGTAAACGCCAAATCGATCATATGCTTTTATTCGTAAAAAAGTCCCGGTTTGATTTGAACGACCCTTGACGTATGGTCAGCATTAAACATATTTCACTAAAGACCCTGTAAACGGGGAAGGTAACTGATTCCGCCCCATGTTAACCAGTTAACCACTTTGACCTTTGACTGAAATGTAAAGTTGAGGGGATGCTTCTGGTGGTTTTTTACGTTTTGTACATGCAGAATTACAAGCTGCACCTTCACCTCGACTCTGACATTAATCTAACCAAGCCTTGTTTCTTTCTCAATTCGGGCCATTCCCTGGTAATGAGTGCCGCAGGGTTTTTATTTCTAGAGATGGTGCTGTTGATAGAGAAGTAATGAATTCAGGCTGGACTTAAACCTCCTTCATTTAAACCATTCCAAAAGCTGAAATAAAAGACTCAGGCAGTTTGGCACACACACACACACACACACACACACACACACACACACACACACACACACACACACACACACACACACACACACACACACACACACACACTTGATATATGTAGTACTGTAAGCACCATCTCGTTTCATGAATATGCTATAATCCAGTATTATATATAATGATAATGCGCTACTCCACACACACATATACACACACACACACACACACACACACACACACACACACACACACACACACACACACACACACACACAGAAACACACTGCGAATATTCTTCTGAACATCTGCTACAGGTGAAACTCTTGTGAACCACTGATTATTACCATGTATGAAAATACACAAAGCTCAGAATGGCATAATACATACATTTATTAATGCAGCTGAAAAAAAGAAAGTCAATGCAGCTGTCGGTGCAGAAATTCTTGGCACTATCTGCTTTGGGAAATAATTGCCTATTTACAAAACCACTGAAGTGTTTCAGCACAAATAGAGTATAAAATGCGAGTCTGATGAGGCCGTGTCAGCCCTGTCAATGCCGCGTGGAACCTCTCAACTCCCCGCGCTCGCCTCCGAACTCCTCCATGCTTCCCTCTCATCTCCCCTTATGAGATTTCCATCATTCTGCCAAAAACCCCTAATAGGGTACACACACTGCTCTTTAGCTCCCCCTCTTCCACTAGAGGCCTCTTCAGAATACTTGGGAGTCATTTTACCGGGTTACAATATTAGATGAAGGAAACCTGGTTTTAGTCATGCATGAGTGTGGGGCCGGGTTGGATCTCTCGCTCGGCGAGCGAATAAACAGCGCAGTCATAGCAATAAACATGACCTAAACGAATGCCATAGTTGCGTGACATACTGTAGTGTGAGTAGTTTCCCGGTAAAGAGAAAATAATCAATGCTTCAGCCGGTCCACATTTCTGATTTATTCCAATTCTAAACACATCTGAACCACATCATTATGCAAGGAAGTGAGACAAAAACGAGATTTCGAGCTGACTGGCCAGCCGTTTGGAGCGGTTATGCAGGCAGGAAGGTGATGAGGAATAAAACTGCCATAACATTTCATGCAAGTTTAATGTGCCCATGTATTTGGTGGGTGGGGAAGAGGGGTGTGGGGGGGTCGGGGGGGGGGGGGGGGGGGGGGGGTGTTGGTGCTAAAAAGTTTCTCACCTAGGTAAAAAAGTACACATTCAGATCATATAACACCACTTTTTCATCTTACACAATGCTTCTTATTTTCCGATCCATGCTTAATTATTCGGTAAATATGCAAACATATGCATATACGGTACTGTATGTATACATGCATTAACATAAACCTGAAAAAGTGTATTATTCTAAAATGCCAAATGATTAAGATATTGCAACATGGTTACGGCCACTCCAGAATGTTTGCTTTTGAAGCTTTTTACCAAAAACTGGAATGCTTTAACTTGGGCAACATTTTTTACAGGTCATATGTTTGCACCTATTTCAGTATCAATACAAATAAAGAGACATAATAAATGTCTTGCATTTTAAATCGTTATTGTTTGTAGCAAGGCTGTATAATACTGAAAAATGACCACTTTTCAGGCACATATAAAATCACCTCCCTGAAACAGCTTCAGAAGTGTCTTCTTTGATACACACATTTCCTGTATAATATGTATAACACGAAAAGAAATCAAATCAGTGTTTTTTAGCCAAAAACAATTTAGAGAAATGCTTTGAAATCCCTATCATCCTGATTCTGGTTCACTAGGTTACGTACTAAGAGTACATACATTTTCCAGATTTTTTTATTGCCACTGTACAAGTATAGTGAAATGAAAGCAACGTCAAATCAACTGATTTCAACATATCAATAACGGTAACAGAAAAATAGCTATAATTAGATTCCAAACTAAAATTAGGAAAATGCAAGATCCTGATTAGCCAGTTGGGTTAAATGTGATTAAACAAACCATAGATAGATAGATAGATAGATGGATGGATGGATGGATGGATGGATGGATGGATAGATAGATAGATAGATAGATAGATAGATAGATAGATAGATAGATAGATGGATGGATGGATGGATGGATGGATGGATAGATAGATAGATAGATAGATAGATAGATAGAGAGAGAGAGAGAGAGAGAGAGTTGTGATCCAGGTTCACAGAAAGGATAAACCAAGGAATAAATGAAATTGACAGGCGATGGTTGGTACCCAGCAGGGATGTTATGCTGGGTTTGCAGGTTCAAAGTATGTGTTAAGAAGGTGATGACTTTCAGGTAAAGCTCTTTTTCAATGCTTGTGTGATTTCCTATAAGGACTTCAACAAAATGATACAACTTTGATTAAAAAATGGGATCCGTTTCAAGCACTGTTTGAATTTAAACATACATCACAATCTAATATAACATTGTTTTTATATACTAATCAGCCATAACATTACAATACAAAATATTATATACCCTGCATTGTGTAGGTTCCCGTCGTGCCGCCCCCAAATTCCATAGATCCCAATCCAATCGATCACCCATAAGTCTGAACCACCACCCAGCAACCCATAGCACCCAAAGGATCCACTGGCACCATCCTGGTGCCAAACACCACAACACAACTCAAACGTCTTGTGGAGAAATTTCCAAAGTGGCCAGAGCTGTCCTCTGGCAAAAAGGGAACCTTATATAAATCATGAGGTTTATGCAAGTTTCTAATAAGCAAGTGAAAAACTCTTTGAGATATTATGAAAACGAAGAATTAAGAAGAACCAGGCCCAAATGTGATTCTTCTGGGTGTGAATAAGAGTCCTGGAATAGGTGAGGACAAGGTGTTTAGTGTAGATAATTTAGAAATCTGAAAAAAAAAAAAAAAAAGACTGTGAAGAAATAAACAATTTTTAACACAGATGCTGGGAAAGCTTCAACACTTCAAAAGCTTCATACTCACCTTACCACTGACATACAACATATGGTATGATTATGATCATGCTGCAGGTATGCACAGTTTTTGGAGGAGACAGGCAGCACTAGTTGTGTTCTAAATAATGGTCCACTTCAATTTTTTTTTTTTTTTTTTTTTTTTTGGCACACTGTGTTCACACTACTTACATGTACCAGGCTTGGAAAAACTTTTTAGTGTAGTTAATGTCCACTTTGGGTGCAAGCTCGAATATAGCTAAGAAAATACAGTGTCGCGGAGAGGCCTGCCCCAGGAGACTTTGGGCACAAGGTGGGGTACAGTACATCCTGGACAGGCTGCCAAGTCATCGCAGGATACGGTACTTTACTTGAGCAGTTTTTTTTAGTTTTACTGCATTACATCCTACAACAAATATCTGTTCTTTCTACTTCACTATGTTGTTGCATGGTTTGGTGTTCCACCACATTTGGAAAAGAACAATAATGTAATATCTGACTATTACTGCATATGTGAGAGGATACGGTTAGATGGAGGCAGATGCTTCACTGTAGTGACCTCTGAATCACGTAGCAGGTGTTTGAAATGTGAAGCGAAAATGGTTGAAAACAGCAGGGTCACAATCTCTATGACTATACAGTACCTACAGTACAATGGCTATTGTGAACTAACATACAGTAAGGTCAGTTTTTTTTTAAATTATACTTAACTATATTTAAAGGTAGGTACAGTACCTTTGTACTATTGCTCTGAATGAAGGACTTCTATTTTTGCTTGAGTAATATTTTACCTAGGGTCTTTCTCCATTTACTTAAGTATAACATTTGTATACTTTGTGCATTACTGTAAATACAGTAACTGTACAACAAATTACTGAAATTCTTGTCATTACAATGATTGAGTTTGCAAGATTGTTCCAAAATCAGTAGGGTTAAAACTCGTCATTTTATCCATAATCAGTGTTGCTTCATTCATTGTTTAAGTCCCATAAGGCTTGCCATTGGGTTACATTTATGCAATGATACTATTATTATGTCTAACCTTTTACTATGATGATTACTTGATATACTTGCTAATTATTTTTTGACCGACTTTTATTCCAAATCGGCTTTCATTCCGTATCACGGACGCTCTGAAACCGTCACGCGATTTTTAACAAAAGGTTTCATTCTAGAGGCTCTACCACGTGTGCCATTGTTTCTCCTCAGTATAAATTCTTCTGCTGTAATCATAAAGACTGTCATGTACTCGTACTCTACTGAAGACCCTTTCAACACACTTGATGCCGGTTGACTTTAGAGTATAAAGCTGTAGAGGAGTAATTATTTATAATCTCATTATCAGGTGCCACCCAGAGGAGTCTGGTTCTTCTCAAAGTTCTTTCCTCGAGCCATCTCTGGGAATTGTCTGTCCTTGATGCTGTCAAGCATAGTTGCTAATTAGGAATCAGAGTCTACATCTGGATCTGTGAAAGAATGCTCTTTGGCTGTCCCTTTCTCTAATAATATTGATCGGTGAATGTTAGGTTTTAAGTGATGTACTAAATTCTCTCTCTCACTCTCTCTCTCTCGCTCGCTCGCTCGCACTCTGTCCTTCTCTCTCCTTTTCAGTTTCTCTGCTTGTATCTGCATCATATGCAAAGATGTGACCATGGCTGCAGTTTGAGCAGGAGTGTGTTTCACAGGTTTGCCGGCACATCTGTCTCTCTTTGTGACTCCCTCACATGAAACAGAGCTCCGATTCTCCTGGGTGACAGTCGAGCCAACAGGCTGTAAATGTGCCACCGTGCTGTTTGCTCCCAAGCAGGGAAATATTTCCCCCTGGATAGTTCTGGACAATGCGGGGAAAAATGAATACGGGGTCCAGACCAATATTTGACTTCCTTGCAGCAGCATGCAATACATCATACTTTATCTGCTCTTCAGTCTAACAGAAATCAATTCCAGCCAATATTTCCCATTACAATTTCCACCATTAATGCATTTCCATGCAATCGGTGCTTGTACAATGTGATTACTGATATACCGTATGTTCACCTTGGAGGCATACATTACGGTCTAATTTATTTATTTATTTATTTAAAATTTTTAGATCAAGATGATAATAATAATAATAATAATAATAATAATAATAATAATTTTCAACTCTTATTGACTGTAGCGGCACCAAACCCAAGAGATCCTAAAACATGTGTAAATGGTTTTGAATGGCTTGGTATGTCACTGACATTAAAATTTAAATAAAACCTGTTGATGAACGGTGACCTACTGTACAGTATATACATCATAAAACCATAAACATCTCCTTTAGCAAAATAATTAGTAGAAGAAAAAAAAAAACAGCACAGTAATGAGGCTTATTCATCAACGTTGCATAAAAATAAGCACAAATCTGAGCGTATGGAAGGATTTATGAAAAGGAATGCGTATATTTTATTTAAAAAGAGCTACAGTATAAAATGGCATCGAGGAAGGCGGTGATTTAGATTCAAATGATGAATCAGCTTCTGGTGTGTAATGCACACGAGCGGCCACTAGTCTCTTATTTACATGCCATATACTGGACACATGACACACCACACCACACTATACAGTGGACCTTTAATGTCATATACTGTACCAATTATGCAAAGTCATTAAATAGATTCAAATACATTTACAAACTTAATTTACTGTAGTTTCCTCTGTAATATGTAAGAGCTACACAAAGTCAAAATCTTTATTATTATTATTATTATTATTATTATTATTATTATGGGTATTATTTTTTTAAAGAATTTTTTATGCATTCAGTCAATATCCAGGGAAGATCAGAGCAATTTTCCTCAGATGGAGGAAAATGTATGAATTTATTTAAATAAAGCCGCTCAAGGCTAAAGTGGGGTAATCAATTTACTGATAACATTAATTCACTTTTCTTTTTAATTTTAGGACTGGCTCAGATTAGGCTAATGTAAAATGTGTGTGTTCCCATCTCACACCCGGGGCTCTGGATCCATTGTGTCCCTGTTTAGGAGATTGGGTTGGAGCCTCTCCAAAACGGCACATCTTCTGAGGTTGTCCAAAGCAGGACAACTGGTACTGGTGTACATGGGCATCCAAGGCTCATTATTCCGCTTGGGAAACAAGGGCTAGCCTGTTTGGGCTAATTTGTCAGAGGAGCTACTATAGCAGAATTAAATGAAAAAAAAAAAAAAAAAAGAAGAAGCTATTTCTGGTTATTATAGAAAGGTGGCAGAACACACAGCCTGGTGTTTATAAGGCTGTGTAACCACAGACTGGTCAGAGAGCTTGTGCTGACCGCTTTCCACTGCTAAAATTAAGCATCAGAACTGGACCAATGAAGTTAAACCTTTAAGTTAAACCTTTATTTGTCTCATACTGTATACAGTCTAAGGCGGCACGGTGGTGTAGTGGTTGGCACTGCCGCCTTGCACCTCCAGGGTCCGGGTTCGATTCCCGTCTCTGTGTGCATGGAGTTTGCATGTTCTCCTTGTGCTTGGTGAGTTTCGTCCGGGTACTCCGGTTTCCTCCCACAACCCAAAGACATGTAGGTTAGGTTAACTGGCATTCTCAAATTGGCCCTAGTCTGTGAATGAGTGTGTGAGTGTGTGTATGTGTGTGCCCTGCGATGAATTGGCACCCTGTCCAGGCCCCGCCCCCCCGTGACCCTGAATACAGGATTAAGCGGTATAGAAGATGAGTGAGTGAGTGAGTGTATACAGTATGTTACTGCACAGTGAAATTCTTTCTTTGCATATCCCAGTGTAACTGGGGTCCGAGTGCAGGGTCAGCTATGATACAGCCCCCCCCTGGAGCAAATAGGGTTAAGGGCCCTGCTCAAGGGCCCACTAATGGCAACCTTGTGGAGCTGGAGCTCGAACCGCCAAACTTCCGATCGGTAACAGTGCCTTCGCCCTCTGAGCCACCACTGCACTGAAAAAGCCACATCATATGGACGGCTGGGTGTACTGCATTTGCCTCAATTTCCTGGGCAATAGGCGGCTCCGGGATGTACTCTGAGAGGAAAGCAAACAGGAAAAGACCTGAATGCTCTGGGTAATGTTCTGCGGAAAAACCCTGGGCCGTGGCATTCATGTGAATGTTACTTTGACACGTTACACTTATCAAAAGTGTAACGTGTCAAAGTAACAAGTATTTCCTATTGGAAGTGGCCTCTTTCAGCAGGAGAAAGAACTCTTTCAGCTGTGCTGTAAAAAACAACAACAACAAAAAAACAATTAGGAATGGTTTGAGGAACATGACAAAAAGTTCACGGTGTTGACTTGGTCTCCAAACTCCTTTGATCTCATTGTGTTTGAGCATCTGTCAAATGTGCTGGACTAACCAGTCAGATCGATGAATGCACCACCTTGCAACTTACAGGGCTTAAAAGATCTACTCCTAACATCTTGGTGCCAGATATTCCACAGCACACCTTGGTTCAGAGTTATTTTGGTGATACAAGAGGGACCTATGCAATCTTTCATTGCTATGGCTGATCAAGGTGTATAGAGATATACAGATACAGTATATGTGATAGCACAGCTGATGAATGCCGTTTTCTTCTTATGAAACTTTGTGAAACTTTGTGCACTCCAAAGTAACAAAGTAATGTGTTTTTCGCTCCTGGGTACAAATCTTCTGACAAACACTTTATCATATTCAACAGAAATATAATTCACAATGATTTCCTTTCAACTTGACCTGTCTGAGCTGTCTAATTCATTGTAATGAAATCTCACTTGTGCGTCTTACTCAGCTTTTCATTTGTTTTGTTTGTAATCATCCGACGTGGTTGTTACCTTTCAGACTAAAATTTGCTGCAGATTGTGCATGTGTGCGTTGAGTAGGATGATGGAAGATACTGCTCTAGGGGAAGATGATGGGTAATTGGCAATCAAGCTGTCTGGATGAAAGAAGCTGCCGTATGAAAGAATATAGAATATCAGCATGACTTAAATCTCTGACATGTCAGTCTAAACAACGAGAAAAGGTGGAATATTGTGTTTCTATATGTAGACACTGTGAAGTGTCTGACAAACAGTTTATTGAAGGACTAATCGCTTTATTCGTTGCAGGTTTGATCGACTCTGCAGTCAGTTTCTTCAATAATGATGACTCTTCACCAGTAGAAACAGTCTCCGGCACCAGCACACTGTAAAAACAGATGTTGGTGTTTTTTTTTGTTTTTTTTTCCTTTACACCGCTGAGGTTAGAAAATCTGTTCTCACAGTATAGTGGGAAATTTCCAGTAGAACCTCTGAGCTGTCAGTGATGCTTATCTTATTATCATTCCTGAAGGGGCTATTCTTTAGTGCCTTCATCCCCCCCCCCCCCCCCCCCCCGTCTCTTCTCTTTTCTTCAGAAATGGCAGAAAGATTGCTTTTGACAAAGTGTCTCACAGTGCGAATGATCATTTTGCCTCAGTTGCCGCTCAGTGTGTGACGTTTCATAAATGAATAAAAGCGAGCAGCTTCACCTTGCTCAGCAACAAACCTCTCCTAGATGAAGCGGCATTAATAAAGCGATACACTGATGTTTGAGAAGCAATTTCCAAATGGAAACCCATGCAAACACAGAAACATCTCACATACTGTACGAGTTCATTGTAGAAATGTAATTACTAATTTCATTAGTTCATTAAAAAAATATTATTTGATTTTGTTTAGCAAATTAATTTTATTCATGCTTTATTTTTAGTGCTTCATTTAGCTTTCATCTGCATCGTAAAAATGTTTCATCATACATTCCGTCATTTATATACAGTATGCACACCTCACTGGATGGTACTGTACCAGTATCGATTGCATATAATACATGCATAAAAATGAATTATTTACATCAATATTTCATGGAATATTTATGTCAATCCTGGGATATGAATGAGTTTAGTTTAATTCCAGGCAAAGGTCCAATTCCGTTAATCTACATAACGCTAGCGATAAATCTTTCATAAAGTGTTGGTCTGTTCTGAATTTTAATGACATTTTGTTTCAGTCTTTGTGCTGTTTTTTGGTACAGAAAACAACCAAAATGGCATGTCTAAATTATTAAAACCATTTCAGTTCATTTTTTTCTGTATTATAAGGAATAATCAAATATATTGCAAAACACATAACAAACAAACAAACAAACAAAAAATACAAGAAGAAACATACTGTATAAAGCAAACCCATTTTCGCTGCATACCCATAATGTTCAATAACCTCAAATGAACCTGCAATATCCTTCCCATAAACACAAAATCTAATATGATGCAATATGATACAAAATGATGGTGTCTTAATAGGATACATTTTCTTAGCTTTCCATGAATTTTTCATTTAACCCTCTCCTGAGCCAAGATAAAGAGAAAGCAAGTATGTGCATAAAAATATAATCTGTATTTTAAGCTGTGTTCAAGTTAAACAGGGACTTGTGCACAATCGATTGGCATTATCAGAAGACTTTAAGCACAGTATGTTGATAAGCTGCAATAAAACATTAGAATAGTGCAAAAGTTTTAAAGAAAACCAAACATCCGTGAATGGCATCCTGACCAAGGTGGCTTGGAGCCCACTGCAGTCGTTCCTTTGAACATTCAGCGAGTGGAACGCCTGATCCTTGAAAATTGATGGATAACTTGTCGCTGACTTGCAGAACAGACACATCTGTCTTTGGGATCTGTACACACAACCATTCATAAACACCACTTGCACATTACAGGAACTTGGCTTGGAGTTACTGACACATCTCCCGTACAGGCCTGACCTCGATTCAATTTAATTCCACATGTTTGGACCGTTAAAGGAGCTCCTGGGAGACCAGTGTTTCAGACGTGAAGCGGGCAGTCTGATCGTGGTTCTGGTTTAGTGAGAGAACATTCTACTTTGATGGGATCCAAGCACTATTGAATCACTGGGGTAAGTGCATTAGTGTATCAGGGGATTATATAGAGATATAAAGGTAGTTTTACTCTTATACAGTAACTGTGTTATGTTTTTCTGCACCATCAAAAGTCCTGGTTTGATGTGAACGCCTGTCATATTATGCATATCCTATTTTATTATGCAGTCTGTTAGATGTATTATTTGATACGCAGATGTATTGAATCAAGGTTCTGGTATTGAATGTTATACTATTATATGATAGTTGGTATTAATTCAACATCATAGCAGTAATAAAAGTGTTTTTAAACTATAAACTAAATAAAACCAAGGCAAGAATTTCATTGAGAGCTGTCCACTGGAAGGTAATCAATCTGCACCTATAAAACACTCATTAGAGTAATGTATTAGTGCTGTCTGGTGTTACAGCTGCTTTCCTGGCAAAGGCACTGGGTTGCCAGATTGGATAGGATCTCTCTCAACTAAGGTGTTAGTCAAAATTAGCTGACTTGAATAAGTGAAAGCAACTGTTTTAATTTTGTTTTAATTTACCACCTAGTGAGGAACACATCCACAAATAAATAAATAAATAAATAAAATAAACCTGCTACTGCAACTTCCATTCATGCTTTCAAATGTCACTTGAGTATGTTTTTTATACTGGTATTATTCACAGTTGTACCAAAGCCAATGCTGGGAACACTGAGGGTGAGGTGGAATTACGCCAGTCCATCGCAGTGCGCCATGCTAGGGACACACCTAGGGACAGTTTAGAGAAGCAAATCGACCTACAAATTATACCATTTTGCAGCAGTCACTTTGGATATAATGTATAATGAATGTTTGAGGGAAAATGCAATTAGTAGTAATAATAATAATAATAATAATAATGGCAATGGAATGATGTTATAGAGAACACAATAAAAATGTAAGCAGTCTACCAGATAAAAAAGTACATGTGGTATTAGCATGAAAGTTAAGGCTTTGAATGTGCAGATAACAAGGTGTATCTCTAATTCGAAATCTCTTAGTCTAAATCTCACTGACATCTCTATTATCCGTTTGTGCAATGATATTGTGGTTAATGCAGAAAGGTCCTATCGGAAATATCGTCACGGTGAGTGCACTCGAACGCCGCCACAATCTTGTCAAGGTAAGAGCACTCAAACTTCACTTGGGAACTCTGTAATTTGGTCATTTCTATATGAGGGGTACTTCTGCATGTTAAGTTATTATTGATGAAACAAGAAGAAATTAAGCTAAAAGACGTTCATCCGTTTCTTTTTCAAAAGCTAAACTTTTTTGTCTGACCAAAGCCACTTGAATACTCACAACTTTGTAATCTTACATGCACAAATGTCCTAGAAGAAGTTAGCATTGTATTAGTCATGTTGGCTAGCACGTACAGGGTGGAGTATTTAATATGTTTTCTGGTCTCTTTGTGTGTGTGGACCCAGGACGTTCTCCTCCAAGCATTCAGATTCCCATAATCCAAAGACATGTGGTGTGTAATGTATGATTGGGTGTGTGAGTGCCTGTGCACTGAGATGGGTTGATATCCTGTTCAGGGTATCTACTTATGCCCTGAGCTTAATTTTAGGGTTTCGATTCTAGGACCCCCATGACTCAGGAAAATGTGGTTTGGTAAATGAGTGAATGAAAGGAATTGTCTACACTGTATGGACAAAAGTATATAGATATACTTCAACATGGAGTTGGTCTGCCTTTTGCAACTATAACAGCTTCTCTCACTCCTCTCTGTCAACAAGAGTGTTTTCTTTGGGAATTCATGCCGATTCATTCTGTAGAGCATTTATGGGGCCTGGCTTGCAATCACTGTTCCGGTACATTCTGACTGAACTCATCAAACCATATCTTTATAGTCCTAGCTTTGTGCACTGGGGAACAGTCATGTTGGAATAAAAAAAGGCTAGAGCTGGAAGTATAGCATTGTCCAAGATGTCTTGGTATGCTGACACATTAAGATTGCCCTTCACTGCGGATAAGGGACATGATTGAAAGACCTGAATTCAATAATTAACAGGTTCGGCCAAATACCTTTGTCCATATAGTGTAGTTTAAACTAAACACATCTTCGACACGACTACAGTGATACCACGGGATACCAATTTAATCCATTCCGGGGGCGAGTTATTTCATAATGCGAACGTATTTTGCGAAATGAAACAAGCCCCATGAAAAACACGTACACACGTTCCGCTTGGCTTTCCACTGAAGTGAACAAGTTTTGATAGGCTTCTGGACGTACCCACAACTTTCCGGCGCTTGTTTGTTCGTTCGTACGTCGATAATGCTTAGCATGCTTGCAAAATTTCAGTTCTTAAGGCGAAAATTCGTGAGGCGGGGTGTTCGTATGCCAAGTATTTGAAAATCACCTGTTAAGTGTGATTAACAAACATGGGTGGACGGATTTAATTTATCCTTTAGCGTCTTGGAACATAAATCCTGCATGTTTTAAGCTTTTTTTTTTTTTTTTTTTTTTGCAACTAGATTCATTTCCACCTGGCAGACCTGGCAACCATGACGCCAATCTGGCAACCCTGTGCTGCTTCTCGCTCGTAAAGCGGCGCTTCAGCTCGGCACAGACACATTACAGAGACACTCGGTGTGATGAGAGACACGTTTTTAATGTCTCTCATGGACGCTACAGGACTAACAGGAACCGCAACGCTGCTGTGGAATCGTACTGGTCGCAGAATAACGACGTTTCTCGTTGTTTTGTAATTTTTCTCCTGACACACACACACACACACATATACACATACACACAAACGGAGGAAGTTTCTCTTCCTCACGGGAAGATTTGTTTGAGGAGAAGCGTCTCGCGCACCATCGCTCGTGCAGCATCCCTCGCGCAGCGTCGCTCGCGCAAACTGAGGCTTCCTCTCCTTTCCTTATCTTGAAGCATTTGTTGTTTTTGTGAATAAGAAGTCATTGTAAGTGTGTGGGCTTTTTTTTGTGTGTGTGTGTGTGTGTGTGTGTGCTTTTTTTCTCTCATTCTGCTTTGGTAAATGAGTGTATGAGATCTGCAGCAGGTTCAGGTGGACGTGTGTGTACTGCTGAAGTAGTAGTTCACATCTCCTAGAGACAAGAAACAAACAAACAAACAAACAACCACAACTTAACTGTGTGTGTTAATGGAGGGATTAAACAACACAGGATATCTTTACAGTCCGTGAGGACAAATTTGGGATTTTTGCAGGTTGTTGTAGGAGAATATTGCTGAAGGAGGAATCATGAACAGCGTCACGGAGCTTGAGGACGGACCGCAGCACAAGGCTCAGGTAAATGAGACACAGCCATCTTACACACTCTGTCTTATTTCATTGGCATCATCATCATCATCATCATTATTATTATGATTATTATTATTATCATTATTATTATTGCTTCAACACTTGCTCTCTCTCTCTCTCTCTCTCTCTCTCTCTGTGTGTGTTTGTCTGAAATGCTCTTCACATGTTGCAAACTTCCAGCATAGCCATACTGTAAACGTGTTATCTGTTATTTTTATAATTATTATTATTATTATAAATAGGGAAGAGCGATAGAAAAATGCAAGCCTTTAATTAACCATATTAAGAGATGCTGCATACAAGATGCTCTCTGCATTCACAGCAGCTTTCACAGTCATGCTGAATTTTCTCCATTTCTCTAAGGTTACTACACTCCTCCTTTCCATTTCTCATTCCGCGGTGCCGTGGTTTGAACCTTTAACACGTATCTCGTACCTGGATTTGAACCATAATTAAAACCGTGATGTCAAACACATGACCCCTAGGCCAGGTCCGGCCCGATAGAGGCGCTGAGATAGGAAACGAATTGCGATCGTGCTTGCCAAAATGGAAATGTACAACTGTAACTAAAAAAAAAAAAAAAAAAAGAGCTAGTGTTTCGTATTTCACTGTGAACCGAAATGGCCCGTTTTGTGTAGATTCATGATATACAAGCCTAATTAAGTGCAACTTACATTTTCATAAATAAAGGTAGAAAAGCATATCGTGGTCTTTCACTGGGCTGGGACTGTCATTGGGGCATGTTTTTGTACGTGTAGTGGATCTTTATTACCTGGGAAGCTGCGTACGATGTATGTTTAATGTACATCTGTGGTCTGTAAGGTCCAATAAGATCCACTATGTTCATGTTTCCAGGTGAAAGATAATAAAGTACAAAATGTTCCCCTGATGGTACTACTGTACGCCTGCGAAAAGGAAGAGTAGAGCTTGGTATTTTTGGAGTGTAATGGAGTGTGAAAAAAAGTGCCATAAAAGTGTGAAAGTTCAAGGGTGTGAATATTTTTATGCAAGGTAGTGTATGACTATCTATCTATCTATCTATCTATCTATCTATCTGTCTGTCTATCTATCTATCTATCTATCTATCTATCTATCTATCTATCTATCTAGCTAGCTATCTATCTATCAGTTTATTGATCAATCAATTAATTAATCAATCAATCAACTTATTAATCTTTTTAAGTCTCTCAATCTGTTTGTCTGTCGGTCCACCTGTCTGTCCGTTTATTTGTCGCCCTGTTCTACCTATTAATCAGTCATTACATTTATCAGTTCTATCTATCTATCTATCTATCTATCTATCTATCTATCTATCTATCTATCTATATTTAAACCGATTGATTGATCAGTCTGTCTACCTACCGATCTACCTACTTACATAGATTAAGTAGGTAGATCATTATGTCTGTCAATCAATAAATCAATCTGTCTGGTCATTTGCCACCTGTTCTACCTATTTCCCAATCAATCATCCAATCATCCATTCATCAAATAATCTATCTATCTATCTATCTATCTATCTATCTATCTATCTATCTATCTATCTATCTATTTACCTGTTTAACCATTTATCCCTCCGCCCATCTTAACATAATTAGGGAAAAAAAGAAAGAAAAACAGTACGTCATCTGTTGTAAATGTGATACATCTTTAGTCTGTTTATTCATTCAGAATGTAACTTTCCAATAAATATCAATAAATTAACACATTTAATGTTGTTGACATTTTCAAGCCACTAAGTATTAGCCTAAACATAATGTGACATAATTGCTAAAATGAGTTTGAAGGTAGAATATACAGTACTGTATGTACTTTAGTAGCCTCTGCTCTGAGAGTCCAGCATAGCAAACTTTCACCATGAGAAGGAAGTCAGGGATGATGTTTCATTGCTACAGTAGGTGTGAAAGATTTGCAAGGACGTCCGATTAGTTCACTCAAGGATGATGGAACTTGAAACTGCATAAAAGACGAAATCCCTCAGCAGTGATTTAACGCCCCGCAGAGTCTGCATTCAGCTGGTTGCAAATGTAAACTGTGAGAGTTGATTCGCGGCTGTAGGTGTTAAGGCAGCGGTGAATATGTTATAGGTGATGCTGCATTAAATAAACAATGCAAATGTGAAGTCAGAGCACCTGAGTCTGGGGTGCAAAATGTTTGTAAGTGGTAAAAATTAGGGGTACTCCTATGGAAATGAGCTGATAATCACAAAATCTTTACAGGTCTGTTGTCTCTCGACTAACCGATCAAATAAACCAATAATATTGTGCAAAATACATGAGTCGACATCCACACAAACATGACGTTGTCAGACTGGGAATATTACAAAGTGTCTTTAAAGGACATCAAATTTGCAGTACACAGAGTTTTTTTCCAAAGCAAAACCGCTTGGGGAAATGTCTGCCAAAACCTTTAATACAACTAACCTCATTCACCACTTAAGAACAATCCAGTTGGAATTCGCAGGTAAAAATCGTGTAGGCCGACCCTCACTCAGCCACCTACAGCAGAAACCCTCAAACAGCTCGAACCTTACTCTGCAGAAAGTAGAAAATACTAAAACCGTAATCACAAAAAATAATAATGAAGAGAGAAATAAAGAGCTGTTCCCAGCTCTGACCGAGGCAGATTGGGTTTACCTTACCGCTCCATGCTTTCAGACTGACAAGTGAGCGACTATTCAGTAAGGGTAATTCAGACACATTCTGGATAATGAGAGGAATAGACTGTCTCTTAAAGATGCAGAAATTCTGATATTTATAAATAAATGCCTGTCCTTGCTGCTTACTAATGAGTAGCCATGATTGGCTCGCCAGATACAAAGTGGCTGATGTGTGTGCTTTTATTTAAAAACGTTCGGTGCAAAGATTCAATTTGTTATTTGTTGACGCAGCCGTGTTCCATATGCTGCACGTTTTAACGAGTGACTATATTAAAGAGGCATTTCAGCGTGTGTGAGAGCCGCTTGATGCTAGTTAAGGAATGGAAAATTGACGCTCTTAAGTCGAGCATAGGCTATTGTACTGGTTTGAGTTTCTTTGAGTGGAATATGGTGCACTTACATTAAATAAGAGTTTTAAATTTATGATACAGATCTCAATTATATTTGTGCACAGCAGTTTAGAATAGTTATTTTTTATTTTTATGAACAGCGAATAAATAAAGAATACTACACAATAAATAAGACCTTTAAATGGTGGACATCAATAACCCCACACACCTGTGATCAGCCGATTTCAGACGATTCTGATTTCTGCGATCGACGGGAAGTGGGAAAATGAAGTGTTAAAGATCTACATCTACGTATAAATTAATTCGGATGAACATCAGAAGTGGATAGAGTAGCCAAAAAAATGTACTGTAGTAAGAGTAGCTGTACTTCAAAATAATAGTACACAAGTAGAAGTAAAAAGTAGTCATCCGAAATATTACTCAAGTAAGAGTAAAAAAGTATTCGGTGAAAAGACGACTCAAGTCCTGAGTAACAGTTTCAGTCGTAATGTCCGATTTATTTGATTTAGAATGTAATAATTATGTTATTATAATACTTATATAAAGTATACACACATATTATATTATATAGTGCATATTACATAATAATTATATATGTTAACATTGCAACAATTAATGAAACAGCTAAACTTACCGCCACATGTTTTCACAGGTGAGAAGTCGAGTTTTTATATGCTGAAGTGTCTGTCTGTTTCGGCGCCGCATTATGAAGCTTTTCTTTTGCCCTGTTTGTAAGTGAAACATGCTTTGTATACTTCGAGGCCAGCAGTGTTCATCCTCTTCAGTTGTAGCATTGGAGACAGATGCCTCTGCTAATTTTATGTATTCATTCGTTGTCTACCAACTGAAGATTTTTTTTCCCGCTATGCCGCCAGTTTGTGTGTGGTCATGTGACTACATGTGGTTATTGTATTGATTGGTCAAACAGAGTCATGTGATTATTGTTGCTACGTCTAATTGGTGAAACACAGTCACACGGTAGATCTACCGGCTACATGTGTAGAATAAATGGTTAGAAAAGTATGAGTCGATTATAACAGGATTAAAGTGCAGTTTTTAAAAAATAAATCATAAAGACTAATGATAATTTGCATAACAGTTTTTTTATTTAGATATATATTTTTTTTACAAATTAAAGCGTCAGTCCGCCAACAACCAGTTTTAGATTTCCTACGAGTCACGTGTTGTCCCTGTCGTTCCGTTTGTGACACTTTACACATTTGCACCTCCTGCGAGAACGATATAAACGTGCCAGCGGTCTTAATTAATCCTCATTAATAGACTCGTTAAAGATTCTTTCTAACAAATATGATCGTTTTGTCTGTATCTGATCCTCTAGACACAGTATGCTCATTCTCAAATACTGCACATGCACCTGCTTTTGGTCAAAATGAAATTAAAACAACCTGTTATTTAATCCGTGGCTTATACTGTAGAAGTGTTACTCTTGATCCTGATTGGTCAGACGGTGTTGAGGCATTTTCTCTAACAGTAGAGAGATCCGGGGTGTTTTTGGGGTATTTAAAGTTTTTATTGTTTATTTATTTGTTTGCTATTCAAACCAATAAAAAAATAACAATTCTAAACAGTAAGGGATTAAATATATATATATATATATTATTTTTATTACATGCCTGTTTTCATTTGTAACATTTATAACAAGCTAGAACACACACACACACACACACACACACACACACACACACACACACTTGCATGTTGGAGGCTGTAAATGAACAGATTAAACGAGAAAGGCGAGGAGATGTGACATTTCTGTGACATTTTTCAGCTGTCATCTCTCCGACGTAAACCAGTCCTTGTAAGTTTTCCGACATTGGGTGCATGACGTGTCATTCTTTCATAAATAAAACATGAAAAAAGGAGAAAAAAAAACTAGTAAAAAAAACATTTAAGCATGCGATTGTAGTAAAGGTAGTAAACTTCAAGGAGGTAATGGTAACTCCCCTTTACGTTCCTGTACATGTTGGATCGCTTCCCAGCATCCTGATGTTGATTAATTTCCTATAACCGCTATAACTCCCAAGGTGTTTTTATTTCTTACACATAACCAAGCCTTTCGAAACAAACCGTTACCCACTGTTGTGTGTGGTGACATTACATGGGCTAATTTGACATAATGGATGTTTATGTGGCGACGCAGACACCAACACACACCCGGTATCTGAGGACGAGGCTGTTTTTAGATAATAACAACATGCAGCTCATTTTAAAGCGTTCCTCTTTCTGCATTGATGCTTGTTTGTCTCTTGATGGTAGTTTAATTAGAAATCATTCTACTGTTATTTACTCTTTCGCACCCGCTGTAAGCTACTCCGAGGACCTGGGTGGATTTCCAACACTCTGGATTGTACGAGGCTTCATTTCGCTTTCCTGTGACATCCTTTGAAGCTGCTGGATGTCATTACACCAGCGTGCGTGTGTGTGTGTGCGTGTGTGTGTACACCAAACATGTAGGGATGAACGAACAGAGGCTTTTAAAAAAATCGCTGCCATTAACTCACCTGTCTAACTTCTTCCAAGTGCCTTTGGCATGTGACACACACATACACACACACTCACAGAGCTTCGCACTTGCTCATCTCACATCCTGCTCCTGTTTTACACAGCATACGTTATTTCAAGGCTTGCTAATTAATCAGCGTGAATTCATCCGGCTGCCTGGTGTTTATTATTAAAATCTCGCTCTTCACGAGAGTATGGGACGCTCGCAGGATGCGCAAACTCAGCTGCAGAGGATATCACTGCCGCTCAGTTTTTGATTGATGCGTCCTTTAATCACGTCCTCCGCAAGGCGAACTGTAGCGTCATGATTTTCCAGTTGCACGCTTTGGGACAAATCAGCTGGCTCCCAGTCAGTGAGATTTGTACCTGTTAAAAAAGGTGTAAAAATAGGGCCCGGGGTCCAGAGAGACATGAGCTGGTGGGCTTTCACAGGAAGGATCTTTATCACCGCGTGCAGGTTTGTATACAGTACTTGCTGTGGCTTGTTAAAGGTAAGTTACACTTGTGTAGGTGGCATGATGAAATGTTAGACCTGAACGCATTTTCTGTTTTATTCACACGCTTCCCAGTCAAGTGATGAATTAGTTCCTTTTTTTTTTTTAAAGATAAATACCACCATATCACGGAAATGACAAATTCATGCCTGAAAAAGAGGAAACGTCTCTGTTCATGGGTGACATGTTTTCCCTCAGTGTGTCAGGGATAACCCCTAGAGGGCGCCTAAGCGCCCAGAGACTTGTTTTGTAGTTTTGTTTCGTTTCACTTCAGTTCCCAGGTTGACATGGGCGCTCACCTGAACCGAGTTAATCATTAGTTTCATTATAAATAGAGTGTTTTCAGTTTAGTTACTTGTCTAGCATTTGTTACGTTTATACTAAAGGATGTGTGTTATTCGTGTTTTGGTTTATTTTACATAAAGTATTCGGTTTGTTATGTTCCCTGACTTTTGATTTAAAGAATAAAAAGAACATTTTGCTGAACATCCGCCTCTGCAATTATGCCTCGCCTCCGTTCACCCGTACCTACAGTTTGTGACACAGTGTCAGTGTAGAAAGGAAATTATTATTTTATTGATTCTTTTAAATGAGCAATTTTTTCCCCCTACAATGCATTTGTTTTGAGTGGCTTAGATTTGTTGACTCAGATTTGTGTCAATAATATACAGTAGAACATGCCTAAATATATCGCATAAAGTGATAATGTATGGTGTATGTGAAACGTCACTGCAAGTAAAATGAATTGGTTGAATTTTGTTAGTTGTGCATTTATTAACTGTCACAAAAGGTTCGTGCAGGCGCAACGTAAGTGCAGATGTTAAGACATTTCTTAAATGAACATAAAACAAATGACAAAACTAGAAACTGGAATCAGGACAAGACACGCAATATGAAACAATGTGACAAGGTTGGTGTCCAATAGATGAGCGAGACAGACTAACTGAAATACAGTCTTTAAATAGGCAACTCGTCAGACAATTCAACTAGGTACAATTGACATGTGATTATAAAGGGACGGAAACAAAAACTACGTTTACATGGGCAGTGGTGGCTCAAATGGTTGTGTAGTTGGGTTCCTGATCCCAGGGGTACAAGACTTAGCACTGCCAAGTTGCACTGCTGGGCCCTTGAGCAAAGCCCTTAACGCTGTCTGCTCCAGGAGAGCTTTATCCTGACTGAACCCAGTCGCGCTCTGAACCCAGTTTCCTAACTAGGTTAGCTAAACCCAGTACCAATATGGCGCCGGTACCCATATAACCGATATGTACTGGAACTGATTCAGACTGAGCAAATTCCAGGGGCTCACTGAAAAATTATTTCCAGGCTAAGAAACTGCACGTGAACACGACTCGGAAAGCTCTAAGAATACAAATCCAACTAATGTTTATAGTAGCGCCAGTGTGCATGTTGTATTCACATTCCGAATTAAAACTCGGGGAAATGAGAGCATCCGTGTAAATGCAGCACCTGTAATGACACTTGTTCTGACGGCAACAGGTAGCGTTAGCTCACTACGCTAATTGCGTTTAAATTAAAATGCCTAAAACGTTCTAAAGTGTGGCTGTATTTCACAACAAAGGATCCCAACACCGTGACATGCAACAAATGTCTTTTGCCTATAAATGGAGAAACAGGAAGTTAAAAGCAGAGGGATGCACCATGTTTAACAGTTTGTAGACATCAGCTGGTAGTGTGTGTGTCCTTGGCCCCAGGCAGACCAACCTAGGAGAGGTGTGGAATTTTGCCAGAAAAGGCAAATATGGTCAAAAGAATTGCTGAAATTTGAAGCTGGTTTGTAACCAGATTCTTTGCTGTTATTGGTGTTAAATTATTGTAGCTGGGATAGGTAGTACTGTATGTAAATTAGTTGTGTTTTGTATTTACTTATATTTATGTTTACTCTAAACTGTTATGTACTGTGTACTGTTATCCAGCATTACAGTTCAGCTTTTGGTCCAGCATTCAGCAGTTCAGTATTGGTTCAGGTACCATTTTAAAAGTAGCGATTTTGCACCGGTATTGTAAAAATATGTGAAAAAATAAGGTACATGTGACAAATAAATTATAACAATAATCCTAATTAAAGGCCCCAAAATATATACATTTCCAGAAAAAACTAAAAACAAAACAAAGATCCATGGGCACAGTGCACACTCCAGATGTTATCTGACATCTGAATATTTATTTCATCCATCCATCCATCCATCTAGGAACCTTTGTAATCCAACTAGGGACCATGGAGACCAATGGTGATCACTGTATTTATTCCCACTTTGTATGACCGTGGTACTGTAGGACCTTCACACGCACATTTACACACTACAGGCAATTTGTAACCGCCAATTAGCCTAATCTGCTTGCCTTTGGACTGTGGGAGGAAACTGGAGAACCCGGAGGAAACCAACCAAGCATGGCGAGAACATGCATATTCCATGCACACAGACTTGATGCGGGAATCGAACCTGGTACCTGGAAGTTCAAGGCGACAGTGCTAACCACTACGCCACCGTGCTGCCATATATTTATCCCGTGTAGGGCCACAGGGGGTCTGTGAACTATTCCAGGGAACCAAGGCCACTAGTTGGGGTACACTTTGAATGGGTTGAGAAGCTATCAGAGGGCACAAACACTCGCACCCAGTCCTACAGTACAGGCAATTTGGACATGCCAACAGGCCTAAATCACGTTTTTAGACTGTTGGAGACAATCGGAGAGCCTTGAGGAAACCCACCAAGCAGGCACACAAATCAGAGGTGAAGATTTGAACCCCCAACCCTGAATGTGTGAGGCAACAGTGCTAACCACTGAGCCACTGTGCTACCTGAAAGTGAACATCGATAAAACAAATAATAAATTAATAAATATGTTGTTTAAAGTCGTGTAAGACGAAGCACTGATTGATCAAGAGCACTGATTGGTCCCAGACACTCACATCTAACGGCTGCCGTCTCGGACAATCAGACATTTGAATGTTCAATCAGTGTTGCAATCAATGCAATGCAATTCACACACACAAAAAAAGGTAATTTTTTTTTTAAGGGTCAGGTATACCTTTTACTAGTTTGCCTGGGTCAGTGTTTGTCTGGTTAATATGGAAACTGAGGCTGCTCGCTCCACTCTCCGTTCGATGAAAGTTGTATCTCTGCCGTTGTATCTAGTCTCTTGACGTAAGTGAGAAATTCATTCTCGGTTCAGTTTTTTTCATTTATTTTTATCATTACTTCACACAATTATTTGCAACTTTTAGACAACTGAGTGAAATTGTATACAGAAATATTCTTTTTCTATGGAAGGAAAAAAAATATCCACAGAAACATTCACAGCTTTGGCAGAAGACATTTGAGGAGATGGAGACAATTGCCATCTGCTTTTTGTACGTCGAATCTCTCTACTGCACACAGCATTTTTAGTCAGTTCAATCTTCAGATTGGCAGACAAAAGAATCGCTGGAATATTTTATTTGTTTATTTATTTATTTATTTATTTATTATCAAGGACATGTTTACTTTGAATTTCCAGCACAAATGACAGAAAACACTTCATAGGCAGTATTCGGGCAGACTTCAAGAAAACTGCCAAATCCAATTAAAGACTTTTCGCAGCATGAAACCACCACTGTGCACTAATAAGGATAAGAATAAGAATGCGAAGAAGAAAGATGTATGGCATGACTGGGTATCATGAAGCATCGATGCTGTTTTCTTGTTTGTTGTGAAACATCTGCAAAGCATGAATACTACTTACAGTCTAGTTTATAATGCCAATAATGCCACGAATGAGTGGTTCATGACAGACCCCGCCATTTTGTCCAGCAGCCCACCTGTATAATGGATCTGAGAAGTGAAGGACCGGTGAGCCTCAAGAACAGAAGTGTTAGAACATGAGTCACAGATAAGCTGAGGAAAAAAAAAAGCTCTCTCTCGCACTACTTTCTTACAATACGTGTTGTATTAAGCAGGATGAGCTGTGGCAGCTCGCTTCAGTCTGTTATTTCGATGAATGAAATCGGTGACGGAATGACTGAGGGTTTTGCCAGCATGTTTCTTGGCTTAGCTCTTATCAGTATTAGGCATACCATCTGCTTTTATGTGAAATTCGAGTTTGTGCATGAGAAGACGTTCATGGAAGTGAATGTTGTTACCCTTTTTTAAAGTTTTTTTTTTTTAGGTGATGTCCAGAGCAGCAGGACACCTAGATAGTCGTTCAGGATGCTAAAGTGTGAGAGTCAGCTTCTTCAGATAGGAATATGTTTTCATATTTCGACCTGTTTGCAGAATATTTACACTTGGTTGTTAGTTAGCCTCCAGGGTCGGGGTTTGTATGTGTGTGTGTGTGTGAGTTTGCATGTTCTCCCCATGCTAAGTGAGTTTCCTCCAAGTTCTCCGGTTTGCTGCCACATGCAGATTGGTCTAATTGGCATTCCAATTAGGCTGTAAAAAGTGCCCGTAGTTTGTGAATGAGTGTGTGCCCTGTGATAGATTGGCACCCCATCCAGCGTGTACCCTGCCTCATGCCCAAAGTCTCCAGGTATAGGTTCGAGGCTCCGACCCTGTACAGGATGAACACTATAGAACATGAATGAATGAATGAATACACTTGGCGGTTTCTTGCTTATTGCTGATTATATGGTGAAGAACATTCACAGAAATAAATGTGAAAAAATACAAATGCAAAGCAGATTTTAAAAATCTTTGCCCAACCTGTTTCACATCAAGACATACAATATTGTTTGAAGGTTTTGGGTCTAAGAATATTTAGTGCACCAATCATTAACGCTGGAGTGTTTCATCCCTAGAATATTTCAACCTGTTGAAGGAAGTAAACAGTCAACAGTAAATAGTTTTCTTTCTTTTCTTTTTTCTTTTTTTTTTAAAGATGACTGTGAAACATTTGCAAAGAAGCATGTTTAGTGTTTCCAGGATTTTCAGGCCCCATTATGGCTAAGAATGATGTGTCTGAGCTCTCAGCTCAACCCTAAACAAGGCCTGTGTGTATAATTAAATCTTAGGGTTTTGGTTTTAGCTGACGGATTGTGAATGAGCGTGAAATCTCGAAGCTTACGGACAGCTTCCACTCCACTGTTGCTGTGCATGTCAAATATCCATTATATCACCGTGAGGGAATAGAGGAGAGACAAAATCTGACTCAGACACACAAAGGCAGAATTCACAGGAGACTGATTGCAGGGCATGAGTAGCTTTCTTTTCTTCTGAGAAAATGCATTGCTGGTCCAACAATCATTTTAAGAAGGTGAGAAGACTACAAGCTTCCACTTGTTTGAAAACGATGATGATGTTGCTCAAGACCTTGATATTATAGTTTTTTATTTACGAACCAGCAGCAGTTATGACTTCGTTTTTTCCCCGGTTGCATCTCTTTCCTTGGAAAGCTGTGAAATGGCTGGGAGATTGGGGGATAGAAACAAGTTGATTAGTTTATAAACTGTACAGATCATAAGTAAATCTAATTCTCAATAATGTGGCATATGGCTTTCAAACCCCGCAGCAACAACCTGGTTCTCTTAAGACCTTCTCTACATTCTTTGCAAGACCTTCGCAGATCTGCCCCACATAATGATGGAAAAGTGCATCAAAACAAGATGTATTATGGGACCTACAGTACCATGCTACTCTCACATTTTCATTTTCAACCCTGTTTCTCCTGAGCTCGTAGAGTGGGTTAAACACAAGACAGGCTTTGGTCCCAGGGATAAAGAAAGACTAAAGCAAAGACACACAAAGCTGCTCTGAAAAGTCCTTTCCAAACCTGTGTCTTGGCCCAGCTCCCAAAGTCAATAGATGGGATTTGATGACTTCTGGGGCAAGATACACTGTTGTGGACTCTCAGGACTTCACTGTAGCCATGATTGGCAACTTGGTGCACTATAAGTCACTAGGAGATACTGAAGTTTCAACAGCAAGTCACCAGCCTCCAGGGACTCTGTTTAAGTTGATGCATCTGTTGTAAACATTGTATTATTTACCATGTCCTGGTGGCAGTTATTTTGCCTAGTTAGGGATTCCTACATTCATCCCATTCCAAACTAAATCAAGGCCTGGAGAGATGCACAGCGGCAGCGTCGTTCGTCTATCCGCAGGCCAATTGAATGCAAGTTTTTGTATTTGTGTTCATTTACCTGGTACTTAAAGTGCTATCTAATGAGGCATGACTATTACAGCAAATGACCCATTTGCGCAATTACCATTTCATCCCGCTGTCAGACTCAGAGTGTAAGAAGCATCAGAAAGGGTAATAATATCTCAAGCTTTGTTCCTGTAGTCTAGTGGCTTAATGAAATTGATCATTGAACTCGTCTATATGAGGCTCAGGGGAACAATTATAAACAAGACCGGGAGAAGGTTACACAAATATGACACATCTTTTCCTCCCTCTAATCTAGCCGAATCTCAGAGTTTGCGTGCCGTGTCCTCTCAATTTGGGGTACATGACCTCTTCTTCCTCTGTTTCTGTTTTCATTTCATTGAAAATGGCTTACATGTCACAGAAGGTTCCTGGTGGGTTGTAAAAGGCAGAGTAGCATTAGCAGTCCTACCACAGCAGTGGGGTGGTGTTTCCCCTGTGGCAAAGTGTGGAGGAAGTGCAAAAGGCTAACATTCAAGGATTTGTAGGAAAGCCTCACAGGAGATGGAAGTGGGGCATAGATTGAGATAGTGACAGGGGAAGAGAAATAAGTTGGTCGCAGATAAAAATGTCTAAAGTCTTTTGGATACTTTTTGTAATCTGACAGCTGCCTTTTAGGATCACAGACACCAAGATGGGAAACAGGTATGGATAAACCAAGCTAAAAAAAAAGTTTTTGCTATATTAGTGTGGTGGGTGCTTTAAAACCAAACCCAGGAAAAACAAATACTACTCAGGGATTCTGATTCGGATTTCCCATGTGCTCTTTCTTGATGAAGATGCAACTTACTGAACAGCCCATATTGAAAGTCTTTAATTCTTCCTATACCACAGCAATTTGCATGTAAAGAAACTTTACATATAAAAAGAAATTGTTTATAGTTTCATTTGCTGACTAAACAGGTACAGTCCTGATGTTATAACAGATCTTGACAGACAATCCTCTTACCCATCTTTCTATGGAAAATTCAATTCTCACTCATTCTCTATACCGCTTATCCCATACAAGGTCTTTTGGAGGACTGGAGCCTATCCCAAGGAGGGATACACCCGGGATGGAGTGCTGGGCCATCACAGGCCACAAACATGCACATACTGACCCACACACTATGGGCAGTTAGTCAAGTCTGTATGCATTTGGACTGTGGGACGAACCCAACCAAGCACGAGGAGAATATGCAAACTGACACAGAGACTTGAAGGCAGGACTCAAGCCCTCGACCCTGGAGGTTCGAGGCCATAAATAACCACTACGCCACCTTCCAGCCCAGTTTAAATCAGGTCCATGAAATTTTATTTGTATAGCATTTTAACAGTAGACATTGTCGCAAAGCAGCTTTACAGAAATAAAAATCTTGAAATTAATAAAATAAACAAAAGGACAAGTTTATATCCTTTATCAGTTTGTCCCTAATGAGCAAGCTGGAGGTGACAGTGGCGAGGAAAAACTGCCTGAGATGACATAAGGGCGCACCCTCTGAAGGAGGTTCATCATTTGCGTGAACCCGGATAGCACCTTTGGAAAACCCAAAGTTATAGCTTCAGAGATTTATAAAGTGCTAAAACTGGAGACTCACATCCAGTCACTCACTCATCGTCTATATCGCTTTATCCTGTATTCAGGGTAGCCGGGGAGGCCTGGATCCTTTCCCAGGAGACTTGGGGTCATGATGCAGGGGTACACCCTGGACAGGGTGCCAATCCATCACAGGGCACACAAATAGACACACTACGGGTAATTTGGGAACACCAGTTAGCTAACGCGGGAATCAAACACTCAACCCTGCTTAGCCACCGAGCCACCTAAATCTGTAGCCTCCTTCCAAAAATAATGAAAAAAAAGTCTCCTCACAGAAAACAACTACATCAATAATTAGACATGTTTCTAAAAACCGGTTTGAGGTCCCTTGAGTAAGTTGTAAATCATTATTAGAATAATGCATTACATAATCCTTGAAGCCAGCAAGGCTAGCAGCAGAGCTGCTGTTATAGAAAAATTATTTAACAACTTCTGAGCATTCAGAGTCGGGTATTCAACAGCGCTGCGGTATAAAGGATATTACTCTATTGACTAATGGACAGTAACTTATTTCCAGCAAAAATGCAATTAAACATTCTAAGTAAAACACAATAAGTGATTCAGCATTGTATTATTATTATTATTATTATTATTATTAGGTGCAAGAATAGAAATAGCTCAGCAGGGTTGTGCGGCTCCTCGAAAAAGCTCATTAACTGAAGCAGCTACTTACATTGCTTTCAGCAGAGACGTTAAATATTTTTTATGGATTATTTCAATTGTGCGTTGTGTAATGGATTGGTTCAACAGCAAATGTTATTACTTTATCTCTGTCTCTGTGTGTGTGTGTACCTAGAAGCCTCTTAATATGACTCCGGAGAAGAGCAGCGAGTGTGTAAATAAAATGGATGACCCCGATAACTCAACACACTCTCTGATGTCCCAGATGATAAAATCCTTCCATTTGCTTTTTCTTTAAACTGCCGTCTGGCTGAGCGTTTATTCTTCAGACCTCAAACACTTCAGCGTGATCTCTCGGTATTGCGCTGGGGAAATTCAGCGGAACACTGAGTGGGTGCTGCTGTGCCGTACACCTTGCTCTGGGACTCGTAAACACTTTTATGAGGCTTCTTATTGAGGAAGTGCTGCCTTGTTATCTCCAAATATTGGAAGCACATCTCAATTTTATTGTAAAATAAGGGGAGGCTCTAAGGTGTTTGATTCAAGACTTGGTATTTGACAAATCAGATTTGGGCTTGACATGGTTGTTTTTTGTTGTTGTTTTTTTTTAACTGGACTTCGAAAGAACATGTGTTCACTGTATATACAATGTAATGGATACACAACCTAGTGTTTTGGTCTGGACTGTTATTTTCCAACCCTCCATTTTCTTTTCTCGTGATAGATTTCTGGTCCTACATAGATACCCTAAAGCCTTACTACTTCTCAGTCTTTCATCAAAAGCCTTTATTTGTAACATACACAGTGAAAATCATTTCTTCACATATCCCAGCTTGCTACGAAAGCTGGGTGGCAGTGCCAGGTCAGCCATGATACAGCACCCAGGGATACAGCCATATTATCTTACCTGCTGATGTAATCATGTAGACTGTAATCAGAATATTAGGGTCTTTGCTCAAAGGCCCAACAGTGGCAGTTCGGCAGCGCTGGGGTGTTAAAACAAGCCCTGACTTTCTGAACAGTAACCCAGAGCCTTACCTCCTGCGCCACTATTGCCCCATAAAACTGGGTGGGATACTGTTCGCTTTTAAACAAGACCTGCTGATATAATGATAACGACTGACTTGTCAAACACTAAAACAGGAGGGGTTCCTCCAGGACCAAAGTTGGAAACCACTGATCTAATGGATAAAAAAAAAAGACAATGGGTTAATTTTTAGTCAAAGTCATTTTAGACGAGTTTTTCTTCTCATGACTTCTCAGGGAGTTTTTCCTTGCCACCATCATCCCTTACTTGTTCATTCAGGAACTAAATCTATGCAGAAGTTTTAATCTACACCCAATTTCTTTTAATGGTTCTAGAGAAATGAAAATCACACATTTCCTACAGTCTACCTGAGCCTCCAATAACGAACTGGACTCCATATTAACTTCAACAGATCTTCTTTTATACTGAACTTCCAGCCTCCTAACACACGGTATGATGCAGATCAATCCCTGCTATCCGTTATCATCCAAAGGAGGATGGGTTCCCTGTTGAGTCTGGTTCCTCTCACGGTTTCTTCCTACTGCCATCTCAGGGAGTTTTTCCTTGCCACTGTCGCCATCGTCCTCGGCTTGCTTATCATTTTTGTCTTATCATTTTGATTCATACATGTTCACTTCTCATACAAACTTTCGATTTTCGATTCTTTTGATTGTGTAAAGCTGCTTTGCGACAATGTCAATTGTTATAAGCACTATACAAATAAAATTGAATCGAATTGAATTGTTAAAAGCGCTATGCAAACAAAATTGAATTGAATTGAAAATCAACATGCAACAACCTGTACTGTATGCGCAAACGTACTGTACATGTAGATATGGTATTCTATATAATACAAAGAGAGTTTGTCCAATTTTAACAAGGTTTAAAGTCTGGCCATCGTTAATCTTCAACACAACCTGAAGTCTCTTAGGCAAGCTGTCCTGTCTGGTAATTTCTTCAAGCAGACTTCAGGAACAGTTTCCAGGTTTCTTGAAGGACATTTCAAAGCTCTTCCTTTGGACGTTGGTTGTCTTCTGTTCTGTATGCTTCAGTAATGCTGAGATCTGGGATTTGGGAGAGTCCAGTCAATGATTGATAGCATTTCATCATGGGGTTTTTCCATAGAGGTATATATTGACTACATTGGCACTACAGTGTTTAGAAGTCTACGTTAAAAAAAATACAAGAAAGTGCTGCTCTTTGGATGCAAGATATGTAGAAATGAGGGCTGGCTCAAGACTTTTTCACCGAACTGTACTGTACATCTAGATTTCTATCTGCAAAGCTGCTTTGTAGCAATGATCAAGGCGAGCATCCAGGGTGCCTTGTGTTAGTGGGAAATGAAAAGCACTTCACTTCACTGCACCTTCAGGCATTGGTACCTATGGTTCTTTTTGTATAATATATTGCCCTTGTGCCCCAAGCCTAGTATGCGATTCTGTATTCTTCAGCAGCAAACAAAAAAAAATCACAAAGCCAAGGGTTTGATTCCAAGGGAAACTATTGTTTTCTTCTGTGAGCATAATGACTCAAGGCTGATTTATACCCTGTCAGCGTGGACGAGTGTCATGGGCAGACATTGGCAAGCATGACTGACGACAACAATGTCTATACAGTATGAATCTGTGCACTGTTGGGCAATCACTAAACCAGGGTGTGCAGAGAATGAAGAGCGCAAATGAGATGTTTATGTGCTTTGTCCTAATTTGTTGGTCAGAGATGTTTGTTAGTTATTCTTAAGAGAATTTGGTGGTTGTTTATGGTTGTCCATGGAGGACATTGTTAGCGCAGTTAGAATAGTGTTTAATGAGCGACAAAACTTTTCTCTTTTCTCCTTCACCACTTTTTCTTTTACTTAAAACACTTATGCAGACACTAGGCTTGGGTATTTTACTGTAGCAATCTAACAGATGATATGTGTGTTGGTGTTAACAGGGATGTCAGCATCAACTATTATTACTATGATTATTATTTTTATGACATAACATTAAATTTCAGGCTCTCCAGACGGTATTCCTGGCAACTCCACACCGTCTGTTAGATTGCGTTGCACCAAGTTGAAACGTTCTGCTCTGCTAGCATTGACTAAAAGGAGCATGATACTGTGAAGACAAAATTGACAATCAGAATGTTTTTTGACACGAAGACAGGTGGACATAATCAAACAGGACGATGGTCGTGCACATGCAGATGTGGGTTAAGTAAATCCACAATAAAAGTAACGTGAAGAGAAGAGAAGTAAAGAGAAGCAGCTGGATTTCTGCAAACAAAAACCTCGTAGCGATACTCTAAGGAAGGTGAAAGTTTCTTAAAGAGAATCATTACTGGTGACGAGACATGAATTCATCACTACGATCCTAAGAATAAATGTCAGCCTATGGAGCGGAAACATCCTCAGTCGCTGACCGAGAAAAAGTTCAAAAGTCAACCATCAGCTGGAAGATTGATGCTTACAGTTTTAAGGGATTCACAAGAGCCAGTATTGGACCATTATCAGGAAAAGGCTTTAACAATCGGCAGTGCTCGTTACAATGAGATGCTTATCGAAGCGCTGAAGACTAAACTTCGGATTAAACGCAGAGGACATGACGATGCAAGTCTGCACACTTCTGCCCACACTGAGGTGTTAAAGCATCCTCCCTTTAGTTCTGACTTTCACCTGTTTGGTTGCCTGAAAGCAGCCCTACAAGGATGAAGATTCACTTCTGATGAAAAAGTGAAAACAGCTGTGCATTCGTGGCTAACAGCTCAGACTAAACCATTTTTATTTGAGGAAATGCGAAAGCTTTTAGATGGATTGAAAAGCCAAGAGATTATGTCAGAATTTGTCTTTTCTAAAAGTTAATTCAAATAAATTCTACTCGTAAGAGTCAGCTTTGTTTAAAAAAAAAAAAAAAAAAGAATAAAATAAAACGGTTCCCCACTTTGTCCGTAGAATGTGGCGATGTTGATTATTATGTAATTTGAATTTCGGCTTAGGATTCTATTTTACATATCGCACTTTCCCAACCTCTATCAATTCCATATCTCTGAAGTGATATTCGAAGCTATCCCTGCTACAAGCTCAGTCCTCGGGGGAAGAAGTGCTGCCTGTTTATCTTGCCATGTTTTTAATCCTAGCGTGCTGTGTTTGGGAGTAGCTCAGGCTTTAGGAGATGTTTATCGAGGGGAAGAAAGGCTGTGTTTTTCCTTTGTATTGGTTTAAACTTTTAAATAACACTTAAGGATAAATCGCCCAGCTTTAATTTATCAGGCCAGCTTCCAAAATCTTTGCCTGAATCTCTCCCTGCGAGTATGTTTTTTCACCTACATTTTAAGGATGGCTCAAAAAAGTGGTTAAACCGTTATGGCTTTTGATTTTGATCTAGGATTATCTGTCCCGTAATGCTAACGAGTACACCTCTCTGCTTAACAAACCTGCTGAATCACACCAGACCTGCCAGAAGAATAAATGAGCCTCCATTGGGTTATAGCCCTGCGCTAATGATTGGAAGCTTATTAGGTCAATTCCCAGGGCTGCTCCGGAACCGCTACCGGGCCCACAGGTACTCAGCCGTAAACCTCAGTTGTATTCGCGCGGAATAAAAACACCTGATGGAATGAATAACTGAAAATGTGTTCAGACACAGGTGCATGTGTGTGTGGGTGTGTGCGCCTATATCTGTGTTTGTATGTATAAATCTCTCAATTCCTTCACTCATTCTTCTGGTGCATGGAACATCACAGATAAAAATGGTGCATTGTGTGTGTGTGTGTGTGTGTGTGTGTGTGCATGTGCAAGTTAATCTTTTGTCCTCCTGTGCTTCTGATCCAGCCAGTGAGACAGCACAGACCGAGGCTATGTGCTTTCTACCAGTCCAGTGGGAGCACAGAAAAAGAGAAAGAAAATGCGAGAGAGCATGCGATGGGAGAGTTATGCGCCGCCTGCGACGGTTTCCGCAGCCTGGGTGCCTGGCTGAAAGACAAATTGTTGCCTCTTCACATGTCCTTGGATTGCATTGCCGAGGAAGCCTACTCAGAGTGGACAATGTATCTGTAGCCCTAAACTACCCAGATTTATAAATGGGTTTGAATTCATACATAGAAAGAGATGCACTGTAATATCTGTTCATTAGGGTTAATGGTAACAGGATCTGCATTATAACTCGGAGATGCTGTACTCATAGTGCCTTACAATATTAGACTTCATAATTCATGTGTAAAAAGATTTTATAATGGATTATAAAATAATGACGTTATGAAGACATATTCATTCTTTTTAAAAAAAGGTATTTTCTCGCTTTTCTCCCTAATTAAATGGTAGCCAATTCCCACTCATCATCAGGGAACTCCCACAACAACTCCCAGTATCACGTGCTTCCTCCAAGCCATGTGACGCCACCAACCCCATCTTTTCGCTCGTACGCAGTTGGTAGTTATAAACTCGGAGGACTATCCGGTAGTATAGTCGCTTCTGACAGCTACGGCCCAAGAACCTACACTGTGAACACGCTGCCAATTATACACTAATAACAAGGGAATACAGGTGATTAATTCATGCTCTGTTGCAAGAAATACACATCATATCGCACATGACATATGACAACCAATGATGCACGTAGTAATGGGTTTCCCATAGCAGCTCTAGAATTACTTGCGTGAGATCACAGACACCTGTGATTGGCTGTAGTGCCGTGATCGATGTGAAACCACTAAGTGCCTCCCATCCCATGCCTCCAAAGAGCTCGGCCAATCAGCTCTCTCCAGGCGCATGGCTGCGAGAGGCTACAGTATCACCCGGGATTCAAACTCGTGATCTCGAAGGAGCGGTGTGTCCCCTACTCACTTTTGCTCTTTTTCTTGGCTATATGGCTAATTCCAGTTAGCTATACAACTTGTTCTGGTTCGCCAAACAGCTAGTTCTGGGAGAGAAACTCGATTTAATGTTACATACATGCAGTGGTACCATACTATATAAATGTTACCATTACGGTACATAAACATCTGTAGCATACTGTATTTCTGTGTTCCATACTACCATACTTTGGTACATGGTAGAACTGTGTCCCATAGTGTTGTCTGTGTACTATACCAGCAAGTAAGTACCACAAAAACTGTCAAAAACATCATATGCATTGATGCAAGTACCATAAATCTACCATGGTACTTATGGCATGGTAAAATTTCCTATGGGATACAACCAAAACTGCTAAACACACTCCAAATATCAAGAAAAACTTCAGCCTCAGCTGAACTTCAGAATGTATTCTTGCACGGAACGAGAGTTGTGGAAATCGATTACTTACATTGTACTCGCGTTCCAGGTGGTAAACCTCACATTTGGTGTCCAGAGCAAGAAAAACAATCCAACACCTAGAGCAATGTACTTGCATGCACCTCAATTTTGATTTAAGACTGACCTGAAAAAAAAAAAACTAAACTAAACTATTCCTTTAATGCTTTTGTGATGAAAAATCTGTTACAAAGCACTTAGGCTGGAGACTCCTTCCAAAAAATTAGAATACAACCTCTGTATTAATCGTCTTGGCGTATTCCAAGTACAAATCTCTGTGAATGAGCTGTTGCTATAGAAACAAAGGCATTAAAACGAGGCTTATGTGTAGCCTTCCTATTATACAGGGATTATAAAGTATTACGCACACCATATAACAAGGCTTGAATACATTTATGAGGTATTATGAGTACAGGATCCAGTCATGCGAGAGAGCGAAATGTTAAACCCATTACAATCATGCAGACACACAAACATGCAAACCCGACATGACCCGCCGTCATCCCGAGCTAAAAGAGGTTAGCGGTGGTACTCGGTTTAAAATGTAATAATGAGGACTTTGCAGGTAGACGCTAGCCAGAGATGACTGTTATTTCCAGGACAGTTTCTGCCGAAGCACTCATTTTCCCAGCTCACCACACGCAGCCTTTTTTTTTTTTTTTTTTCCAGAGATGCTGTGAAAGTACTCAGTGTCCTCAATGCCATGTCTCAATAAGTGTACTTTCCAAGGCAACACCTCACATGTACTTTTCTTCCAGTACACGCACGGCCAATTCAAGGCTCTCAGTGAAAAAGCTTCCTTATTGACCACTCCGTACAGGTGACAAATAGCCGAGATAAAAGGTCTCCGAAGAAATGATGAACGTTTGGCTGAATCGCTTCTGACAGCTACGGCCCAAGAACCTACACTGTGAACACGCTGCCAATTATACACTAATAACAAGGGAATACAGGTGATTAATTCATGCTCTGTTGAAAGAAATACACATCATATCGCACATGACACATGACAACCAATGATGCACGTAGTAATGGGTTTCCCATAGCAGCTCTAGAATTATGAAGCATTATTGCTAAATTAAGGTCATTACCGTGAGCAAACCATGTTTAAGTGTCAACGTTGGACTAAAACACAAGAAGCCCTTAATTAATTTCCAATACGTGTGCCTTAAAGTTGAGCGATATCTTTCAGGTAGTCAAAATGTCTTCATTTTCACAAAATTCCTTTGCAAATCGTCTTGGGACTGACAGATACAAGTCCTGCACAGTGGTCAGAGGGATTTCAGGTCCGTAGGGACCTGATTTCTTCAGGTCACTACGTGATGCTGGTGGAGGAAAACGTTTCCTGACTTGCTCCTCCAAAATATCCCAAAGTGGGAGATGTTCAACTTCACTTTCATGTTCATCAAACCACTCTGTCACAGTCTTGCTGTGTGTATTGGTGCATTATCCTCCTGATACACGGCACCGCCTTCAGGATACAATGTTTAAACCATCGGGTGCAGATGGTCCTCCAAAATGGTTCAGTAGTCCTTGGCAGTGACGCGCCTATTTATCTAGCACAAGTATTGGGCCTGGGGAATGCCATGATATTGCAGCCCAAACCATCACTGATCCACCCCATGCCTCACTCTGGGCATGCAACAGTCTGGGTGGTACAGTACGCTTCTTTGGGGCTTCTCCACACTGTAACTCTCCTGGATGTGGGAAAGACAGTGAAGGTGGACTCATTAGAGAACAATACATGTTTTATATTGTACAGAGCCCGACATTTGGCATTGGCACGAGTGACCAAAGGTTTGGCTATAGTGGCCCGGCCATGTACTGTACATTGACCCTGTGGAGCTCCCGACAGTTTTGGTGGAAACAGGAGAGTTGAGGTGCACATTTAATTCTGCAGTGAGCTCGGCAGCTGTGGTTTCATGTTTTTTGGATACAATCCGGGTTAGCACCGGGACATCCCTTTCAGACAGCTTCCTCTTGCGTCCATAGTTACGCCTGTTGGATGTGGTTCGTCCTTCTTGGTGGTATGCTGACATTACCCTGGATACCATGGCTCTTGATACACCACAAAGACTTGCTGTCTTGGTCACAGATACGCTAACGAGATGCGCACCAACAATTATATTACAGTATATCTAATGTCACTTTAGGTAAAGCCCAATTTATGGTAAAAGAAGGGTGCTGAATTGTAGTCATTGTATATACCACTAGTCACTATACAATTTTTTTTAATACCTGTAGTACAATTTAGTACCTTGTTTTCTGAGAGTGTGTGACTTCGTTTCTGTGTTTACTTCTTAACAGTATTTTGTGCTGAAACTTTCTAACATTTTTTAAAAACATTGTCTCAGTTCACACATCTAAACTGCTTACACTCGGTGATGAAAATGAGCACTGGCTGGATTATGATGTGAGAATATAGTCAAAGACTCTGTGATATATATTTTTTATTAACTTGTTTTGTTTATTGATTGACAGAATAGACTAGTGGTCAGTCACGTTATTTTTATTTTTAACTAAAAAGAATGAAAAGTTAGGGTTATCATGAATAGTAGATTTTTTAAATGGGATTTTTACTCTATCCTTAATGGGATGCACTTTTTTCAGTCATGCTTTCACGTCAGTAAACAAAAAAACCATACAGTACAAAGAAAGCCATGCTACTCTATGTTAACCATTTAAGTTAAGGACCTAAGACTCCTCGTGGGAGAGTTACTATAAAACTGCAGCAGCTTGCTTTTCACTTCCTGAAATATGACCATGATCTCTCTGTACTCCGTTTATTACACATTTATCATCTCAAACCGGCTAATGAAGCTGAAGTCTCCAAGGACGCAAAATTGGTTTGATATTTGGAGTGTGTTTATCAGGTTTGGTTGTATTCCATAGGAAATGTTACCTGATATACAAAGGTACCATGGTAGTTCAGTGGTACTGTTATTAACGTATATTGTGTTTTTTACAGTACTGTGGTAAGTATTTGCTGATATAGTACCCGTTATAGTTATAGTGCTATGGAACACGTACCAGAATACTGTCAAAAATATGTTATTTAGCTGTTTATGTACCATAATGTAACTTTTGTATAGTATTATACCATTTAGTGTTAATTATAGTCTTAGTCTCATCCCGAGATAAATGTCTCTGTTAGTTTTAATCATATGTACTGTACAGTAGTCAATCTTATCCTATTTTTGTTTAGTCAAGTTTTAGTTGACTAAAAGTCTGTGCATTTTAGGATGCAAGGATCCTATTGCTCCTATTGGTCACAGTTATTTGCTAACCTATTAGCTTAATGTGTTTGTACACGGTTTAACTATGAAATAAAATAAAATAAAATAAAATGCATCACAACATAATTATGTTAACACAAAGAGGCTGTAAAGCTGGGTGATTATTATGGCATGCCTTATTATATTGTGCCAAACTCTTCAAGTTTGTGGTACAGTATTTTTTCCAGCCAGGTATTTTGCCCACAATGTTTCCCATGCGATATTACAACACATTTGCTTTTTTCCTCCTGTTCAATGTGAAGAGAATGGGCCCAAATATCGGCTCTTCTCTTTCGTCAGAGTAATACTGCTGCGATGACGAAGAGGAAAAGATGACTGGGCTTGTAACATCCCGTCACTGCACGCGCAAACTACTCCTGTTACGCCGCGCGCCGTGACCCGGGAAATACTGCTGCTCTTGCCATAAGGAATGAACACCGTATCGCAGCGGACTGTGGCGGAAATGATTTGTTGACGAAAAATAAAGACAAATGTTTTATTAGTTTTTATTTTTTTTATACCACATTTTAGTCTCGCATGCTGATTCACCGTCACTGTTCATTGATATCCGTGTTGTCTCTTCATCGTCTCGATTTATTCACAGGGAAAAAGGTTGTCAACAAATATTTTTTGTCATTATTTTCGTTAACACAGGTACCATGGTATATTTAACATCAATTAAAAACCAGCGTGTATGTGCCAACATTTTAATGCAATCCCCCCAAAAAGGCCGAGATTTTCATCAGTGTCTTCTTCTTTGGAAGATTTACTACTTGTACAAGAAATCCAGTTCTAAAAGTCCTGCTCAGATAGGGAGAGAGAGAATGTATTTATTTATTTTTTAACATTTCTAAGCGCAGTGCCATTCTGCTTGCCAGATCCTGTTGGCACTTACTGGTCTCAAATCAGTGAGCAGTACAGTACTGCATGTGTTATCAGGACAGAAGCGGTCATACATTTGTAGAGCCTTTAATTCCTGTGCTCTTACACTCTTAAACTGGGTAAATTGCTTCACCAGGGATAACATGACATGGTTGCAGCTGCACATTGCTCAGACTTAATTTTTCGTAGGCCGCTGTTTGGGATGAAAACTTCAGTATAAGGTAAGGAAACTGCCTCGCCAAAAAGAAAAAACGTTGTCATTTCAGAAGGGTCGTCTGCATCTAGCACAGAAAATAAAGGAGGTTTGAAATGACTGGTATTAGGATAAAAAAAAAAAAAAAACTCAAAATCTGGAAGGATAATGCTGAACTGTCAACTTCAGTAATGGTAGTTTTGTAGCAATGTGGTTGGGGATAAAATCACGAATAAACATCATTTAGACGCTTTTTGAAGTTGCATTGTAAAAAATGGACTGTAGAAATACAGCTATGTTTTAATAGTGAACGTAAGAGCATTTTAACACCCACAGTGTGAACAGGTTTGGGACAAAACAGGTGTCTGGCCATAAGAAAAGCACCTAGTGGTTTTCTAGTAAGCAAGTTATGAGAGGTAAGTATTAAAAATAATTTTAAAAAGGCTTCGGGTTGATAGGGAGGATGCAGATTGGACTTTGGAGCAATGGAAAAGGGTCATGTGGTCTGATGAGTCCGGATTCACCCTATTCTAGAGTGATGGGTGTGTCAGGGTAAGAAAGAAAGCACATAAATCGATGCACCATCATGCAAAGTGTTCACTGTACAAATCTGTGGAGGCAGTGTTATGATCTGCGGTTGCTTCAGTTGGTCAGGTTGAGACTCAGCAACGTCCTGTGGCAACAAAATGAAGTCAGCTGACGACCTGCATATACTGAATGACCAGGTTATCCTACCAAATTTTTTCCTGATTCCAGGGCTTGAATTGTAAAAGAGTTGTTCTGAAAGCATGAGGACTCATTTTCATACGAGCCACCATAATCAAACCTCAAGGACGTCTAAAGAAATCCTTGAGAGTGTGCTTTTTTTTTTCTTTCTTTTTTTGGCCAGGCAGTGTTACATCATTCTATTATACTGACTTCTTGAATTATTCAGGATGCAGTAAACTCTGTAATGATATTTCCAAACAGAAAACCTTGTGCATAATTTTCTGTCACATACTAGTATAAAAATGATCCGCCCTTCACAATTAATAAATCTGTATTTGGATATTTTATGTCAAACCGCATATCTATTCTTACATTTTTGCTCATTTGGTTGATAGCTGAAGGTCTAGCTCAAGGACCCAATTATGGCAGCTTGGCAGTGCTGGAATTTCAACTCACATTCCAATCAACTTCCTATTCAATTCAATTCAATTCAATTTTATTTCTATAGCGCTTTTAACAATGGTCATTGTCTCAAAGCAGCTTCACAGAAATGAAAAGAAAATGAAAAGAAGACTTATGGAAATGTATATATGTGTAAGAAAAATGTGTCTAGATAATGAGATTGTCCCTGATGAGCAAGCCAAGGGTGACGGCGACAGTGGCAAGGAAAAACTCCCTGAGATGGCAATAGGAAGAAACCTTGAGAGGAACCAGACTCAACAGGGAACCCATCCTCATCTGGGTGATGACAGATAACAGAAATTCCTCCTATCAGTAGTCCAAATCCTCAATAACTGATCCAGCTGCCAGGATTTTTCAGATCTGGAGATGACTGTTGTAAAACGCTGATCTTGTATTAATTCTAAAATGTTCAATGAACATTGAAGCGGCAACCACTTTTTTACGGCTAAAATTGCTCATTACAAAGCCATTAGTCTCTGGAGACTCTGGACCACTAAAATCAAATGTGCATCAATCCAGATGTTAGACCACTTGATCTCTGAAACATCCATCTGCCTTGTCCACAAGATTCAAGCCATTAACCAGATTCAGGAACATATGTGGGCAAATAAAAAAGAAAAAAAAAATCCATCAATGCTTTGCTTCCTGAGCCGAGATTCACGGTTATCTAATCCTAAAGGTTTTATCCGTGCGTATCCTGTTGAACGAGTCGTAGGCGAAACCGAGCTCCCTGTCTGGCCTGTAATATAATGAGGAAGCCACAGTGAGGTCTGCAGCTTGTGTAGCTGGCAGGTGGATCGGTGTTTTGATTTTATTTCTGGCTTCCTCTCAGTTATATGAGAAGCCCAGGGATTCAGCGCTGCTCCAGCCATCACACAAAGATCAGCTGGAGCCTTTATCTGTATAAAAATGAAACATGTCGGACATATTGCAGTGGATTATCAGTTTCTCTTTGGAAGATGTAACTTACGAGATTGCAGTGTGTGTGAGTGATGCAACGTATTGAAACCTATATAGAGTTAGACTTCTAGACATGGTCCTCATGAAAGGTCACGTTTTATACCCTGCTACTCATAACAAGTGCATTGTCGTTCCTAATGAACCATGGTCCATTTTTACACTGAGTTTTTGCTAAGAGTTTTTTTTTTCTTTTCTTTTTCTGTGACATTCTGACATCTTTTCATTTGTTTCGGTTGGTTTCACATTGCAACAGTTTTCACACACACCAAATTTGTAGGTGCGGGTGATATTTCATGGGTCAGTAACTTGGCAGTGCTTTGGTGGATGCTTCGAACTGGTTCCTCTGCTGTGTTCATTTTAATTAGTGAAAAGTCTGAAGACTAGAGTCGTTAGCCACCAGTTATTAGTGTGCCAGTATAACTCATAGGTTATGATCAATAAAACAGTAATAAAAAGAAAAAACCTATGTGACCTGGTGGGTCATTTTTATTTGTGTTAGTAGCCACTGGATCTCACGTTCATCATGTTGTCAGTCATATTTACAACAGTATAAGTACTGAGTACCGCTCACAAAATGAGGTAGGTTTAAACCATAGCTTCTTTTTTTTTTTAAGGTACTGTATATTGATATACATTATATTGCCAAAACTATTGGCACTCCTGCCTTCACATGCATTTGAACTTTGTCCAATTCTTAATCTATAGGGTTTAATATGATGGTGGTCCACCATTTGCAGCTGTAACAGCTTCAACTCTACTTGGAAGGTTTTCCACAAGGTATTACGAGTGTGGGAATGTAAACCCTGTGAATTTTTTACCATTCTGTCAGAAGTGTATTTGTGAGGTCAGACAGTGATGATGGACGAGAAGGCCTGGCTCGCAGTCTCTGCTCGAATTCATCCCAAAGGTGTTCTGGTGCGGTTGTTTATCAGGAGTTGGGCTCGGCCCCTTACTTCCAGTGAAAGTAACCAAGACATTTTGGACAATTTCATGCTCCCGACTTTGTGGGAGCTGTTTTGGGGACGGCCTCTTCCTGTTCCAACATGACTGCGCACAAGTGCACAAAGCAAGGTCCATGAAGACATGGATGAGCGAGTTTGGTGTGGAAGAACTTGACTGGCCTGCACAGAGTCCTGACCTTACAGATACACTTTTATAAGAATGGTCAAAAATTCCCATAAACACACTTCTAAACCTTGTGGAAAGCCTTGCCAGAAGAGTTGACGCTGTTATAGCTGCAAAGGGGGCGGGACCAACATCATATTAAACTCTGTGGCTTAAGAATGGGATGTTACTCAAATTATATATATATATATATATATATATGCAAGTGAAGGGCAGGTGAGCGAATACTTTTGGCAATATAGTGTATTTGAAAGCAAGATATACCGTAGGATGAGACACTCCTGTTTATATTGATATAATTTGATGTTGGGTTTCTCTCACAAACTTTCTGCACAGCCTTGCCTTGCTGAAATATTCTGCCGTGCTAGTGCGAATCACTAGCGTTACATTAAAAAGTCAAAAAGTCTCAATGAAAATATGAAGAAGAACATAAAGAAAGCACATTTCATGCTTCATTCACCCCGTAGAGCCACAGAGGAGTAAAAATACATTTCAAGGCCACGTCTCACAAGACTGTGCGTCCGAAATGCTACAGTTCATTCCCACGTTTTTGTGAATTCATACAGTATGCACGAGATGCAGAGACTTCCTTTATGTCTGCGTTAAGGTGCTCTGACTAATAACAATGTCCAGCAAGCATTGAAAATATGCCTCTTTATTGCATTCCCAAACTGAAATACAACATAATTAGTGATGCCTATTTAGTATAACTTCCAGTTATTTTACATGTTTTTTTGTTTTTTTATATTGTTGCAGAATGTTTCCAAAAGGGGACTCAATTATGCCTTTGCATCTTATTTTACTCACAGTCTATTTGAGAAAACGTGTTTGTGACATCGCACACGTGGCATTGATTTAGAACTGAACACTCAACCCATGCTGTAGAAAATCTACACTAAAGATGTACACTAATAGTCAAATTATTATTCTTTTTTCATTTCTACATTGTACAACAATGTTTAAGGTATCCAAAATATGCAATAACCTCCTTTGAACAGTTGATATTGAGACGTGTCTCCCACTCATGCTCTGTAAAGCCTTTATAACGGCTTTAATCTGAGGTGCTGTTTGTTAATTGGTGAGTTCTGTGGCTGGTAACTCTAAATGAACTTCTCCTCTGCAGTAGAGGTAGGTTTTGGTCTTGATTTCCTGGGAAGGTCTTCTTGAGAGACAGTTATCATCATGGTGCTTGATGGGTTTTGCAAATGCACTTGACAATTCTGTGCTTGCAAGAACTATTGAAGAACAGCCGACCTTCGTGTCTTAAAATAACACGACGGTTGTTGTTGTTACTTAATTTCCTAATGACGTATGACATGTTATTTCAGTATTGTTCTAGAATGTAGAAAATAAATCCAAACCTGCGTCCAAACTTTTGACTACTGTAGTACTATACTGTAAAACAAACAAGCAAACAAAAAAGCAAAGCAAAAAAAAAAACATTTGTGATTTCATTAGTATTCCAGAAAAAAAGGAAGTATCTGTATGCCAGAAAAGAAAAGCAGCATATTACGTATGCAGAATAATAAACAACACGCAATCTTCTGGATTTAGCATGAATGAAAAAATTTAGGAAAAACAATGTCCTCAAGAGGACTGTGGCTGTTTCGGCAGGACGTTCAGTAAAACCCTTAAGAAACAACCCCTCACCTTGAGCCCCAGGCCTTCTCGTCCAACATCTGTGTCTGACCTCACAACTGCGCTTCTGGAATAATGGTCAGAAATTCCCATAAACACGCTCCTAAACCTTGTGGAAAGCCTTCCCAGAAAAGTTGAAGCTGTTATGCAACATCATATTAAACCATATTTAATGGATCAGGAATTGGATGTTATTGAAGTTCATACAGCTCTGGAAAAAAATAAGAGACCACTGCAATTTACCCCAGAAAACCTCTGGAATATCATCAAGAGGAAGATTGATGGGCACAAACCATCAAGCAAAGCAAAGAGTGGTATAAAGTTACCGAACAGCGAATGTGGAAAAACTGGTAAACTGGAGAGCATGCCAAAATGCATGAATGCTGTAATTGCAAATACTGATTTCTTAATGTTATTTAGCCAAAGCATTAACACAATTTGTTTACAAATTATTCGCAGTTTGTTTTATCGGTTATTTTGATGTGTAGTGATGATGTCAATTCCTTTAAATATACACTCTAAGTAACCAACACATCACCACATCGTAAAAAACAAAGGACAAAAAAAAAAACATTAGAAACGAAATTATTCTTATAAGAGTCGTATTTTTTTCCCCAGAGCTGTGTATATATTGCGTTTCAAAACTTAGACTAAAAATACAGAGTTATGATTTTTGCTCCATATGGCCCACCCCTACTGTAGTTTGAAAGCACGCTCAGGACCACTGGCCCATAAGACAAGCTTGTTTAATGAAGCATTACTGCCTAAGAGACTATTTAGGCCATTCAACATTAGAGCAATAGCACTGGCTATTTGGGAGGTTGAAAACACACATCAATCGATTGACCCTGTGAATCCTAGCCTCTGTAATGGGCAGCAAAATCTGCTATATCTTCATTCACGGAGGGAGCGATTTGGGTGGAATGTCAAGAGCACTCATTTTTATTACGCCGTATCGATTGGATCATTAAAAAGCGGCAAATGGCTATAGAATTGATCACATGAAAGAATGCTGCACCTCTTTATCTGTCCATCCATCTCCTCAATAAATAAGCCTTTTTTCTCTCTCCAGAGCTCTTGTCCTTTATTTAAGCTTAAAAGCAATAGGGAGGCATGGCTGACTGAAGTTGTCTTTGGCTGACTCTTTTGAACCCAAGTAATCATCGACTGCTTTCCCGCTTTGTATATTATGCTCTGGCTCTGACCTCAGCGCTATTGGTGTCACCGAGCCTTGGGTACAGTGCCACTGAAAGATGAGCTGAAGAGGAGAATGCTGCTATGCTTTTATTTTAGACACCCTTGGCTCTATCCTCATGTCCTTTGCCTTACCAGCATCGCTTCACTGATGACACATAAAAGCTCTTCTCAAAATATTGTCCATGCCTGGTTGAGCATGGCCTCATGATCTCGAGCCTCTATTGTCCCGGGTCAGACGAGCACGGCGGCGGTAGAGGTGTGGGTGTGTATACGCGTGCAGTCACTGGCTTGCTGATTGGTATTCCGGTCGGCGCTTTGCTAGTAAAATTAAAAGTTAAAAGCCTCTGTGCTCTCCTGGTCCCCTAGAGGCACTCTTTGAAAGGTCTTCACTTTCACAGAGGAAGACAAGACTGATGCTTTATACATATGCTGTGCAGTGTAACATAGGCTACCGCGTCAGTGAGTCAGAGCTCCTCTGTTAAAGCCCTCCCACGGTGGCATTCAAGGGCCGAAATAATGTGTTAATGTAAAGGGGTACGTTTGTTGTGGATGCACAAATTGAAGCTGTATACTGTATGTCTTTCTCATGCTGCATAAGGAAAGACATAAATGTGATGATCCATAAACATAGAGGATTTTCCGATCATAATATAAAAACGAGAGTTTGTACTAACTAAGCTTGCTTTTACACGGATATTTTCAGAGTTTTAGAAAATACAGTTTTAGGGTGCTTTCACACTACGGCCCGAAGCACGGATTCTGGTACCCTTGACCCCGTCTTCATAACAGAAATACTCTGTGCTCGAGTCTGTGCATGAAAAGGTCTCAGGTTCTCACGGGCATGGCTCGAGTCAAATACGAAAGTCTTCCAGTCTGTCTCCTCTGAAATCTCAGTTTACATGCAGCACATTGCTGATCTCATCCTCTAAGCTGCACAGTTATAGCTGATAAAGTTGAAGGACATGTGAGAGGGCCAGTCTTGACATTTTTTTTTTCCTTCAAAATATCAATAATATTAGGCATGGAGTGAGAGTGGGTGTACTCTTGTTGTCTTTGTGTTTATTGTCTCAAAGCAACTAGGTAAATACTGCCCTCTGCTGTATCGGAGAGCAATTAAAAAGTAAATACAGACGCGTACTGGGGTATGGAAACAGTATTAATAATGTGAAAGCTTAGGGGGGGAGCGATCATTCCTGAGCACAGTATGGATCAAACAGTATGTCCACACGTAGCCGGGTATTTTTAAAAACTGAGATTTTTTTTTTAAAGAATTTTGTCCACACGACCTACATTTTAGGAACATCTCTGTGTACATGGAAACGCAAAAACGCCCGGTTAAGTGCTGTCAGGAGCGTCCGTAATCCACTAGGAGGCCAATCAGAAGCCTAGACAGAACACCATCACCGGTTGCCCTTTGTAAAAGTCCGACTGGTCTCGTCCAAAAACCGCCGTCGTTGTCTGCGGGGTCTGTGTGTCGTCAGAGATTTGTACTGTACAGTGTGTAGCAGCAGTGAGCTTCGTAGTCCATTCAGGCACCTCTGTTATGTACACGCATTTAAAAAGTCCAGTACGCAACGTTAGCACAGTCACTGGTCTACTGTTGGTTTGTCCACCATGGCACAAAATATCCTTATAAACAAAGCTGATGTCAAATCAAGGAGACTAGCACACAGACAATGACATCATCGGCACACAAGGTGACGTTACAACTTTTGAAAAAGCTCAGTTTTCAGAGACCAAAACAAAAGGCTAAAACTACAGATAAATTTTTTTTTTTAAATACCCCTTTAGTAACAGTCCTACTGAAGACTAGCTTGTCTTGTTTAGGTAGCTTGGAAGCCAGATCATGGTAGTCAAACTACACTCATCAATACAGGAAAAAAAAAAAAACAAGCTGTAAAGCTTTCAAATAGTATGGACTGGTTAGCAAACTAGCTTTTTTCAGTTCACATTAGCTACCGCTTTTTATCAACCCCAACCAGCACACTGGAGCATTTACTTGCCTGGCAGGGTAGCTTATATATTCATGATTTATCCACCCCTGTGGTTTGAAAGCCCTTGATAATGTCAGAAAATCAGGCTTATCTTATCTTTTCCTATCTTAAAAAAGGTGAAATTCCTTTTTTAAGCACTTCTGTTGATTCTCTACAAACGTTCCTCACGACTTGTGTACTTGTAGGAGAGAGCCTGTGTCCTAGCACGCGTTCGTTCCGCGCACCTTTCTTCAAGCCTTTCTTGTTTTTAAGCCGAAATGTGACGCTCTCGTTAGTTGCGCAACTGGCCAGAGGCAAGGTTTCCTAATCCCAGCAGACATCAGACATTATCGCTTTATTCTGCAGAGACCGCTCTCTTCTGCAGCCTAATAATGACTCTAGATTGGTGTCTTCTCTGCATATTTATTATCTTTCACAAAAGAACTATGACAGGGCCTGTAGAAGATGCACTGGAGAAATGGGGGAAGAGGGAACGAGGGAACGACTCCCGCAGGCTTGTTGTGGTTAGTGTCTCTCCATGGGTGGACTGTAAACAGTCAGCACACAGCAGGGTAATAGGAATTCAGCTCCGACCCCTAAAGTGTAACGATTTTCACCATGGGGACAGAAGAGAAAATAATTATCATACATTTCCCCGGGATTCAGTAGAGAGTTCTGCAAGCAGCTGTTTTTTTTTTTTTTTTTTTTTTTTTCCCCACTACATACATATATAGACATAATTTATATTAAAATGTTTAGATAGATGTGGATGAAAATATCCACATTGTTGTGTGCACATATTTATGTGTTGTGTGTAGTGTGTGCTGGCAGTTAGTTTAACAACATCAGAGTAATAAACACCCACATGAAACTGTGCTTGTACTAATTTCCCTAACATGTGCTGTTAGCTTGGAGTGTCAAATGAATTACTAAAGTGTCAACTGTAAATCATGACATCTTTGAAACAGGTGTGCCAGCTCCAGCATTCCACTCTAAATACCACTCTAAATACGGTCATTTAAAATCATTTCGTCTTCGTCCAAGTCTCTTTTTGTTTCGCTAACTCTGCGCTCTTTCGATCTTTTGCCTTCTGTCTCTCGCAGAGGACAAGCTGTAGTTATCTCCTGTGCACCATTCTCCTCTTCGTCGCTGTGCTTCTAGCCGTTACTGTAACAGGCACCATCCTCTTAATGAACCACTCCCAGGCACCCTCAGGCCCCGATGCTCCACCCCTCATCACTACTAATCAAGACGAAGGCAACGCCCTGGTGACTGTGGAGAGAGGCGACGGCTCCCGCATTAACATCTTTATCGACCCCAACTGCCCCGACTACAACAGCAACTTCCTGCGACTGGAGGGGTTACAGACGTCGCTGCTGCACTCGCTCAGCCACCACGACACCGACCTGAAGTCCGTGAAGGGACAGGAGCGAGCATTGCTCGTCCAGTTGGCTGAGGAAATTGCCAAGCTGTCAGCCCACGGGAGCCAACTGAAGGCGGAGTACAGCGCTCTGAGGCAGGGCCAGAGCAGCATCAGCCAGGAGATCAACATGCTGCAGTCTGAGCAGGCCAGGCTCCTCCAGGTGAGACACTCACTCTGTTAAACTTCAGGGAGATGGTCCAGGCCCACAGCTTGAGCTAACACTATGTTGTATACTAGCATTAGAACCTGTCGTTGTCGGTTAAAGAGTTTGTAGAAATAGTTTAAAAGCTAAAAAATAGCTGATCAGCATCTGACAAATAACTGCACGTAACTTCCCTTATTCAACATTTTGATTGAATCTATGGTGCGAATTTCAGTTTTTATAGTGTACGTCTCATTTTTTAGGAAGTAAGCCATGCTGTGTCGTGTTCTTTGTGTGTTTGGTGAGGATTGTGAAATTGATTGGCTTTGTTTAGTCACCCGTATAGCCACGCCCACCTCGAAGGAAAAGCGCTGAATTGATTGACTTTGTTGAGTCACCTGTATTGCCACGCCCACCTCGAGGCCAAAGCGCAAAACTGGTTGGTTCTGTTGAGTGAGGCATATAGTCACGCCCACCTCGAGGGAAAAGTGTTAAATTGATTGGCTCTGTTGAGTCACCCATATAGCCGCGCCCACCTCGAGGGAAAAGCGCAAAACTGATTGGCTCTCTTGAGTCACCCATATAGCCACGCCCACCTCGAGGGAAAAGTGTTAATTTGATTGGTTCTGTTGAGTGATCCACACCTTGAGGGAAAAGTGCTAAATTGATAGGCTCTGTTGAGTCACCTGTATAGCCACGCCCACCTCGAGAGAAACCTGATTGGACAGACAGACAGACAGACATACACACATACAGAAAATTTCACCAGTCACACATTATTTACACTATTGTAGAGTACAAACACAAATGTCAGCGATGTATTTGCTGTAGTGGTAGTGTTGAAAAGGATTCAAGGGTTTGATGTACGCTTCAGTATGTGTTAATTAGTATGTGTGACTGCTTGACACTTGGTTAGTTTCAAACTTGCAGCAGTGCTGTTAAGTGCTCTTCTAAAAGGGAATTAGTCCCAGGAGGAGTTTTTGATCATCAAATGTTGTGGCAACTTAAATTTGGCAGTGTTGGGGATGTTGGGACACTGTTAAAGTTTATATTCCTTTAATACAATGACGGCGGACCAACATTAACCACATGATGTCGGGAAAAAATGCGGATAATTGTTGAAGTTTATATTGGCGTATTTTTTTTTTTTGTTCCTGCTGCAACTAAGATAATGCCCTATAAAAAGAAATAAAATTTCAGCTGGTTTTGCTGCCTTTGGGAGCCATGATGCACTTCACTGTAATATTTAAAAAAAGACAAAAGAGAAATAACACTAAAACAGTCAGGAGACGCATTTTTCTGTAGAAGAAATACAAACGCCGTGTTCGGGAAGCTGTTGTGACCATCCAGTTTTCCAGTCGAGATTTATGAACCGTGTTATAGACCTAAGGGAGCATGGATATAGTGCGGTCGATTTTATGCAAACAGAAGTGAAGCGGCATAAACTCTATAAATAAATGTCTAAATTCAGTTTTTTCTTATTTTGCAATAGCGTCAACGTCATTTCCGAAACAGCATTGTCCTAACTGTGTGTCACAAGCTAATGACAACGCCATCCAACGCTAGGGTTCATGCTGGGTGGTCTATAGAAGAAGATGATATTGGAGATCAAGTTTATCCAGATGTTTATTTCCTCATTGTCCCTTCACTGTTTTTGGAAAGTTAGTGCTTATAATATTGCACCTCCTCTGCCAAGCCGCTTCGCTGTTGTGCAAGGTCTGTTTCCAGAGTCGTGTTTAAGTCTAAAACAACAACTTTCACAGGAAGATCCATCTTACCTGACATGGCAGACGGCCAAGCGCAGGGATTTTCCGGTAGCCCAATGGCAAACAAGTGGGATTATCTTGTTTACTCATCCATACCGGCTTCAACTTTAAAAACAAAATTCTCTGAATTTCTTCCAGTCTAGTGACTGAATTTATCTACAAAAAGCCCATCTTCTAGCTGGAAAACTGCACAGGGACCTGCATTAACTGGTAGTGCAGAAAGCCAAACTGACTGCAACGTCTTACCACCTCAAATGCAGACATACAGTATCTGAGTTAAAAAAATATTTTTTAAAATAAATAAATAAATAAATATGCAATAAGTATTTAAAAATGCAATAAGTATTGCCACATGAAAAAATTGCGCGATTCGTCACTGAATCAATTTTCTGCCCTATCTCTAACATATCATGATATTGATATTCAGCTTAAAAATACCAGTATATTATGTTCTGTCCCTATCGCCCACCCCTACAGAATGTATCAGCTCAATTGTAGGTCAACTTAGATAAAACGATCTACTAAATCAATAAATAGTTGAGACTGAGACTGAAACAGCGCCATTTCGAAACTTGTGCCCAGAGAAGACGACTAGCCTTGATGCACAGCATTGCGCAAATTGTAAGAAGTGTAGCTGAGATTGTGAAGGTGTATGTTGGCTTCTCTGTAAGCTATTGTATGCTTAACCACAAATGCCTACTTTGTCCGGATGCAGGTATGGTTCTATGAGTCACAATATATTATGAATATTCAGTAATGAATGACTTGCAGATTGAACTCCCGCGGAGCCACAAGGTTTATAATTTTTTTCTTTCCTCCGGCTTTTATACACAAGATTGGCGAATCAGGTAAATTACAAGGCTTTCAAATGTTTGAATTACCGTGTGTTAAAGCGCTGTTCAGAGTGACCTAAAGGCAGTTCTGTCTGGAGGGGCTCTTTCAAACCTAGTGATTTCACTGGGCAGGGTGATGATTTAGAGAAGGACCTGTGTAACCTGTAATAGTGATGTTTCAGTCCTGACCAGCAGACTTGGAGACGGATGGGACCAAGTGTCTCACCACTTAGATCAGCATTTGATGAATTCAGACAGCGAACTAGAATTGTATTTTTGTTAGATTTCCACACAGCTACACAGTAAACACTATAAGTAAACTCTGTAAGTAAACTCTATAAGTGGTGATGACCCTTCTCGTCCTGTAAATCACTGTGGTGCTTCTGGGTTAATAGTTTATTATAGTTACTTAGGCAAATTTTGAAATTGGTTCGTTTGAAGGACATTTGGACTGTTAGACCTTTTTTTTCCCCCTTAAATGGATTCAATCACATGCTGCTAATTTTAGCATTTTGGTCAAACTTTTCCTTTCACCTCCCGAGAGGAACTCACACAAGTGCTGTACATTTACATTTTAGCGAGTGCAGCTCAGGGCAGCTTCTGTTTTGTGCATAATAGCCAGACACCAACCGCGTCTTGGCTATGTGAATAATACAGAGGAGGTGGTGGTGGAGAAACATTGTGATTAGTGAAGAAAGAGAAAGATGTGAATACACAGGAAGTTAACTATGCAGAAGGTATAGATTCAGGGTTGGGGTGGGCGATAATAATGTCACAGAACATAATGTCTTGATGTTTTTAAGCTGAACATGATATATTAGAGGTGGGGCAGAAAATTGATTCAGTGAGTTATCTCGATTTGTTTGTGTTGTATTCAAGTAGTCCTCGATTTACGAACTAATTCTCTTCTGGGAGCACATTCGTAAGTCCGATTTGTTCTTAAGTCTGATAAACTTGAGTCTTATACACTTTTGACAATGTAAAGCATAGCAATCGCGCTTAATAAATCAATCTCACAGTTTTCCACTCTGTTGTCTCTTCATTTTGAGCTGTTTTCCACTGTATTGGACTGTGAACTCTGTTGTGTTGAGGATTTTCTGAAATTAGCCATTTTCTATCATCTTGTTTCCAGACTAATTCACTGAAACCAGTCAGGCTGACTGATTTTTCCCTCACATCCTATCATCACACATACAATATACCAGAATTTAGACATTTTATACATTCACTTACACACTGAAAATAGTGTACTGTATATGATTGCAAATACTGGTATCTGGTACACTATAGTGTCTATTTTTTGTACAATACACATGAGCTACTTCCGTGATTAAACTGGAAGTAGAACCATAGTCCGTTTCTGTGGAAATTCATAACTTGAATGTTAATAATTATCATTATTACTGTATTGCATTAAAAAAATATAAATGTAGATTTTTTTTTCTGCATTTGAGGTGGTAATGTGATGCAGTTCCTTTATAATCCTACAGATGGTGTACGCTAAACTATTCACAGATTGGCAGGCAGCGCAGAATTCTGTGTGGTAGAAGCAAATTCTTTGCCAAGTTCGTTTAGAATGGTAACAAAATAAAAAAATAAAAAAAATAAATAGATCAAATCGGAATATTTATAAAATTGTGATACTAACAGAATTACAATAAAAATCTCATGTATCATGATAGTATTGTATTGGCTGGTCCCTGGTGATTCCCATCCTTATGATATACAGTACCATGAAAAGTATTTGACCCTTCCTGATTTTTTAGTTCTTCCCATGATTAATACTCATAAGTAATTCAGATCATCATATATTAAAGATCAAATATTAACACAAAGATAACCCAAGTAAACACAAAATGCAGTTTTTAAAGAATTATAATATTTATTAAGGGGGAAAAAAGCTGTCAAAATCTGTCAAAAAGAAATTGCCCTCTAAATCTAATGACTGGTTGTGCCACCCTTGGTGGCAAGAAAAAAGCTCAAGTGTTTTTGTGATAATTGCCAATGAGCCTTTCACATCACTGTGGAGGAATTTTTGCCCACTCTTCTGTTCAGAATTGTTTAATACAACCTCATTGGAGAGTTTTCAAGCATGAACAACCTGTTTAAATCATCTCAATCGGATTTAAGTCCAGACTTTTGACAAATATATATATTAAAAAAAAAATAAAAAAAAAATCAGGAAGGGGCAAATACTTTTTCATGGCACTGTATAAAGTGCGGTATTTTCTACAAAGTGGGCTAAGTGTTCAGGTGTACTGTAGGTGAAAGGCACGTGTGGGAGGTTGCAAGCACTTTTATGAAAATAGGCTTGTGATCAAAATAAAATGCAAAGACTGTTTGAAACATGGAAATAAAAAGATACTGCACATAAAATAAACAGTCCGATGTTTGAGAACGCTGGTTCAGTTGTTCTCAGCAAATTAATCGACCGATCAATTAAATCACAACAATTAAACACAACAATGCAAATGTAAACAGAACAGAAATTAATAACAGGCCTGCTTGCTCTTATGACAAGTCGCGGCCTCAGTCATTCGTGGATTTTCCCATAGAACCTCATTAATAATTGTCTGTGGAAACCGTACATATCCTCCGCAATTATTTATTCCTTTTTTCATGGCAATATGTAATTTTAATTCTAGCACTGCGAGAGACACAGCCGTTTACTTTGACTTTTTTAATGTTATTTTTTAAGGTAATGTATTAAGCTGTGTTTGAAATGAAAGTGTTTTGTGGTTTAAACTATAAAGAAATAGGCAGCAATGCAGCACAAGTCGTAAACATGAGGTTTGCATATGAACACAGAGATTATATAGAGAAATAAAGGGAACGTTTACTCGCACACTCACGCTTTTCTAGTACCAGCTTGACTTGAACACACCTCGTATTTCCCTATGGTATTGTCTTATGTCCTATAATCTTGTTTCAAACTATATACAGTACAGTATATATATATATATATATATATATATATATATATACAGTATCAATGTCTCTTAAATAGTTGATACACCACCCAGCCTTAGTTAAGTGGCTTTCTCTGAACCATTAACCTGAAATCAGGCTGCGTCACTGGAATTATGCATCTTTTTTTTTTTTCCTCCCTAATTTAGTCGTGTCCAATTCCTCCCCGTCACTCCCACATTAAGGCTACTACTACCACTCAGCCGGGAGCGTCGAAGACTATCACATGTTTCCTCCGAACTACGTGACGCCAGCCGACCGCATCTTTTCGAACTGCTCGCTCGCGCACCGTTGGGGGGCGGCGTAACACACTCGGAGGACAGCGCTATCCGCTCCCTCCGTTGCGCGAGCTCACAGACGCCCCTGACTGGCTGTAGAGACAAAGTACCTCTCATCCCTCCCCTCTGAGAGAGCTCGGCCAATCAGCTCTCTCTAGACCTCCGGCTGCGAGAGGTTACAGCATCACGCGGGATTCGAACTAGCGATCTCCGGATGATAGGGCGAGCGCTTTAACCACTGCGCCACTCGGAGGAATTATGCATCTTTGACCTTTCTTTGTACGTCGACTGCTCTCTGAATTTACAGTAAAAGAAATCACTGATGTTCTGAGTGCTGTTAACATTTAGTCGCCTGTAAAGCCAAGAAAACGCTTCTTTCATGGATTCCTGGCAACATCTCTATAGAAAATTTGGTTTATTTGGTGGTCCATCTTGGCAACAAACTTTAAAAGGTTGTTTTCATATGACCAGGATCTTACTGCATCTTCCTATGAATACCTTGAAATTAAAAAGTGATCAACAAGATGGAGATTTGACCATGCATTTGCCAATACTGGCTATTAAACTCGAATATCAAAGTCTAGGTATTCAGTGATATTTGGATTCGTTTTTTGTTTTTGCAGGCCAAGATATTTTATTGTGAAGCATAAAAAGGATTTTCCAAGAAGGTGACTGTTTTTTAAAATTTTTTTTATTTTTTAGACATAATACACAATACACCCTCATTTATATTTCAAGCAGACACCAGTTTCTACTTTTATACCATCTCTGTCTGTGGCAGTCTTCTGACTTTGCACAATCTCTGGATCATTAAAGCTACCTGAAAACTCTGGCCTCGTTTAACATTCCTTCCCCTCACTCCCTAGAAACATAAAGCAAAGGAAGTGCAGAAAGCCCCATTACGTTCACTAACTTTAATAACACTGCTCCAGTTTCACTATGTGTCATATATGAAAGTGAAGAAAGGCTGTTGTGTGGAGCGATTAGCACACTTAACCTTAACATTAGTGGAAAAGTTTCAACCCTCAGAAGAAAAATACCCTGACCGAGAAATGTTCCATTACAATATATGAGCTCATTTTAATATCAGTTTTTTCTTTTTAATGATTCCCTGCTTGCAAACATATATTGCTATTTTACTACTATGTAGCATCTTGGATTAATTAATACAATTATTATGACTAAAGATTTTAATTAAAAATTTTACTCTCTCACACATGGGATATGGTTTACTATAAAACATTATTGCGCTTTTTCTTTTCTGATAATGCATATTCTAGTAATTGTAATGCGGGTTGAATTAGTGTTAATCAATATCATTTGCTAACCCGGATGCTTGAAATATAAATGAGGGTGTATTGTGATATAAATGAGGGTGTATTGTGCATCAAATAATATGTTATCACACACAGGTTTTGTTGGGTAGCTAACATTAATGCATCGACCACCATTTTACACACGTGGACAAAATTGTTGGTACCCTTCGGTCAATGAAAGAAAAACTCACAATGGTCACAGAAATAACTTTAATCTGACAAAAGTAATAATAAATAAGAATTCTATGAATGTTAACCAATGAAAGTCAGACATTGCTTTTCAACCATGCTTCAACAGAATTATAAAAAAAAAATGAACTCCTGGAACAGGCCTGGACAAAAATGATGGTACCCCTAACTTAATAGTTTGTTGCACAACCTTTTGAGGCAATCACTGCAATCAAACGATTCCTGTAACTGTCAATGAGACTTCTGCACCTCTCTGCAGGTATTTTGGCCCACTCCTCATGAGCAAGCTGCTCCAGTTGTTTCCGGTTTGAAGGGTGCCTTTTCCAGACAGCATGTTTCAGCTCCTTCCTAAGATGCTCAATAGCATTGAGGTCAGGGCTCATAGAAGGCCACTTTAGAACAGTCCAATGTTTTCCTCTTAGCCATTCTTGGGTGTTTTTAGCTGTGTGTTTTGGGTCATTGTCCTGTTGCAAGACCCATGACCTGCGACTGAGACCCAGCTTTCTGACACTGGCCTGCACATTTCTCGGTCGTCTCCCATGTAGTCCACTTTGGCTCAAACAACGACGGATGGTGCGATCTGACACTGATGTTCCTTGAGCATGAAGTTCACCTTGGATCTCTTTAGAAGTCTTTCTGGGCTCTTTTGTTACCATTCGGATTATCCGTCTCTTTGATTTGTCATCAATTTTCCTCCTGCGGTCACGTCCAGGGAGGTTGGCTACAGTCCCACGGATCTTAAATTTCTGAATAATATGTGCAACTGTAGTCACAGGAACATCTTTACCTTTACCTTTAACATGCTTATCTATAATTTACTTTCGAATCTCCTGAGACAACTCTTTCCTTCGCTTCCTCTGGTCCATGTTGAGTGTGGTACATACCATGTCACCAAACAACACAGTGACTACCTGGAGCCCTATATATAGGCCCACTGACTGATTACAAGATTGTAGACACCTGTGATGCTAATTAGTGGACACACCTTGAATTAACATGTCCCTTTGGTCACATTATTTTCAGTATTTTCTAGGAGTACCATCATTTTTGTCCAGGCCTGTTCCATGAGTTTATTTATTTTTAAATAATTCTATTGAAGCATGGTTGAAAAGCAATGTCTGACTTTCATTGGTTAACATTCATAGGATTGTTTTAAATTATTACTTTTGTCAGATTAAAGTTATTTCTGTGACCATTGTGAGTTTTTCTTTCATTGACCGAAGGGTACCAACAATTTTGTCCACATGTGTATATCATACGCATTCATGCTGTATAGTTGTTCATTGTTCCCCGTGAAAAGTTTGTAAATGTAAATGCAAATCTCTCAACATATACAGGACAAAGTATTAGTATTACAGCGGTTCCTATTAATCTTGAGAATTAGTAAAAAAAATACAAATATGTACAGTATGCAACAATAGGCATTTTGTAAATCTGTATTTTAAATAATGGCGTATGACTAAAACTAATAAACCTTTACAAACCATTTTAATGCATTTAAATAAATGCATACATATAGTAACCTGGTCAATCAGCACATTCAGGTCATCACCTGGCTTAATTTTTTTGCCACATAACGTTCCTGAGCCTAGATTTGAGCAAGTAAAGCAATAACACTGCGTCCAGAGGCTTGTACAGTGGGCGCTAAGCATGATGGGTGGTTTTCTTATGGCACCCTGCGGTTTATTCCCAGTCCTGTCATCACATTGTGCCTACTCTGGAGATTCACTACTTACTTTCACTGTTAAACATAATTTTTTTTTTACAATGCAACTTCATAATTCAGTCCAGAAGTGTGCTTTCAGTATATACGAGTCAAAGCACTCGTACTGTATATCAAAGCGAATTTCCCTATAAGAAATAATAGAAACTCATGATTTGTTCCACAACCCAAAAATATTAATATAAAAAGAATTAATACAAATTTTAAAGCTGCACTTTAAAAATAATACCTTTAAAAATAATCGTGGGTGAAGTAAGACAAAAAAGGAGTGGGGGTGTTAGCTACTGTGTAGGACGACTTTCACACACATTCAGGCATGCATGCGCATGCAAAAACACTCCAATGCACACTAACGGAATCACTGCCCAGTCTGCAAACGTCTTTAACAAGGATCCTCTCTATATATACTTGCTTTTGACTCAGAGACCTTATGAGGATTTTGCTGACAAAGGCAGACAAAGCATATGCATACTACTTGCATGTCAAGATCTTACTCATTTATGAAGTTTAAATTTATTAGAAAGTTTTGCTCGTCTTGCAAAAACGCTCGCAGACCGAGTTACTCTCAATTTAAGGTTTCATTGTTTGTCTGATTGTCCACTTCTACTGAATATTTATTTAAAATGATTCACCTTGGCCTAAACTTAAAATCAGTATTAAATTAGAGATTAGTCTACACAATGTTCTTCTAAATTCAGGTGATCTTGGCACTGCTCAATATGTGCTAAAAATCTCAGCTTTAACAAAGCACAGACTTGAGTCAAGTACAGTCGGTGGCTACAGGAGTATTTAACATATTCTATAGTTAATCATCAGAGCGGCATGTGAAATCCAGTGCTAGGGGTAATTGCTTGGTGACTCAAACCCTTTCTGTCCTTCTGCTGCTTAGCGAGGAACCTGCTTCACCAAGACAACAAGTCTTTGCCCTTTCCCTTGAAGGAGTGAAAAGCAAGAAGCTTTTTTTTTTTCTCTTTCTTCCATCATGTTGAAATTAATCCACACCGACACTTTGCCTGATCTCATGGCAAAGCCGCCTCTCTCGCCTGACTAAAATTAGTGGCACATAGTCGCAAATAAAAATATACATTTAAAGTTGGTCTGAACTTTCTTCGACTGTAAAAACTGCTGGTGTCACGCCGATCACTATTGAACTGGAATGTTAATTCTCGAGGCAAAAAAAGCAGACTTTGCACTCTGACAATGGCATTGCAGGCTTCATCAGCCTCAGGCAGTCCTGCTGATCAACTCAAGGAACATTCTGACAACAGTGAGACTAATTTTGAAGATTGAGTGCAAGCCCAGGCACTGCATTATACCAACTCGACTATTTTCAATCTCCTCGTTCCAACTTATATAAACCGCTTATAAATTTAGACCATGTGAAACCTGGCAGGGTTTTTTTAGAGACACTGGGAAACTCAGGTTTTATAATGGCGTGCTACAGAGAAGGATCAATGTAGCAAATGTCTTCAACCTCTCGTTTACCACAGCCCTTAGGGTTTTAATACAATAAAGCTGAAACCCACAATAATATGGGTTGCAACTAACAACTTTTAGAAACCAGTGTAATACTGTAGCTGCAACACAATGATGCAACAGCTAGTCGAGAAATATTCAGAAGAAAACATGTATAATTATGTGTTTACTTGTCATGATGAAGTAAAACCTCATATTAACCTACCCCCTCATTTTACTGTAGATGTTTGACAAGTGCAAAACTTTTTTTTTGCCAGGGTAAAATCAAAATGGAAGCACAAAAACGACAATCACTATGTTGACAATTTCCTGTTTAAAAAAAAAATATATATAATGCATAAATCTCTTCGTTCTGCTTGTGATTGTTTGGCAATGGATTGCTATTTTCTATTCAATTTCCTCTGATGCTCTTGTAATCATTAATCTTCTTTTTTTCAGTGAGTGATGTCCCACTATGTTAAGAAGCAAGAAAAAAAGCATCTTTGAATGTGCCTATGATTAATGAATGCGACTCAACCACCATGTTCACGGAGAAGCAGTGACCATCATTGAACGAGTCCAATTACAGAGCAGATATCAAAGCAGGCTTTATCTGTAAACAACAGCTATAACGCAAGCACAGGACCGAGACCTTAATTACAATGAAATTAGGCTAAATCTAGCTTTAGTTTTTTAACACAGCATTTAAAGATTTGGCCCATTAAGTGTGCATATCTGATGCCCCAGGATGATCAGGTTATACATTTTAATTGGTTTGGTTGTTAGTGAAAAACGCCTGTTCATTAACAAAAACTCTGTTGGGATTCCCACTGGAGTAGGATTTGATGGATCGGCATCAGACCTCCATGCTCCATTCCTCTATATTTGGAAGCCCAAAATGTTTTTGGGACCCACTTGAAGCACACATGGCACCCAAAGAATGGCATCAAACCAAGTCCCATAATCACTACATAACACATTCGCTCATTTTCAGTCGATCTGCTGTATCCCAGCCAGCGTCACGGTGGCTCTGGAGCCTACCCGGGAAACACTGGACGAAAACGATAGAATTCACTCCAGTCCATTCCAGCGCACCAGGCATACACACATGCACACGCTCACATCCACACACTCATTCACACCTAGGAGCAATTTAGAGTAGCTAAATATTTTTGGACAGCATGAGGAAACCCACACAATCAGACAGAGACCGTGCAAATCTCCATACAGACAGGACCCAAGCTCAGGATCAAACTGAGGACCTCAGAGCTGTGAAGTGGCAAAGCGTCCCCGCTGTGCCACTATGCCAGCCCAATTACCAAATTAATCACTGAAATTACATGATAAGGTCCTTATGAGTGTTCATGTTGCATGAGCTGAATGAGGTAGTAGAATGTAATCACTAATCCATAAAAATTCAATACAATCTGGAAATTACATTCCAACGAGTACAACACAACAGTCCAAAACAATAACAATAACAACTTGTGTTGAAAATGTGCACTGGAAAGGCAATTAAAATATCATGTTTAATATCTGCCAATTAAATTTCTAATTGAATAGATATGACTCGTTTAACTGAAATTGGCTCACCAATAGAGCTCTTCGATTTACTTGATTATGCAATTTAATCCATCTTTTGTTGGTAAGTTTTTTTTTTCCAATTCGGAAATACAGGACAATATAACTGCTTCGGTCTTCCATACTGTAAATACTCATGTTTTGTGAGAGTGTCACATCTACTTTTGCATTTATGGGCAGTTAGTACAATAATATTAACTACTACTAAATACTTCCTCCTTGCGTGGAACAGAGTATTTTGTGTGCGACATAACATTTAAACAATCAACAACACAAATTACACAGCATGTAATTCCTTATTAGATTATTGCAGTAATTTGCAATACAGTAAAGCCTTGTATTGCGAGTAACTTGGTCTGCGAGTAGTTTTGCAAGAATTATTTTTAAAATAATACATTTAACTTGATAATTAAGCAAGGTTTTGCACTATGAGCAGTATGTGTACACTTTGTCTGCCGAGCATCACATGATCATAACTATGCCAATGGTTCTTCTCTCTCTTGCGCTGTGGGATTGTGGGTAATCCTCTCCCACGCTCAGTCTCAGTGCACATGACTCACTTGTATAGTCAACATACTAAAGCATTGTGACTGCTTATGTGCGTGTAAAAATTTTTTTGTGAATTCCTAAAAAGGAAGCAAAAGCAAGAGTCATTAGATGGGTTCCGTGTTAAAGACACACAAAGAGAAAAAGTTTTCTGTTTAGCGAACAGCTGTGACTCTGTTTGTGTGTGTGTGTGTGTGTGTGTGTGTGTGTGTGTGTGTGTGTGTGTGTGTGTGTGTGTGTGTGTCCTCTTTCTTTTGTCTCCCTCACACCAGCTACGATTCTTTTCAAAAGTAAAGTGCAGGTTGATTTGTTAAATTTTCTCTTTATATTTTGTATTAATCATTTTTATATGAACAGAAAGGGTGTGAGTCACCAAGCAATTACGCCTGGATTTCACATGTCGCTCTGATAATTAACTATAGAATATGTTAAATACTCCTGTAGCCACCTACTTGACTCAAGTCTGCGCTTTGTTAATGCTTTTAGCACATATTGAGCAGTGCCAAGATCACCTGAATTTAGAAGAGCATCGTGTAGACTAATCTTTAATTTAATTCTGACTTTATGTTCAGCCCAAGGCGAATCATTTAAAATAAATATTCAGTAGAAGTGGTCAATTAGAAAAACAGTGGAACCTTGGATTGCGAGTAACTTGCTCTGCGAGCGTTTTGCAAGACGAGCAAAACTTCCTAATACATTTTAACTTGATAAATGAGCAAGGTCTTGACATATGAATAGTACGCATACGCTTTGTCTGCTGAGAGTCACATGATCACAACTGAGCGAATTTTAAATTTTTAAAAAAAATTTTATGCATAAAGCATTTTTTTTAATATTGTGTCCAAGTGTAGTTACTGTTCGTTAGTAACTGCCCCTGTGAAAAAAAAAGGGTGTAGCAGAGCGTGTTTAAGAAATTTACAGACAGAGGAGTGTTTCTGTTAGTGTGCATTTGTGTTTTTTTGTGTTTTGGGGCGCGTCCATGTGTGTGAAAGTCGTCCTACACAGTAGCCATAGGTTTGTAGCCTGTATGTTTTTGCATGTTGTCCCCGAGCCTGGATGGTTTCCCCGACTGCTTAACGTGCACATCACATCTTTGACACAATATGAGGTTGAGGAAATATCAGTGCTGGTAGTTTTACCTTTAGGGTTTTTTCCCCAGTGGTTTAAAGTGGACATAGTACTAGGGTTCATATTTATTTTAAAAAATCCTCTGCTTGAGGTCACAGCCAGCTGGGGTTTATATCTAATGCACACTCCAACAGACACTGATAACTTGTGCTACACCTGTACATAAGAGGAATCGTTCCATTGTAGATTTGCATTACAAGCCGAAGCTCTACTTGGGAATGTCAATCCTTGAATATAACGTTAGCTAGTGTGTGTAGGATGACACATTCAGGCTGAGGAGAAAAATCATCAACCAGTGAGAGCACACAGCCTCTCCCATTGTGGTTGTCATGTATTATTCATAGTTTTTTTTTTTTTTAATTTCTAGTAGTGGGCCATCCTATTTAGCAATGACAGGTAAGCGTGGTTGCCGTGGTAATGTAAAAGATGAGTGTGTGCGGGTGAGTGTGTGAGATGAATCCATGCTGGCTTCTTCACAAGGTGATCAGTGCATGAGCTGGCATTATTGTCATTGCTACACACACACACACACACACACACACACACACACACACACACACACAGACAAAACGACAGCACCCTGGAGAGCTCAGCGCTTTTCACATGTCATGGCATTCTGAAACAATCACTGGTAATTGAAGATGAGGATTTTCACAGGTCCTGCTGCAGATCTGACTCACATTCCCTACTGCCTAAAACACAAGAAACTCTATTATACATTAGAAATCAACATTGAATCTCTCTCTCTCTCTCTCTCTCTCTCTCTCATGCTTCAGCTGTTGGCTGAGAGCCAAAGTAACATGATGAAGGTCATGAACACGATGAGTGATGTGTTCGAGTCCATGCAGAAGGACCCCGGCAGTACGAAGGTGTTCCTGAAGGCAGACTTGCAAAGGGCTCCGGTGCGTAGCGGCATCCGGCCCCGGGGCTGCTCCAGTGGAGAGGGTAAGGAAACATTTCATTAGTCGACCATCCTACGGTCCCCAAACATCTGACAGTAATGATCCATCGCTCTCTGTAGACTTTCTTTCTGCCAACTCATCAAAATTCACTTTTTTGTCGATTCTGGTTATGATAATGATAATGACAATGATGCTGCCTTTTTTTTTTTTTTTTTTTTTGCAGGCAGACCAAGAGACTGCAGTGACATCTACGCTAGTGGCCAGCACGAAGACGGGATCTACTCCATCTTTCCCATACACTACCCCTCAGGCTTCCAGGTTTACTGTGACATGAGCGCCGAAGGAGGTGGCTGGACGGTGAGTCCTGGTTGTCCAGTTATCCGTAGTTATAATTATATATAACTTTGTCAGCACACAAATATCTTTATTTTTTATCTTTTTAGAGACCACTAATGAAAAAGCGTGCCAAATTTATCTATTTATTTAACAAGTTAACACAGGTCTCAGAACTCTCCCAAAGTGTGTGTGTGTCCTGAAGACCCATGTGAATGTCAAAAAGTGATTTTTTTGTAAAATTGGTCCCCTTGACTATGTCTACTGGAGCTGACAGAGATTCTATAAGTTTGTGTAAATCTTGATTTGATGATCCATGCTAGATCAAATCCACTGGCATTTTGTCTGAAGATGTGCTTCAATAGTGTGGAAGTGATTAGGCTGACGAAAAATCTGACCTTTTAAATAAAGAAGTTAGCTTGCCCAATGTTACGCATCTGCTTAAATTTGAACAGTGACAGAGAAATTGTACAGCATTTTAAATATTATATACTTAACTTGGCCCTTAACAACAAACAAACAGACAAAAAACCAAAAGAACAAATTGAGCCCATAAAACGTTTTGTTTATTTCTTTCATTTTCAATATGATCTCAGTGCCCACTGTGGATAGCCATACAAGAATGTGACCTAAATTTTATGGACCCCATGTGTGGTTCTTTCCCAATTACATCAATACCTGATCTCTCTAAAGCTCTCGTGGTTCGATGAGAACAAATTCCCGCAGCCATATTTAAAAACCTTCCCAGACGAGTGGACTACAGCAAAAAGGGACTCTATTTGGAATGGGAATTTTAGAAAAGGGGGAATTTTATGTTTAGATGCTGGAAAAAAAGCATCACTCTATGATGTCACTCAATGTGATGTCACTGAATAGAATGTCACTTAATATAATGCGACACAGAAAGTTATTAACCTTTTTTTAGCATACCTTTTTTGAGACATTATCATGGCTGACCTGATTGAGACATCAAAAAATCCCTCTTCAATTTTGCATCCGCAATGTCTTGAGATCACATAGGCCTGGTTTGGTGGCGATCGTTTAAATATTCTAGGAGGAGTATATCAATTTCTTCAGGCAAATGACACAAAATAACTGCCTTTCTGTTGAGTTGAGCCCATGACACGCAATGTGAAAGTTGTTCAGCTCAATGAGCTCTAAATGAGTATCAGGATTTGCCTGCATACGGTCAAGTGTGTATAAGCTATGCAGCAAAATCTCGTGTGAGGGCCCAGAGCCACGCCCGAGGCCCACACTCTTCCAACCTGTCTGCCAATTTTCATGAGTATATGGGGAAAAAGAAATCCTTAGGAAAACAATAGCCCTAAAAAAACAATGTAAGTAGGCTTGAAGGTAAACTTTTAAATGGTAGTGGACATTAAGGCATACTGTACAGTACATTCTGTATGGACGACTTCCATTTGGCCAAAGACAGAAGCTGGTGTGTTTCGACAACAAAATTGAAACCTTTTTCTAAAACAAGTAATCCACTGTTCTTATATAACTTGTGTCTATCTCATATGGAAAGAGTGTAGGCTGATGACCTAGAACCCGTTGCAGGGGGGGGATTCAATGGAGAGACGTGCCCATAGTTAATTTTTAGAATATTCCACCCACGAAAGGTATCAGCCACACTTAGTTGATTGTCAGAACAATGCTGTTGCAAATATTTTCCGATTTCTTGCTTTACCAGCTCTATTTGGTCATTACTCGGAGGAGGTAATCTCTTGAAAGATCCATGTTAACCCCAGATTCACATAAAAGGCTGCTTTCCGGAGACCCTAAATATCTGTTGGAACAGGCACTATCCAAGGGTTTAACGTGCCAGCAGGACCATTTTGTGGATCCTTAGACAGATCGAGCATAAAGAGTACATGACAGTAATGCAGTCTCTTGGTGTCTCCGTCATACTCCGAGTTCTGGAGGTCTGTAAAAAAGAACAGGAACAGAAAAGGAATGTTTCCTTATATTTTTTGTCATTTGAATGTGAATCATTTTGTCAGAAAAACCTTTGATACGAATGAATTCATCGTAACCAAAAACAAAGCAGTTTCGAATGTGTTGGAACAGTACATTCTGGCTTGGCATGAGCTGTGTTGTTTCATTGTGCAGTGCAATTGTCAGAAGTTGGGAGGAAGGCTGGGTGATATGACAATATAATATTTATATTGTGGTAAATTATGTCATAACACAGAATAATCTTTTAACAATAGCTTTGAAGAACGTTAAAGTCAAACTGGGACTTTCAAACCAAAGTGATGAAATTTCTCATGAATGAAGTCATAAAACCGATTGACATTTACAGAGGGCAGAGAGCCACAGTCAAACATTTGAACGGTGCAAACCATGAATGAAATCCATAAATGACAATCCAAGCTAAGGTGTCTCGGAGTCCATTCAGTAACCTGATTGTCACAGTTGAAAATCGACGGATTACTCGTCGCCAAGAGACGCATCTGTCTGTACACACAATCGTTTACCAACACCACTTGCACATTACAGGAACTCGTATGGGAGTTATTGCCAACATCCCTCGTACAGTCCTGACCTCACTTCAAGCCATTTCTATATGTTTGGGTAATTTAAAGGAGTTCCTGGGAGACCAGTGTTTCGGATGTGAAGCAGGCAGTCCAATCATGGCTCTGGCATACTGAGAAAACATTCTACCTTGATGGTGTCCAAGCAGTTGTGAAATGCTGAGATAGGTGCATTAGTGTAGCAGGGGAGTATATAAAGAAATGAAAGAAAATTTTACTTTAATATATGTTCTGTTATTCTGCACAATCAAACAAAGTTTGACTTGAACGCCCCTTGTATTTATAAACACGTAGCACTTAACAAAGTTAGGTAATGTACTAGATCAAGGTCAAGGACTGAGCATAACTATTAGAAACTTGATAGTACAAGTTAATGTAGGTAGGTAGAGAGACAGGACAGCAATATTTCTTTTTTTTTTTTTATAACAATTATAAACCTTAGATAATGTCAAAATTTTTTACCATTTTGAAGCTTACGAGGGGTGGTGATAAGAATCATATAATTGTATTAAAAACATATATATATATATATATATATATATATATATATATTATTTGCCCAACGTAAATTATTATAAGTTGTGATATTCCTTCTTGTTTAAAAACCTGCAGTATAGTTGAAAAAATTTAAGTGCGCCTTCTCCATGACCATGACCACCTTATGAAACGGGGAAACTCGCGGGAGACTCGGGGTACGAAATTGTGCCTCATCCCTCCTACTCCCCCGATCTTGCACCCAGTGACTTCCGCCATCACTTGAAGAAACCACTTTGAACGACGGCGCTTGAACGACGACCAGGTGATTACCGAGAGGGAACTTTTCAAAGAGCCAAAAATAAGGCTCTCAAAGACGGTCTCCAACAGCTCATCCATTGTGTTTTGCATTGGGTGGAGGATATGTAGAGTAGGACTAAGCTCACCACCAACATTTGTTGTCATTACATAAATTTTTCTTAGCAGTAATAATTTTGTGACCGCCCCTCGTAATACATTTATTTACAGATTTGTACAGATTTATATGCAAAACCACCCACAGTTCTTCTGAGGACTTTGACTGTTGCACTTGCTTCCTTTTTTCATGCAAAATCCATTTTTTCCCCAAATTTGTTTATTTGTCAGAAAAGTGGTTTCTTATACAAAGTGCAGCTTTAAAGAAACATCTTCAAACATTGTGATATGGAGTTTGAGTATTTTCCGCATATTTATTGCTTGTATATATAGCAATCTTAGTCCTATTGTTTGATTAGTATTTAAATTAGAAATGCATTAATGTTTTAATCTGTATGGGGTACATGTTTTTGCCTCTCATGGATTAATACCGATAGCAAAATGAGTACTTACTAGTAAGATGCCATGATACCATGGAATATTTTTTTATATTTATTATTTTTATATTTTGTTCTTATTGTTTCTTGCCATCTGTTGATAACAATGACCTTTACATGCATGGTAAACATTACCTATTAAGATGCATTTAAAAGGCATCTTTAATAGAGATTATGAAGAGAACGGACCGGAGTGTGCAGCATAGTATCAGATAGCCCGATCATTAAAAACTATTCCATGAATTGCCCCTTGACTCACAAGCAACGGGCTGAGTGAGGAAAAAGGAAATGCACTTGTTACTACTGTATGCGTGCTTGTCTCACTGATCCATGCTTGAGAATACCTTTTTGTGTGCAGAATTCATAGCACCTTGAGCTTGTTTTATAATGACTCTCACCCTGCTTGCTCACTCAGGTCAGCCACTTTTTATGTAATTTTTTTGAAATCATGAAATGTGTGATTATAAAATTGCTGTTATTTCATGTTGCTGGTTTATTGGTGTAATAAGATATGCTAGACTCTCATCACATATTATCATCTCGTATTGGATGTTGGTATCTGAACGAGGAGTGAATATCTACAGTAACAGATGATACATGATGCAATTATCAGCTCCCTACAACCCTTTGGAATTTTGATTACATTACCCTATTTGGAAGTGTTGACTTCTAACTTTGGCACTTGTTCTATCTAATCGATTCTTTTATTCAGGATAAAGTGTTTAATTAGTTTAATTTGTATGAGCTTTTGGCTGATAGATGAAGATAACTCCTCTCAGCATTTTAGTAGTGCAGATAAACTATAGACCTTTTTTTTTTTTTTTTACCTGATGACGTCTGTTTGTCACAGTCCTGCTTACTTCTGAACAGCCAAAAGTGCCAAAACCCACATTTAACCCTTACACAAAGAATATATATTTATCTCTATATAAAACTGTCAATATATTAAATCATTTAGTGTTTTGATCTACTGGTATATTTAAAAGATTTTATAATGTTAATATTCCTCTTTGCTAAACTAACTGATACTAACTAATAATTTACAGAAAATAAAGCTATTTATATAATAAAATATATTCACAATATACAGAATAATATATTGTAATAGAAAAATACATAAGGAATTGCTGCTTTTCATTGGGAAATATATTAAAATATATTCAAATACATATCTTAATGTATGTAATTTTATATTCAACAAAATACTTCATAATATATTGAATGTGATTAAACCTATCTATTTCTTTATTTTTTTTACAATATGCTTATATGTAATTCGAACAAAATGGACTTTATAGGCATTAATCAGAGCATAAACATGCATAAAGTTTCAATAATGTTTCGATAGAACATTTATAAGTATGACTATAATGATTTTTTTCTTCAAAAATATGCAATATATATATATGCAATATATAGAGAGTATATCCATACATGGTCCATTCATATATTGCAAAATATTAATAAATATAAGCGCTAGTTTCCTATATATGGAAATGTATTATTTAATATATTGCCATATTTTTGTCAACACTTTGTCTAAAACACTTTCTAAATTGTTCCTAATTGCCTCTGAACCGTTCATGGTGTGTTTCATGGCTAACTCATGCTAACTAGCTTCTAACACAAGGACGAATCCCCAAATCCACTTTAACCCCTAATCAAGTTTCAACCCTAGAACAATTAGTTAGCGATTAATTAAAAGGTTGAAATGTCAGCATTAGTTAACGTTACCTGTACATCACTTTATGAAGCATAACTCACAGTGTATCCCATAACATCGTCTCATTTGCAACAGAAGCACTGAATGGGCTTCTGAATAATGCTAATGCTAATGCTAGAAAGCACCACCAAATCCAAAAGGAATCACACACCATCTGATGTTATGATAACAAATCAAACTTCTGTAAATGTATATCCTCCATCTTATTCTATTTTCATACGCTTGTTTGTCATTTAAATAAGTTGCAAAGTCTACCACAACATACTACACATGAAAATAATCAGCAGAACAGAAGCTATCCATTGCAAGGTTACGCTTTTATTTGTGTGTCAGGTAATCCTGTAGGTAATCAGGTAACCACCTCAAACTCGATCATCAATGAAAATCAAATGAAAAGTCAGTTAACTGTGCTTCCGCCGTCTGCTGTTCTGATTGATGTCATGTTACAGGTCACATGACTGCAAAAGGTCTGTACAAAAAGTTGTCATTACGTCATCACTCGAAATGAAATTCTAAATGATACAAAACTTTTCTTTATTTGCCCTCCCTGCCATGTCTGAAGCAGAGTGGAACTCTCATTTTAGTCAAATGTTCTTTGTTTCTTTGTTCTGAACAAATTGTTAGCCTTGTTTTCATTCCCTCTCAAGCACATTAACATCAGTGGGATCCTGAAGAGGAAGAATGAATCTGTTATGAGGAATTAATAGTTGCAATGCCTCTATTCATCATCTCTGGCCTCCAGCGTTTTTGCTGATGAGGGTGAGCTGGAAAGGAGCAGATTGAGTTCAAACCACAGAAGAGAGACAGAGACAGAGAGAGAGAGAGAGAGAGAGAGAGAATGGAGAAGGAAGTAAGGGAAGGAGGGAGGTGGAGAAGATTGAAGAGTGGTGTGGAGAAAGATGGAGTGGGACTTGCTAGCTCTCTGATGTACACACCCATTCAGTCACAGCTCTGTTTATTAAAAACATACAAAAGAAAGACCTTCAGAGTGTTTTTGTTTTCACATTCCCTCTCTTGGTACTTCATTTCCAATCCGTTATGCTGCGGGAAAAAGAGAAAGATGGCTAAAGTGAACCAAGAGAGTCTAAAATTCATTAGAAAGCAGGACGCCTCCGAAACAAACAGTGGTTAATTGGAGCAGATACTTTTGCTGCCAAAATCAGATGTATAAACATCTGTGGAACAGCTGTGGCTGTCAGGCATGTCTGCAATAATGGCCCTGTTCTACCTCAGTATGTACACAGGTGCAGTCCCTAAAAACTATGATGGCAGAACTTCCACAAATCAATGTGCACCAGAGAGACTTGAAGGAAAAAGAAAATGTCAAAATGGTGCTTTGTATAATATTTGTAAATGGCCCACTCTTACAGTACACACACTGCTCTAAAGACAAAAAAAGAAAAGAAAAAAAAACTGTTAATATAAACAAATTTGATGAACAGCACATGCAGTCTGCTATGCTGCTTTGGTTTTAAACTACTCACTCTTGATTTAGTGCAAAAGATACTGTACTGTATAGTATAGCCATACACTTGCTTAGAAGAAAAAGGATTCCTCAAATTATTCATGTCTTTAAATAAAGAACACCAAATTGTTTTGTTTCACACTTAAGCTTCACATTACTGCATGTGACTAGTGCTGTTTTGACATAAGAATAAATGCATGCATGGAAACTTTTTCTGAGAATATAGGTCTATTAATACCATCAGTATGCGGGACATTTCCTGACGTCACGTTAAATAATATTTCCACCATTAATATATAAAACCTAAATGTCAGACCTTTGCAGAGGTACTGAAAATAACTACTGTAGATGCTGTATTTCTGATATAGTATATTTCTTCAGTCAGCCAGGCAGTCATTTCGGAGCAGTGAAAAACAGCATTGCGTGCCAAGCAAATGTAAAACTCACACTAATATAATGTCAAGCAATGCATACACTCATTGTCTAAATAGGTGACAGAAAATCTCAGCTTATATTCAAATTGGACTGCAAGGAGAACCACTTTTGGAGACAAGGAACCCTTTAGGAACCCCTATTTTGTAAGGCTTAGTTGCATGTACAGTACAATAAGGGTGAACCAAATGAAAACCTTCTTTATGTTTCAGATCTTATTTACATTCATATTCACGTTTATCGCATTTGGTGGACACACCTATCCAGAGCGACTTGCAAAACTGCTTTAAAGTCTCTATCAAATAATACAGCTTGATACTGGTTCACTAGGTCATGGACTGAGAATGACTGAACATAAATTTAAAAACTCTGTTTTAACCTCCGGGGAGATTAAAGTTTATTTGGATTCACTAATTTATATACTTCAGGACTTCCTTGTTGCGGTAGAGATGGTAGAAGCAGTTAGGCAGTTCTACAGAATTGTAAGATGCCATGCTGCAGTGCAGCGTGTGATAGGGGCTTTGACACAAGTGTGTATTAGACTGTTTTTGGCCTTGTAGATCAAACATCTGTTTTTTTTTTTATGTCTGATGCGGGCAGTTACAGGAAGCTAGTGGAGGGAGAGTAGCAATGGAGTGAAAAAAGAAAAGCTGTGTTCTGGTTCAGTTGCAGAGGTCAAATTGCGCGAACCAGGAGGAATGTGCAGTACTCTAGTCTCAAAATGACGAGGGACTGAACAAGCACCTGAGTGACCTGTGTGGATAGGAATGAACAAATCTTTCTTCAGTTGTAAAAGAGAAATTGACATGAGCGAATCAGATTAACCATGTGAGACAAAAAGACAGTTGATTGTCAAAGTTTACCTCAAGGTTGTGTGCAGTGAGTGAAAGTTGGTGACAAGGTCCTGACCTGGGAGTTGAATCATGTGGGATGAACAGCAGTTAATTTTTTTTCTGAGAATACATTTCAGATGATGAGCTGCCGTCTATGCTGAGATCTGAGTGGAAACATGAGTGTCTGAGGGAAGGAGAGGTTGATTTGAGTTTCATCTGCGTAGCTATGGTATAAGAACCTGTGCTAGGATGTGACATCATCAGGAAAATGCATATATATATATATATATATATATATATATATATATAGAGAGAGAGAGAGAGAGAGAGAACAAGAGAGGACCGTGCATTAACCCTTGTGGGACACCAGTGGAAAGTGCATGGAGCAGATGTGGTTCCCCTCAATGCAATGTGATATGATATGATATGACCAACCATTCAGATAACAAGCAAACCGTTGCCAAAATGTGCAAATGTGTAAAACTCCAGAGGATTGACAGAAGAGTCTTCTGACCATGAAATAAAAAAAGAGGTTAATTAAGGAGGATGAAGACAGATGACAGGTTGGTTGCAGAATTAGAATAACACCTGCTATCTTTAATGCAGATTCTAATAGTTTGGATCCAATGGACATGTGCTAAATCTTATAATCTTTTAATCCCTTCAATACAAAGGTTGAGATACAGTATATGGCCAAAGGTTTGTAGACAATAATGTGGACCACACAAGGCCATAATGCCATATGTGCTTTTTGAACATCCCATTCCAGATTTAGTCCCTTTTTTGCTTTTACAATACCTTCCACTGTAAGGCTTTACATATGATTTTGGAGTGCCACTGTGGGGATTTGTGCTCTTTGAGCTATAAGAGCATTAGTGAGGTCAGGCATGAATGTTGATTGAGGTGGCCTGGGGTACAATCAGTGTTCCAGTTCATCCCTGCGGTGGTTCCCTTTAAATGTAGCTGTTGTAGAGCTGCAAAGCTCATTCCTCAAGTTTTTTCCCCTCATTTATCATGCTGCTTGGTAAAGAGCATAATGATCCTGATTCAGGCTAGATATTCATCAGTGTCTGTAGGCTGTGAATGAAATGTTCGTCTCTCAGCTTTATGAAACTAGAGAGCAGCAAGTGGTATCAACTTTTATAAAGATCTGGAGCAAAAGTGTGCTTTTTTATTGCAGGTGTTTGCATAGGATGTGAAGGGTGTTGCAAATGCTTTTTCTTTTTTCACTTTGAGTTTAGTTATTTCAACTGTGTGATGATACAAGCTTCAGGAGATTCTTTCACACAGTGACATGCTGCGTTTGCGTCAGGTTGCTGCTTCCACTGAGCTGTGCTAACAGTCTCCCGCTGCACTGTGGGATACAGCACTGACAGTTGGAGCTTCAAAGCTCATTTAACAATGAGGGTCACACAGCGTTTCCCTTTCAGTCACCTCCTGGCATTTTATAACTTCTGATTACTTTGCACTTCAGTTCAGTTTAAAAGGCTGCTTTTTTTAATCAGCATACATTTTTTAAAGGTTGAAATGGCCTTATGCTAAATAATATGTTAATCAATAATTAAAATCTTTTTATTGCTTTACACTACAGATCCATTAAACATCTCTAGGGCAAAGTGGAATTACCCTAGAGATATTTTCAAAGTGAAATTCTCCAGGCTTGGATTCTGTCCCATGAGACTTGGGGCATGAGGGGAGGGTACATCCTGGACAGGGTGCCAATCTGTCACACCTGGAGGAACCCCACCAAGCACGGGAAGAACATGCAAACTCCACACTCCATAGACCCAAGGCGGGAATCAAAACCTGGGATCTTGGTTCTTTGTGCATATAAAATCCGTGCACAAGACTGAAGACCAATGTATCTCCAGGGTTTGATTCCCGCCATGGGTCTTTGTGCATGCAAACCACTCAACCACTGTACCGCCAAAAGAAATTTCCAGTGTTTTTAAATTCAACATAAAAAAATTCCATCTTAGCTTCCCAAAGTCGGTATGACTCATTTCTAAGTACTTTTCAACAATACATTATGTTCATTATGTGCCACAAAAAGCAATAGAACGTTTCTGTTTTTAAAATATGGCCTTGACTATGATCAAGAGATGTTTCGATAGACTGAAATCAACCAAACTGTTTCTGCTACAGATGTCTCCCTGAAAGACAAGATTAAACAAAGCAAGATAAAGATAAAGCAAGATTAAATACAAGATAAAGCAAAAAAGTGTCAGAATAGAAATTGCAGCAACACAAGTGTCTTGTATGGTTGGAGGAAATCTGTGGCAGCGGCATCAATCTCGCTTGAGTTATCTATATCTGGAACGTTTTATCTTTCGATAGGGGCAGGAGAGGTAAAACTCCTTAAAAGAAGACTTTCTTACGTCTTCCTTGCCATCCCCAGGTCCAGCCTATTCTCCAGCGATTGCTATATTTCACGGCACTCAAAACTCTGAGATGCAGCTCGGCAGAAGGGTGAAAAAAGGGTCCATTTTTATGCAGGAACGTTAAAAGGTGATGAGAGATAAAAGGAACATTAATACTAGAGAGGCTTACCTCTCCTTTTATTTTTCCATCTTTGTGGTTTGAATTTTGCATGACCACTAAAGGTCTGAAGCTCCAAGGATTTGTGGAATTGCTCTATTTATATTCTCCATGCTGGAACAGCAAGCCTGTAGTTTAGGGTTATTTTAAAATGACTGAACTCCGCATACCTAATCAGACAGCCTGGCCACTGATCGCTCAGAACGCAGTAATAGTATTTCTTTTCTTTTGTTTTTTTTTTCTTTCTCTCTGTTTCTCTCTCTTTTTTTATTGCAATTATAGCCTGGATGCTACTGTCAACTAGCTTCAAAAATTATAATCATCCTTGTTTTTCAAACCACACAGTTGCCTGAGTGACAGAATTCATGCCATTTGTAAGAAAATATTGTATTATTGATGTTATGACTTTTATTTGTTAAAAGGACGAGAAATCCTTTATTTATATCAAATGGTTATATGACTGGAGGGAAGGTGCCTTTACTGAAATATTCACCATAAGGGAATTGCACAAATGCTTGGTCAGAAGTATGACAGTGTTCACTTTGTGTCGCATTTCTTGAGTAAAAGTAGCAAACAAATTCTCAGAGTGCCCTAGAGTTTGAAAGCTCCCTGGGTTTCTTTTCAAACTCAGCAGGATTATACATTTTACATTTGCAAATAAACTCTGCATAGGATTCACAATGAATTTTGGTTCGTTTTTGTTTTTGTTTTTATTTTTTTAAATAAAATTTCTCCTCAAGAAACCAGCAGGCCTTGAGGACATCACCGCTGTCCAACTTCATTATCCAACACAAGCTCCCGCTGTCACCTTTTAGCAGCTCCATTAATCCCAAGACATTACGGATTGACAGTCCTTTCGCCATTTGCATAAACCCAAAAGGATGGACTATAACAACACGTAGAGCGCTATATTATAGATTCTAAACATTTTTCTCAAACTTGACAGGAAAATCCAATTATGTTTCTGCACAGGTGTATTTTTCACTTGTGAATGAAATGTCATTGGTTGCACATATGTTTAACGATGCCCTTCATATCGTTAAGATTTAAATAATGAAAAAAAGGTGGCCTGCTGAGAGATGATTAACCTTGCATTATAAGTATGATGTAAAGATGTCTCAAAAGTGCCCAAGAATTTATTAAGAGCCAGTGTTTCCAAATGTAATGTCAATCAAAACAAAGGCAGACCAACAGGACCAACAGTTTAAAAATTCAGAGTACGCATGATTCCACACCGAGCTTGTTCGCCAATGTCTGCGCCACAGTTTGATATTTTGTGACATTTTTTTTGTATCTGGTTCAGTTAATTTCACAGTACACCAATTTTCATAAATTTAGTGATGTGTGTTTTGATGGATTGTTCATGTATTCATTCTTAAATAACTGCGCACACCTGACGTTAAACTTAAAACATAAAACCCGGAAATATGTTTACATACTATATGGGTGTCACGATCAGGTGTCCGCTAGAGCCGTGATGATGCAGTTTAATCAATATTTTGTTGGTTCAGTCAATTGAGCGAATCAGGTTTTGATTCAGAATCATTTCACCTATTGTTCCTTAAAAATATACCACAGCTTTTTCAGCAAACAGAAACCAAATGCATCCTCTGCAAATACTTGTGTTCACTTCTTTTACTTATGTTTACTTCTTTGTGTTCATGGTGATTCCATCACTGGTCCATGTTTGGCAGAAATAAAAGGTTAGCGCTGTGTATAATTTTTGACATTTACACATTTGACAACACATTTCAGTTTTTATTAAATACTTTTAGTTTTTAACCTAAAACTAATTTTTAAAATACCAAAGTTTGTAACCTGTAAAAAACAGCTTGCAATAAATCAGTTTTAAACTTTTAATGCTATTGAATCGAATCGATAGAATATACTAATACATATGCAGTCGTGGCCAAAAGTTTTGAGAATGACACAAATATTAGTTTTCACAAAGTTTGCTGCTAAACTACTTTTAGATCTTTGTTTCAGTTGTTTCTGTGATGTACTGAAATATAATTACAAGCACTTCATACATTTCAAAGTCTTTTATTGTCAATTACATGACGTTTATGCAAAGAGTCAGTGTTGGCCCTTCTTTTTCAGGACCTCTGCAATTCGACTGGGCTGCTCTCGATCAACTTCTGGGCCAAATCCTGACTGATAGCAACCCATTCTTTCATAATCACTTCTTGGAGTTTGTCAGAATTAGTGGGTTTTTGTTTGTCCACCCGCCTCTTGAGGATTGACCACAAGTTCTCAATGGGATTAAGATCTGGGGAGTTTCCAGGCCATGGACCCAAAATTTTTAAGTTTTGATCCCCGAGCCACTTTTGCCTTATGGCACGGTGCTCCATCGTGCTGGAAAATGCATTGTTGTTCACCAAACTGTTGTTGGATTGTTGGAAGAAGTTGCTGTTGGAGGGTGTTTTGGTACCATTATTTATTCATGGCTGTGTTTTTGGGCAAAATTGTGAGTGAGCCCACTCCCTTGGATGAGAAGCAACCCCACACATGAATGGTCTCAGGATGCTTTACTGTTGGCATGACACAGGACTGATGGTAGCGCTCACCTTTTCTTCTCCGGGCAAGCCTTTTTCCAGATGCCCCAAACAATCGGAAAGAGGCCTCATCCGAGAATATGACTTTGCCTCAGTCCTCAGCAGTCCATTCGCCATACTTTTTACAGAAGATCAATCTGTCCCTGATGTTTTTTTTTGGAGAGAAGTGGCTTCTTTGCTGCCCTTCTTGACACCAAGCCATCTTCCAAAAGTCTTCGCCTTACTGTGCGTGCAGATGCGCTCACACCTGCCTGCTGCCATTCCTGAGCAAGCTCTGCACTGGTGGCACTCCGATCCCGCTGCTGAATCCTCTTTAGGAGATGATCCTGGCGCTTGCTGGACTTTCTTGGATGCCCTGAAGCCTTCTTAACAAGAATTGAACCTCTTTCCTTGAAGTTCTTGATGATCCCATAAATTGTTGATTTAGGTGCAATCTTAGTAGCCACAATATCCTTGCCTGTGAAGCCATTTTATGCAACGCACTGATGGCTGCACGCGTGTCTTTGCAGGTCACCATGGTTAACAATGAAAGAACAATGATTCCAAGCATCACCCTCCTTTTAACATGTCAAGTCTGCCATTCTAACCCAATCAGCCTGACATAATGATCTCCAGCCTTGTGCTCATCAACATTCTCACCTGAGTTAACAAGACGATTACTGAAATGATCTCAGCAGGTCCTTTAACAACAGCAATGAAATGCAGTGGAAAGTTTTTTTCGGGATTAAATTAATTTTCATGGCAAAGAAGGACTATGCAATTCATCTGATCACTCTTCATAACATTCTGGAGTATATGCAAATTGCTATTATAAAAACTTAAGCAGCAACTTTTCCAATTTCCAATATTTATGTAATTCTCAAAACTTTTGGCCACGACTATATACTACATCTCATCCATAGTCTATTAAATAGTTAAAAAATGAGTAAAGTGCTGTTGTATTCATCATAGACCATGTGAATATTACTTCAAAGTCTGGTAATCATTCATAAAGAAAAGAGCTGTGTTTGTTAGCTTAAATGCTGTGCAAGGCCATGCGACTTTCACACTGAGAATGTACAGCTGCCTAACATAGAACACACTCCCTATCTTAAAGAGAAAACATGGCCACATCTGCAGGTGACGGCAGAAAGGTGCCTTATGAGTCAAGGCTCGAGTTTAAGCCCAGCTGCTATATGTTTGTTCCTACTCAGTTTGTCTTCCAAGTAACCTTAATGCCTGTATATGTAACAAATGTAGGTGCAGAGTGTTAAGTGTTGTGTAAAAAAAGAAGAAGAAGAAAAAAAGAGGCGGGGTTAGACACTGCTGTTGTTTGTAGATGTCCACCTCAGATGCTATCCGGACAGTCCTCGATAACCTCGACTAGATTTCCATGATCCACTGGTAGGAAGAGCTGTGAAAGTCCAGAGTCAGGATTCAATCTGAATCACATTAGCAGGGTGTTTAATTGCTAATAGGTTGCAGATGGTCCCAATGATTTCAACTGGCCGCTTTTCCCTCTTCAATCTAATTGCACAGACTGCATATTACATAATTAACAAGTATTTACAGATTGCACTGAGGGTATATTAATTCCTCTGTTCTTTGCCATGTTCTTCTTGGAACTTTCATGCTGTAAAGCTCTCCAACTGACATTTCTAATTAGAAATCATACAGAGTGGTGGACAGCAAATTAAATCAGGGTCATAATGGTGATGATAACTTAAGTTTTTTTTTTTTTTTTTACTTTTTTTTTCACCATCTCTTTCTGTCTCTGTGCGGTTTTGCTGCAGTGATTAAAAGAGCGACGGAGAGCGCTCCTTTAAAGTGGGAGCTCTTTTGTCGGGAATGGAGTTATTGGACGTACCGGATAAGCACACTCCATAACGTGAAGGGAAATGAGCCAGCATGAGTCTTCTCACGTCAGTGGCATGCATCATTTCAGAATGTGCTATCTCCAGTTTCCTGCTCTGGATTAAAAGCCTGAGATGATTAGGTGTGCGGTGACTCAGTGGCCTGTGTAAACCCGGTTCTTTGAAGTGTGTGTGTGTGTGGTGTCTTAATAGCTATGCACCTTTTTTCATGGTATACCAACTGCCCCAAAGGAAGGCAAAGGAAACTTTGGATTCTATTTCTAGTTCATCATGCAGCCCTTTGAGAGACAACCGAAATAGGCACAGTGATGAAGGTACAAGCGATTTGTTATTGTTTTGCCATCATAGCAAGTTTTTTTTTTTAATGACATCTCTCTGTGAGCATATCCACCGTCACATGCTGTTTAATTATGTGCTGCCTACTGCTGTCTACTGCCTACTACTGACCTGCTGAACAAGTACAAAAAACTATGCACCTAGTTATTATGAAAAAGTACATTTGGACTTCAATGAACTTTGGACTACACATGCATAAAAGTATTTTACACATTTTAAAGACCATTCCTGCAAGAAAACAGCAGAGCTGAGCAACAAGTCAGGGATGGGCTCTTCTTATATACAAGGTCACATTAGGGGAAATATTCCATTGGCTTATTTTAGCTCCAGCCAATAAAAAAAAATGAAAGCAAAAAGCAGGGAATGTTTGTTTTCTCACTTTTTTTGGTTGTACACACACACACACACACACTCTCTCACACACACACACACACACACACACACACACACACACACACACACACACACACACACACACACACACACACACACAGGAGACCCAACTGAAAATTGAAAAAAGGAAATTACTTTTCCTTTAAGTTGATCTGTAATTTCTAAACTCAGCAACTTCATATGGCAATAAAATGAAGCCAGCTGATGACCTGAATGACCAGGTTATCACATCTTTTTTTTTAATCAAGTTTTTTATTTTATTTTATTATTATTATTATTCCCTGATGGCATGCACATTTCCACACAGAAATTGGTCACCACAATGTGATCAAAGCTGAAGGCAGTTAAATAAAATATTAAAGTATATAGTGTCATATAAAAAGCAATTACTTTAAAATGAAAAAAAAAAAAATCAGTCATCTTAAAAAAAAAAAAAAAAAAAAAAAAATTTCTTCCAAGGATCTTGGTGGTTTCTGAGTCATCCTGGGAATACATACTGGATGGGTCACAGTATATACTCTTCATTCACACCTAGGGGGCAACATTGCCTAACTGGCAATTTCTGAAAGGTGGGAAGAAACCAGAGAACCCAAAAGCAGCCCATTAGAAAATTCAGCACAGTGTACCAAGCTCAAATTCAGACCAGGGACTAGAGCGATAAGGCAGCAACACAACCCATATATATTTATGGGCGACGCACTCGTGCTTTTGTTCAGCTGATAGCGGCAGTGCGGGATGGTGTTTACTGGGTCATGTTCCGAGGAGGAGCTTGTGTACAGAGACAAATTTTAGGCAAATTTAGGTCGTGAATGGATTTGTTCATACTGTGTTCGTGAATAGAGGTTCCATTATGTATATTTTTATATATACTGTGTGTGTGTATATATATATATATATATATATATATATATATATATAATAAAACTGTAACGTTGGCGTGTCTGTGCATTGAAGATATTTGTGAAAAAATTATTTGGGGGGACGTGTTTTTTGGAATTTTTGTTTGTTTGTGCACACATCATTTAAAAACTACTGAACAAATTTTAATGGGTTTTCACAGGTCTATTTGGTCGAGCTTGAGGTAACATATAAGCTGTGTTTCATTGCAAGTGCCCCTCAGGAAGAGAATTTATGCTAATTTGAAATTTAAATGGGAAAAGGCACTTATTTAAAAAAAACAACAACAACAACAAAAAAACAGTGTATTTTTATTACCACAGATGGCGCTTGGATGTACTGTATACTGATACAGAATAAGAAATCATAAAAATAAAAAAAAATTCTATAAGGAAGGAATAAATACCACGTTCAAACAAACGCTTTACTTAATTGACTTGGCTTGCAGTAATCTGAGTTTGCTTTGTGATTTGGACAATGTTGCTGTTTGGAAAGTTTTGTTGCGCTTATTTGACTAGGCTTGTATTGCAGATTTTCAGGGGATTCGCTTTGTGACTTGGATTTTCGTGGTATTACTGTATACCTACTTATTATATGTCTTGGCTTGCAAATACCTATTTTGGTTTGTGATTTGGCGTTTATTTTTTTATTTTTTTTATCCTGGTGGGGGCATTTCATGCGAACTAAGTCACAGGCACAGCTAGTGTATAATTTCTCCCTCATATTGTTATTTTGTACCAGTTCTTTTATTAAAAAGTACAACAGCACAGAATCATTGCTTGCTTGCTTGTTCTTGCCCTCTCTCTCTTCCTCTTTTCCATTATCCTGGTGCTGCATTATTTGATTACTCATGGTCGCAGTCGTAATTAAATGCCCAAATGGATGCTGTCATGCTGCACTTGCTACAACAGGCATTCTGGACCACATTCATTTCTACCGTGGCAGTGATTAGTGACATTATAACATCTTTTATTTTAATGTGTTTCATAAGGCAGAATAATTTGTGGAATAGCAGAGTTTGTTCTTTTTACTTAATCTTGTGCTGCTGGAGTGCATCTGTGTATTGAAAAGCCTCTTATACTGCAAGAACACATCAATTGGACTGAAGAATGCCACTTGTTGAGATTTAAGGGATTATATAGGATTAGATTGGAGCTGATTTTGTCTCCTCCTCTGCAATTTTTTGCCTTTGGAAGCGAGAGAAGTCGTCTTTCTGCCGTGTCATCAGTGCAAACTGAGGGTCAAAGAATTGAAAAGACATTCCTCAGCAAGTTAAAGGTTCTGTTTACGTGGTCGAACGATGTCGTTGATGGACGTACGTAATTTGGATGGTGTAAGGAAATATAGAGAGGCTGTAAATTGGAAAGCTGTAAAACGCAACAATACTTCTTTTCAGTCTGCCACATCCCTGTCTGTGTAGTATTGCTAGATTTTGGGCTGATGCTCATTTAATAAAGTGGATCGATCGTTGCAGTCACAGAGCATGTATTTCTCGGTGTCTTACAGGAGGCCTGCAGTAGTTCGGGACACAATAACTGCACTATTGAGTCAGACAGGACCCAGCTGTGTGGCTGTGGGTACACTCGCTCCTTTATTGCTCTCTCCTTGGCCCCCGAACAGAGGAGGCGGAGCCGGTTGACTGACATGTTGACGAGTGCGTCCTGCATTTGGTGCTCACTGGCTATAGTGTTTGTCAGGGCAGTAGATTGTTATCCTCACTCTGCTGTACCTTCCTGGCTATAAAAGCAGCCTGCTGGGGAAAACAACTGAAGCACATGCTTTGTTTTTCTGTCATTTTTTGCAGCAGGGCTTGTTTTTTTTTTTTTTTCTCCTTTTGTTTTCAGTTGGCAGTTATATGAAACCAAACCTACTATTGCCCAATAACACCCCAAAGAAATGAAGATCTCTGCTGCAAGCCCACGCACACACACGCGCGCACACACACATACACACAAATGAACTTGTCCTGCTAGTAGTGAAGCATCATTTAAACTTACTAGTAGTAAAGATTACTATTAAATCTAATAACCTTTAACCAGAGGTTAACTAAGTACATTTATTTCGTTACTGTACTTAAGTATATACTGTATTTCACACGTGTACTTTACTTGTAGTTTTATTAGTGGATACTTTTTATTTTTTAATATCTGTTAATTTTACTAATGTTACATAGTGTACCACAGAAGTGCATAATATTTGAAGCTGGAATAACCACCTGCTGACTATTATGCGTACCTGCGTGATTTGCCTTTCCTCTGTGAAATGTTTAACCAGCCAGGAGAGAGAGAGATTTTATCGTTAACCGAGAAGTTAAGTACGTTTGTACTTTTGCTCAAGTAGAAATGCAAATGGAGGACTTTCTACTTTCACTTGCGTAATATTTTACTTGGGGTATCTCTACTTTTGCTCAAATACAGGAATTGTGTGTACTTTTCCTACCACTGCCTTTACCTAATGCTAGTAATAGAAACTAAAATACTGTATTTATACTAAAATATTATATTTCATTGTTTATAGTACTAGCGGCACGTTATCGTTGGTTTGCAATGCTGCCCTGCAACTACGGTGTCCAGGTTCGATTCCAGCCTTGGGTCCGTGTGCATGGAGCTTGTATGTTCTCCCCGTGTTTGGTGGCTTCCCTCCTGGTACTCCGGTTTCCTCCCACAGTCCAAAGACGTGCAGATTAGGCTAACTTGCGTTCCCAAATTACCTCGTACTGTGTGAATGAGTGTGTGAGTGTGTATATGTGTGTGCCCTGCGATGGGCCTCCTGCCCTAAGTCTCCTGGGATAGGCTTCAGGACTCTTGTGACCCTGCATACAGGATAAAGATTGGTATAGACGGTGAGTGAGTGAGTGAGTGAGAGTTTTCAGTGCTGTTAAACTTTTGAATCTGATCAGTCTGGTCAGTAGGTTGCCGAAGCAACTCATAGGTTTATATTAAGGCGCTCATTCTAAGAACAGCTCATGTTCACAGGGACATGAGCTGGGTGAGCTGGGTTTCGCGTACGCATGTGACAATGCTGTTTTTAAAGAACTGTTCCTGAACAGCAGACATTTGTGTGATAAAATGACAAACAACTGACTGTTATTGTTGTTTCTTAATTATCTAATACCATATTTGTTATTTTATATATTTTTTTATCAGTATTGTTCTAGAATGTATAAAATAAATCCAAACTTTTGACTGGTATTGTATAAGTGTGTTTTTATAAAAATAGACATTTTTTGGCTGTAAAAGCTTTATATATATATATATATATATATATATATATATATATATATATATATATTTGTCTGGAATGTTGCCTGGCAACATAGCAAGCCGTAGTGTTATCAGACACCATTGTGTGATGATTATTCGCGAGCATTAATAATAACGCATTAAATTATTTACAGAACTCGCACGCCACATTTTATATAACATGTTTAAGATCATACTTTCCTGTGATTGTGAACTCATAGAAGTGATTGATGACCACTCATCTGTCTAATTAATGCTGCTTAACAAACATTAGAATTAAAACAACAATAGACATGTGGAACTACACATAGCGCTGAATATTGCTATCGTATACTTGTAAATGCAATTATGCACTCAGACTAAATTTCAGACATTACTTTTTTTTTGTAATTTAGCAACGTCATCCGTCCGTGTTAAAGCCTTTAGACAAAAGCACTCTGGCGTACATGGCAAAGCAGTGCTGAAGCTCATCTGCGCTGAAAGACTGGTGTCAGCTATTGTGTGCTCTGCTGCCAGCGGACATTCGTTATATGGAGAGAAATTGCTTTGTGGACACACAGTGTGAAGGCTAAAGCAGATTCATGGTGGATGTGAAGAGAAACTCGGGGATCCCACTCCATCCAATACTATTATAACATGTGTGTGCATTTTTTTTTTTCTTCTATTCACCCAGTATATGAGACAGTACAGTCAGCAGGTTTGCTACGGAGACATTACCCAAAGCTACTTTTCATTCACAGTCAATCATCTCTAACGCAGCAGTGCTCAGGCAAGGCTTTCTGTTTTTAAATGAACATCTTATCGCTTTTTAAATTAAAGCCAGTCCATGCTGCCCTGGTAGGAATAGTCTTATCAATGCTTATGAAATATTTATTAAAACACAGGAATTTTTTGCTGTGTTTTAATAGGTTTGTTCTTGGCGTGCAATGAAGATTTAGAGCTCTTGCTTCAGAAAGGTGACTCGATAAGTAGTTACAGAGATTATGGTGAATAATTAAAATCTCTTTGGTTCCTTTGTGGATTGGAGGAGGACCGAGAGCGAGGATTTATTCTGAGTCGAACCACAAGCTACTCATTTTAAATGCAGCCCCGAGCACCTCGCACGGAGCCTCGCATGTTGTCTCAAGAGAAGCGCTGTGCTGCTTTCCAAGATGCTTGAAAGGTGCACCTCCCAGGCCTCACTGTGGGATCTGGGGAATGTTATACGCTATACATCCACACAGACATGCCTTCGGTAACAGCTAAACCACCATAACGAGCTGGTGCTGAAGCACAGGCAGTTCCTTTCAGTAGGAGGTTGTCGATCGCTGACAAACACACCCACGGAGACAATATTCTGATTTCTAATTCAGGCCAGAGAATGTGTTGACATCATTGTGGATTCAATCTATATGGTTCCCTGATGTGTTTGCGTGTATAGGTGTGTGTTTAAGTGCATGTTTTGCCCTTATGGAGCAGTGCTGAGCACATGAGTGAGCACTGCCCGTCCTCTTTTCTATTACTAGCCTGGTTTAGTTTCTTTACTGCCATTTTCAACAGTTATTGATCCACTGATTAATCTTCTATAACTGCATCAGCAGTCAATTAGTGCTTGAATTACACTTTAAATTCTCTTCAAGTCTGTCTTCACACTAGCTTAAATAAAAAAAAAAAGACCATCTGACCCTCATACCCATGTGCACTTTTTGAGCCCTCATTTCAGATTTACTCCCTTTTTGCTTTTATAATAATCTCCACTTTTCTGGGAAGGCTTTCCACTGGATTTATAGCATGGCTATAAGGATTTTGTTCATTCACCCACAAGAGCATTACTAATGGTGCGTTCACACCGAACGTGGCGAGAGCGTCAAAGCAGTCGGAAACCATTCGTTTTCAATGTGAGCCGACGGCAAAGGGCGGTGAAGAGCGGCGCGGCGAGAGCGGCGAAGGGGGTTGAAATCAGTTCAACTTTAGGGTAATGAGCTATGACGCAGTTGAGCGGCAACCAATTAAAATTGAGGTCCTCCTCTTGAGACTTTGTTCCGGCTGCATTAGTTCCCAAGCAAAATGGTGGAGAGGTTGATTATTGCGGTAGCGTGTGTTTATTAATTATTAATGTTATTTTAATTAAAGACAAAGTCGAGTAAGTGATTCTAATATTATAATAAGAAGAAATATAATATAATAATAAAAATATATATTAAATTAGACTAGCAATTGACAATGAACAGAAGCCACATACAAATGCCTTATAATTTGTTTGTTTCTACAATACAGTTCTTTCTATCAATCAATTTCTTGTTTTCTTCCACATTTTGGTCAGTCTCCACAAGATCAACAAGCTTGATTGCTTTGCCCCTTTGGCCCCTTATAAATAAACAAAGAAAGATAGGCATTAAATCTACGTCAGAACGGCCAACAGCGGCGAAGAGCGAAATTTGACGTTCTCGCCGCGTTCGGTGTGAACGCACCATAAGGCCAAGCACTCACCTGAGCGAAGAGGCCTGGTGTGCAGTCAGAGTTCCAGTTTACCCTGAAAGTGTTTATTTGAGTGCTTCATGGTGCTTCCTTTGGAAATGCCATTTAGCTTAATCTGCATGTCTTTGGACTGGGCGAGGAAATTAGATTGCCCAGAGAAAATCCACCAAGCACAGGAAGAACAGATCCAAAAGTAAGACTTGAACCATTGACCCTGGAGGTGTAAGGCCACAACAATTGGAAGCCATCCATCCTGTACTTGGTCAGAGAGCAGGGCATCGGCCTGGCACTCTATTAGTTTCCTAAATATTTTTTTTTCAAGGAGGAACAGAAGCAAGCATTGTTAGATTACAATAACATCTGGTCTGTTGGTCTCCTTACAGCACTCGTGCTCATGTGCAGTTAGAAAAGCGACCTGGATTGTTATTGCACACAAACATTTTTACTCAAGACAAATAAAACTGTATAAATAGATGTCACTTATGTAACTGTATGAATCAATTAGAATCGGCGTCTCACTGGGATGTTAAAATCTGCCATAAAGAGATTACAGAATATTATACGTTTCTGCCGGCAAGCACACTCTTATTGCCTACCACATACTGATTATTACTTTAGTGTTTATCATATTAAAAAAGTATATAGCTATTTGCATAATGCCAGCGTCATTCTTTAAATCTTCGAGAGGAAATTCTATATCTTGATTTTTCATATTTCTGTCGTGCAGGTGTTCCAGCGCAGAGAAGACGGCTCTGTAAACTTCTACAGGGATTGGGCTGCGTACAAAGAGGGATTTGGCAAGATTACAGGGGAACACTGGCTTGGTAAATTCAGCTTTCAGGAATTATTTCAACTTCCCATCTGTTTTTATTATTATTACTTGCATAAAAGGGATTCTTATCATGATGGTATTTCAGTATGTTCTTTTAAACAAAGCTTTTACAGATACACTGATCATTTTAGCAGACAAATGCAAAAGCTTGTGGAGTGGATGTTTTGCTTTCCTGCTGAGCAGTTAACAATATGTTGAAGTCGGTAATTGCTCCAGATTCAGATAAACATTCAGCTGTTAGAAATAAACTGTTTCTGAAGTGTTGGCAAACATTATTTATAATGTATCTCACAAAGAAGGCGGGAAGGCTGTTTGTAGACATTATTACTCAATAAAAAAAGTAGAAAACTTTAGTGAAGCCTTTAAGGTTTAAAATAAATGTTCATTATAGTTAAAGCTGTATGATTCAGTCATGCACTGGTCATGGTAATCATCTTTGTTTGCTAAATAGCTAATAAGACACAATTTTAGCTAACTACCAAACAGACTTAGTCTAGTTAGCTAATTTCATCTAGGTAAATCAGGCTAGCTTGTGAACTAAGATTTTGCTGTGTTAACATACAGAAATTATGTTTTAAAAGAAAAAGTGGATATCAGTTAGCATCTGTATTGCTAATTCAAATAAGCTAGCAATATTCGTTATTGTTGACAAGGATTTTTTACCTTTTAGTACCCCTGCTACCGGCCAAGCAGACATACTGAGGTGTAGTTAGCTACTGTAGGACATATACTGTGCTAATGCAGGATAGCCAAACAATTAGCTTATCTTACCATACATAAATAACATTGTAGTATACAATATAAGTATACAACAAACAAGCTAGCTAACTGATTATTTATTTATTTATTTATTTATTTATTTGTAGCATCCCTTTGAGCTACCAAAAAGACTAGTTAGCTAAACTAATGCTGACTAGGCAAACAAGGCTAGCTTATGAAATGGGATTTTGCTCTGTTAACATATATAAATTATTTTCTACTTTTAAACGAAAAAGTGGATATCAGATATTCTTAGCATATTTATTGCTAATCGAAATAAGCTAGCAATAATTATCAATAGCACTTCCAAACATACTTACTTTAGTTAACATTAAACTAATTCTACAGTAGCTTATGAAATTGGATGGTGCTGTTTTAACTTATAATCACATTTCTAGTTTGAAAAAGTGGATATTAAGCTTAATTTTATTATCAGATCCTATTAGTTTGCCCCTGGAACTGGACCTTTATTCCTCGTAAGAGTGTTTCAAGAAAAGATGACTTATTTCCGCAAACCTGAGGTAAAAGTGTAGGCGAGATAGAGGGTAATCTCTGTTATGTAAGTTTTTAGTTCTGTTGAGGTGTTGTGGTATTTTATCTGTCTCTGGTTCACTCGAAAAAATTGACTTTTACATCACTAAAATGGCATTAAGGGTGGAAAAAAAACATGTTTCAACTGTTTTACTTTCAATTTTGCAGTTTTTAACGAGTCTTTTGAATCTTCAGGTTTATATGTTTATCAGGGCTATTGACCAGGCCAATCATTCATTAATTAATTTATTTATTTTCATGATGTGTTTGTCATATTGCTTTATTTTATAAATCTCTGTACTCTCCCACTTACAGAAATTTTGTGTAAGATGTTGTTTTTATTGTTCACGTAGTTAAGTATAACCTTAAGCAGTAGGTCAAGTCCACATACATCCTAGAGTTTATTTATTATTATTTAAAAACATTTATTTTAGAAGGTAGGCCACATTGGGCCATATTGATGTTCATCACACTGGCGGATGCTCACCACCTCCTGGCCTGTCATGCTCAAAGTGGTTAAAAACTATGCTTTCATGCATGTCTGAGCACTGGTTTGAGACGGAGCTGGTCACTAAATCAGCATTACTACTCAACCACTGTGCTCATATCCCAGTAAAATGAGCCAAGTTCAAACCAGCATTTGGTGGAAAAATAATACTGCAGCATTTTTCAAAGGCACATTCAAATTGTTCTCCACTTTCCCCAAAACCAGAATGCTCCTGTCCATGAGTAAATTTATTATTTAATTGGTAGGATGCCTTTTCTTGATTACTGGCATATGGACGCTGAGATATTTGTGAAGCACTGCCAAGATATGAGAAACTGTTGTTGGGATGTAGATTTAAGGAAGACAGGAAGTGTTACTGGGTGAGCTTGAGCAGAAACAGACTGAGACTGTAATGGGGAGAAATAAAATACAGAGGATAGAGTGTTATCAGGAAGAGTTCCTCTTGCAAGACCATTCTGCCACAACTGCCATTAATGTGAAGGAGATCCGGAATTAACAACATATTCCTTTCAAAACTGCTGACTTGCACAATAATGTCTACAAGGGAGAGAGAGACTGTAATGCCTTAGAGGCCTTGCAAAGGAGGGATGGATTTGGCTAATATAACCCATATTTTATACAGATTAATGCATACATGTCAAATTACATTGTTTTGCATAATAATTGCCCTAAAAAGTTATTATTATGATTCTTACTTATTGAACCCCCCAGATGTCAAAAGAGCACCTCTGTTAGTTTGTTTAATCACACCTTATTTGCTTCATGCTGTTATGGTGATAATTATACAGTATGATATAAGACAGACTAGGGCATTGGTGGCTCAGTGGTAGGCCATGCGGAAGGCTCAGGCTTGGTTCTCAGCCGATGCCCAAACCCCAGCCACCAAATGTATTACCGGTCCCAAGCCCTGATAAAATGGGAGGGGTGTGTTAGGAATGGCATCTGGCCTGAAAGCATTGCCAATTTGTTGTGTGGATCAGTTGGTCCACTGTGCAACCCCTCAATGGAAACACCTGAAAGACTAACAGCAACATCACATAGAGGGACTGCTGTTGTGCTGAATATCATAACTGTGATGTGTTCATAGGCATGAGGGTATGTACTGATATTCAGCACAACAGCATGACCTCCAGTATGATATTGGTTTTATACAACAATCAGCATTTATTATCAACAGATTATGATTTATTTTTTTACTTAACCATTTATTCTGTAACTGGCGGAACTAACTAACCGCAAACGACAGTAGGTGTAACTGTATTTTAACAGGAGTGAAGTAGTTTTAGATTCTTACCCATACTATCTAGCCCAAAGATGAATAGAATAAACCATAGAGGTTGTGGTCAGCCTTGTAAGTCTTGCAAGTTTCTTTTTATATTCCAGTTACAAATGAGGAAGTGACAGCGTGGGAAAAAACAGACTGACAGGCGTGGATCATGACACAAAAGGCATTCCATGAGTTGTGATAAACATAATTCCATGAGTATGTCTTTTTTTTTTTTTTTTTTTTAAGATGTCATAAAGTTATCAGATATGTTTTCTTTCTGAAAGTGTTTTTGTGATTGGTTTTGGCAGGCAGCTGCTCTCCCCTAATTCCAACTTTCACTCAAGCTGCCGACTGACAGGTGGTCTAATTAACAATTGTTAGACGTATCGTGACACATGTAGAGTGACGCATGTATTTAAACATTCCAGTGCTGTTATGTTCTATATCACAACTCATGGAATGCCTTTTGTGTCATGATCCACGCCTGTCAGTCTGTTTTTTCCCACGCTGTCACTCTCCATGTGCCCATGTTTTCCTTTTGCCGTCATGTGTCCTTTCCCACGCCCCCGCTTCCGCCTCGTCTGCTCACCTGTCTCTCATCCTCCCATTGATTACTCCAGTGATTTATTGAATGTCTTCCGCTTTGATTTTCTCACGTTTTTTGTTTTTGCTGTCTTGACGTTGCCAAGTAGTTTCGTTTTCTCGTTTCACGTCTCTCGCCCTCCGTTTTGGATTTGTCGCCTCGCTGTTTGATTTCCCGGCTTTGACCTCGCGCTTCCTCGTTTTGACTACGGCTTTTGTTTAACGTGTTTTGGATTGTTGTCTCGCTGTTTGATTTCCCGGTTACCGATTTAACGCTTCCTCTTTTGACTACGGCTCTCGCTTTACCGTTTGGCGTAGACGCTACGTTGACTGATCTCCCGGTATTTGACCTACGCTTCCGCATTCCGACCACGCTCCTGTTTAACGTTGCTGTCGCTCATCTGCGCTTGGATTCACCTCGTTCCGCTCCGCCCCGCGACAGAATAATCCAGCCAGCGAAATGAATCCAGCAGATGACCGCATGAAATCGGCGCTGGAGAGTCAAGGTGCACTTCTCGGAGCTCACCAGCAGGAGCTGCTCAACACAAAGCTAACCCTCGCTGACGTCACGACCCAGCTCCAACGGCTCTAACTCTCTCCAGTGCAAAGTGGGGGCTCCTGCATGCAACGAGAACCAGGCACCTGTCGATCCTTCCTCTCTCAGTGCACGCTGATATTTCAGCTCCAGCCATCCACGTTTTCCACTGAATGCTCAAAGGTCGCTTACGTGATAACTCTCCTCTCAGGACAAGCTCAGGAATGGAGCACTGCACTCTGGGATGCTCACGACCCCTGCTGCTCCAACTACAAAGATTTTGCTAAGGAGATGAGGAGGGTGTTCGATCGCTCATGTCACGGCAGGGAGGCAGGTCACAAGTTGTTAAAGCTCCGCCAAGGCTCACACTCAGCCTATGACTACGCCATTGAGTTCCAGACCCTAGCTCTCTCCAGTGGGTGGAATGGTCGGGCCCTGAGTGACACCTTTTTCGAAGGACTGACTGAGACACTCCAGGACGCGCTAATCTCCCACGAACTTCCCTCGTCACTCCAAGAGCTCATGGATCTAGCTGGCCGAGTGGATTCACGCCTCCGCCTTTGACTCTCAGACTCTCACCACCCAGAGACTGGCCAGACTCTCACCACCCAGAGACCTCCCTCCACCCCCCTCCCCACGATCTAACCTTCAGGAGGGACCCATGCGACTGGACAGAACCCTATCTCCCCTGAAGAATGCCGCCGCCGCCGAGTGGAGGGTGCCTGCTTCTACTGTGGGAGATCTTGTCATCAACTCAAGAACTGTCCTTTAAAGACGAGGCGCCCTCTAGTCCAGCTTGGAGGACTGGAAGGTGTGACTCCAGGAAAATTCCCAGACGAATGCCGTCTGCTTCCCGTCCTCCTCATCCACGAGCAACAAACCCACCTGTTGGGACATGAACACTGAAAAAGCCTTCTCTGAACTCAAGAAACGGTTCACGTCTGCCCCAATCTTGACCATTCCAGACGCGTCACGTCAATTTGTCGTGGAAGTCGATGCCTCCAGCACAGGGGTAGGAGGTGTCCTTTCCCAGAGAGCTGCGCACGACAACAAGCTACACCCCTGCTCTTTCTTCTCACATCGTCTAACACCTGCCGAGGCGAACTACGGCATCGGCGATCGAGAACTACTGGCCATCAAGCTGGCCCTCGAAGAGTGGAGACACTGGTTAGAGGGGACGGAGATCCCATTTCTGGTCTCGACCGACCACAAAAACCTGGAATACCTACAGAACGCCAAGAGGCTAAATTCTCGCCAGGCTCGGTGGTCACTGTTTTTTGCCAGGTTCAACTTCATCCTCTCCTATCGTCCAGGGTCCAAGAATTCCAAGCCAGATGCGCTCTCCAGGCAGTTTTCCCCTACTCACGACTCTGCAGCCAACGAGACCATCATTCCCCCGTCATGCTTGCTCGCAGCAGCCGAGCTTGATATTGAGACCAAGGTCCAGGAAGCCCTGTCTAATGAACTCGGGCCAAGTAACGTGCCGCCTAACCGCCTATTCGTCCCACTTTCTCTACGTTCTCAGGTCCTGGAATGGGCACACAGCTCCAAGCTCTCCTGTCATCCTGGTTCAGCTCGAACCCTGGTTCAAGTCCAGCAGCGCTTCTGGTGGCCCACGGTAAAGGAGGACACTTCCAGCTTCGTGGCGGCATGCGACGTCTGTCTTCTCACTGGCAGGTCTTCTCAGACCACTACCAATCCCATCCCGTCCATGGTCTAACATTGCCCTGGATTTTGTCACAGGGTTACCCTCCTCTGACGGCCACTCGTGCATCATGACCGTGGTGGATCGGTTCTCTAAAGCCGCACACTTCGTTCCACTACCCAAACTCCCATCTGCTCCAAGGAGACTGCTGACCTTTTGATCAAGCACGTTTTCAGGCTGCACGGTCTCCCCAAAGATATTGTTTCCGACCGTGGGCCCCAGTTCACCTCTCAATTTTGGAAGGCATTTTGCAGACTCATTGGAGCCACGCCCAGCCTGTCCTCAGGTTTTCACCCCCAGTCCAATGGTCAGACTGAAAGAAAGAACCAGTCCCTCGAGGTAGCCCTAAGGTGCATGGCTTCCCGAGATGTCACCTCTTGGAGCAAGTTTTTGCCTTGGGTGGAGTACGCCCACAACTCCCAGGTATCGTCATCTACTGGTTTGTCTCCCTTCCAGTGCTGCTTGGGCTATCAACCACCATTGTTCCCGTCGCAGGAGGAGGAGGTCAGTGTCCCATCTGCCCAAGCTTTCATCCGACGCTGCAGAAGGACTTGGCTACAAGCAAGGAGAATGCTGTTACGGGTCGGCAGAAGATACAAGAGACAGGCTCTCAGGCTCCCAAGTACAGGGTGGGGCAGAGAGTCATGCTCACCGCCAGAGACATCCCCCTAAAAACCATCTGCCGTAAACTTTCTCCTCGCTACCTTGGTCCATTCACCATCACGTAGATAGTCAAACCTTGCGCTGTTAAGCTCTTGCTCCCCTCAACTATGCGGCGGATCAATTCCACGTTCCACGTGTCCCAGTTACGTCGTCTCGCTTCATGCCCATTAAGACACGCCACCAGCCCTACTCCTGTCTAGCCTCCGAAGCACCCAAGGTGCATAAGCATGTCACACTTAACTGTTTTAATTGTGATTTTATTTTGTTTATAAGCCTGTTATAAACATTTTCAGCAAAATATTTGGAGGAAAGTATTCTTTTACACTGTATTCTGACAGAGTTGATGATGGATTCAGGGGTGGAGATCATATACAGTAGATTTCCAGCAAAAATAGTGTCCAACTGACAAGTGCACAAATATAATACCCGATGTGTCAGGCAGATCCAGGAATACTGTAGTAGTGTGTGACTCTTTCTTATAGAAAAGGACATGTAAATGGTCTATTAATCTGACTGATATTTACATAGGGTATGTGTATAAATGGGGATGTCTTTCTGTGTGCATATGATGGATCGCTTCTTTTCGGGCACTTCCAGCCTAAACAAGATAAATGGCTTTTTTATTTATTTACCGCAAGATTCCTTTTACTTTATCAGCATCAGAAGATGGAGAACGTTTGTCAAAGCGATTCACATTGACTCTTATAACACAGCGCTATTGATTTCACAATACCGCTTGGTCAGAAGATATTGATTAACCTTCTATTCCAGCTGACAGCATTGCATACTGTAAATTATTTTGTTAATGCCAAAGTTATTACAAGTTACAGCACTTGCTATATGAATATGTCACCATTTGCGATGTGAACGGCCTGCATAAAGAACAGTGTTTTAAAAGGTATTTGTATTTAATGAAGGAAAATGTATAATTGTCGATATGGTGAAATTTTGTGTAAAAAGTTTTCAGTTTAATTTATAATAAGATTAATGGAAGGAGTCGCCAGTGCCAGTAAGTTTTTCACCCTCAGAACAACAAAAACTTGGACAATGTTACATGTTTTTGTCCTCTTCTTACTATGACAAGCTGGAATTCCTTCAGTAATTTGATCATCAGTAAATTCCATCATTCTTTTGTTGATTATATACTTATAACAGCATGAACCCTCATATTTAATTTTCAAACAGCTCCTGCTGACAGCAATGTTTTAAAGACAAAGCTGGAATCTTATTTATTTATTTTTTTAGGCCAAGACCTCAAGTTTTAATGACCATGTGTGGGCTCATGTCCACAAATGTGGAATGACAGGGCTGTCACGCACTGAATGTGATCACATTTAGATTTGTAATCTTTATGAAAAGAGGAATGACATTTCCCACAGCTGATTATTTTGGCTCCTGCGCCATAAAGAAGCCTGGCCTATAGCACTGACCTAAATTCTGGGCCTAGAACCCATGTCGGTGTGTTTGTTTGGATGCTGAGGGAGATGCCCTTTCCCGTGGATTGAAGAACCCTGCAGTTCTGTCTGATAATGGAGCTGCAGGATACTGCTGCTGTCGATGAAGATTAGCTTGAAACTCTCAACTATTTACTAATCAATAAGACATGAGGAACCTGAGCACAATTAACCTATGGGTCCAGAGAGATGAGCTGGAGGGAAGAAATACAAAAAAAGGACACAGGCATCAGGTTGAGTTAGAAAGGGAGAGAGAAAAAAAGGACAGAGAGAGAGAAAATGCCATAGAGCCTTTAGCAATGACAAAGAAGGAGAAAGAGGGAGGAATGCATGCATGCCGGCAAAACAAAACTTTTATAAGCTTTTATAACATTGCGGAAACTTGCCAGTGCTTCGGATGAATATTCAAATCACACTAGCAGCTCATTGACAACGAGGCAATTATATATTACATTAAAAAGTGATACACACTGATCAACCAGATCATTAAATCTAGTGACAGGTGTAGTGAATAACATTATCTTGTTACAATGGCACCTGTCAAGGAGTGGGATATATTAGGCAACACGTTTAACAGTCTGGTCGCAAATTGATGTGTTGAGAAAAGACAACTTCCAATGGCTAGACGACTGGGTTAGAGCATTTCTAAAAAAAAAAAGGAAAAAAAAAGTATTGCTTATGGTTTGTTCTCAGTTTGCAGTCGTCCTAATGAAATGCCCCAAGGAAAACTACCGGTGACAGCTTCATGGGCGCTCAAGGTTCATTGATGAGCAAGGGGAGTAAAGGCTAGCCTGTCTGGTCTGTTCCCACAGGAGAGCGACTGTACAAAATTGCTGAAAAGGTTCATGCTGGCTCTGATAGAAACATATCAGAACACACAGTACATCGTAGCTTACTGTGTAAGGGGCTGTGTAGCTGCAGAGTGCTCATGCTGACCCATGTGCACCACAGAAACTTCTACAATGGCATCAGAACTGGACAATAGAGCAATGGAAGAAGGTGGCCTAGACTGATGAAGGTAGCTTGGTCTGAGACAGAGGTGGCACCAGGATGCACTATGAGAAGATTGTGAGCCGGTGGAGGCAGTTTGAGTCTCTGGGCAATGTTCTGCTTGCAAACCGTAGGTCCATGTGGATTTTACTTTGACACAGTACCTAAACCATTGTCGCAGACCAAGTACACCCTTTCAAGGTCCTCCTTTAGTAGGATATTGCACCCAACCACTCTGCAACCATTGTTTAGGCATGGTTTGAGGAATGTGTCAAAGAGTTCAAGGTGGTGACTCGACCTCCAAATTGTCCAGTGCTCACTCTGATCAAAAGTCTCTGATATGTTCGGGACAAACAAGTCCGATCCAAGAGGGCTCCACCTCGTGGCTTTTAGGATATAAAAGATCTGCTGCTGAGATCTTCATGCCGGAGGTTTTGTGATCCCATGCCGTGATGAGTCAGGGCTGTTATGGTGGCACAGTGGGGACCTACAGTATACAACGTTAGACAATGCTTTAAATGCTATGGCTAATTGTTGTGATTATTTCCATATCAGCATATATCTACATCAGCATGTCCACTGACAATCTTCCCATCAGACTAAAGTACCGGAGAAGAATTTACCTTTTCTGGAATTTCAAGATGGCTGTATTTTAGTGTAAAATTCTGCCAAATACCGCCAAGTGCTCAATACTTATTTTTCTTGCTTATATACAGTACCTACACCTGTTCCACACACACACACACACGCTTTCTTGAAACTATGCATATGGTAAACTCCAAGCATTACAATTCAGTTTGCTTTTTTTCAGGTACTGATAATAAAAAGGCGAAAATCAATAGGACTTCACCGTGACACCTATATATTATTCATCCCTTAAACGGTTGCTACAAAATTGGAAGCACACAAATGTATACAATGTCTTTGTATGCTGAGGCATAACAATTACCCCTCACTGGAACCAACAGACCCGAAACTGTCCAGAAAGCACAATGCCCCTGCACTGTAAAAAAAAACGGTGCATAAATCCGTAAATTTTACGGTAAAAAACTGGCAGCTGTGGTTACCAGAATTTTACTGTAAAAATATGGTACGTAGCACCGTTATTGCACTGTAAAAAAAACAAAGCGTACATTTTACGGTAAAAAACTGGCAGCTGTGGTTGCCAGAAGTTTACTGTAAAAAATACAGTAGCAATGTTTTTGGTTCTACGGGATATGCACTGCATATTTTACGAATTTTAATTTTTCTTTTTTTTTTTCTTTTTCTTTTTTCGAGCCTGACTGGGAATCAAACCCAGACCCTGGAGGTGAAAGGCGACTACCCTGCTCGCTAGGCAACTGTTGTCGTTGTTGGACTTCCTTGGTTTCCCCACGTCCCCTCACACGACTTGCACTCCAACAACGAAAACACTTATGTAGCAAGCATGGTAGTGTACTAGTTAGCACTGTCGCCTTGCACCTCCAGGGTCTTGGTTTGATTCCAGGCCAGGCTCGAAAAAAGAACAATTAAAATTCGTAAAATATGCAGTATAATGAGTGCGATCCCGTAGAATCAAAAACATTGCTATTGTATTTTTTTACAGTAAACTTCTTGCAACCACAGCTGCCGTTTTTTTTATCGTAAGATTTACGGTTTGTTTTTTTACAGTGCAATAACGGTGCTACCGTATTTTTTACGGTAAAATTCTGGTAACCACAGCTGCCAGTTTTATTCTGTAAAATTTACCTTTTTTTTTTTTACAGTGTGTGCACAAAGCGTACAGTTTACAAAGCTTTGAGTGGAAGAGCTAGAGTGTCTGGCACAGAGCCCTGACTTCACCCCAGGCTTTCTTGACCAACATTGATGACAGACCCCATTAATGCTCTTGTAGCTGAATGAGCATAAATCTCCAACAGCCACGCTCGAAAATTTAATGATAAGCCTTCCCAGAAGAGTGGCGGTTATTATAATAGAATAATTATAATTATAATATGGATGATCCCAGAGATGGGACTAAATCTGGAATGGGATGTTCAGAAAGCATGTATGTGTGTATAGTCAGGTGTTCACAAACTCTGGGGCATATAGTGTATAAAAGAAGATTCTTTCTTCTGAACTGAAATATACAGTATTGAATGTACTGTTCAGACTGCAGAAAGTATTCCTTAGTGATTATTTGGAGGTTCGCCAATTCTAACGTCTGTCAAAGTTACATCAAAAGGCTCTATTCAACAACCCACACACACACTGATCATTTACACACTTGAGTTATTAAGTATGGATTATTAAAAGGTTAACAAAAGATAAAGTAAGAACATCTACGAACAAGAGCTACTGTGTATACACAAGGAAGTTAAAGTTTAACATAGCTCAAAAAATTACCCCCATTAATTTCAGTTGGTTTCAACGTTGACAACACCCCCAAAATATTTCCTCGCAGTATATGAAACATAACCAGTAGACCATGACGATGCATAGCACGAGGAAAGTAAACTCATTTCTTCATTGGTTCTGATTATTGAGTGGCTGTAGCTTTGAAAATAACTAAAAGGGATTGATGTTTCCAACACCATTATCCTTGAAGTAAACAAGACACTATTTTCATAGCTACTAAGAACGTTGCTAGCAACATACCATGTGTTAGCCTAACCCCCTATGTTCACCAGGGGTAGCTATATCACATTCCTGCTGTGGCCAGGTCGCTGGAGGTGATCGCTGCCACTCTAGGAAATCATTATGATTCCACCAGGTGTGCCGGGTGAAGCAGCCCAGAAGCCAAAGATGTGCCTAATGCATTTTTGACGGAAGCCGAATCTGAGATGATTCTCACACTCCTGGGGGTGGGACAAAACTGTATTGCAGACATTACATTATAGACCTTCTCCTAGCTATCCAAATGGCGAAAATGTTTAATTAGCATTAATTTGTTAATTTGTTAATTTGTCATCCTACATACTTTTTTTTTGTTGTTGTTGTTGCATTTTTCTGCACCAGATCACAGGAATGCTTTATGATTGCTGCTCCTTTATGATCTCTCGTCATTAGTTATGTTAGTTTACATCAGTTCTATGGTTTTTACATTCAGTACCACCTGTTTTTGCCTAATGAAAAGTATTTATTTTTATTTATTTATTTTTGCAGGGACCCTGCTGGTTCTGGGAGCCCTAAATGAATGCACAAAAAATATAAAAAGACCCTGCCTTAAAGGAACCTGTTGTAGGCTTCGTAACCTTTGAGAGATCTGTCAGAGTAACAGGCTGACTCTTTGTATTATTACTCACTCTCAATTGCTCATTTTCTATACCATGTATCCTGTTCAGGGTCGTGGGTAGCCTGGAACCTTTATCCCAGGTCACTTGGGGCACAAGGTGGGGCACACCCTGGATGCTGTGCCAATCCCTTACAGGGCACACATGCACACTTTCACTTACACATTACGGGCAATTTGGAAATGGCAATTAGCTTACCCTGCATGTCTTTGAATTGTGGGAGGAAAGCAGATTACGTGAAAGAAACCCATCAAGCACAGATAGAGCATGCGAACTCCACACACATTATTATTTTTAGTATTTTTTATTTATTTTGAGACGTAGAGTTTTTTCCTCCCTAAGATTACAATTGTACTTTTTCTGTTTTGGGTTTTCAACTTCTTAATGGTGCTCTTTTTAAAACTTTTAAAACTTGACTAAAAAGGAAGCACAGTATTATACAGTACTTATACAAAGGGTGTTCTAATCCAGTTCTCCAAGTCAAATCTCGGCTCACCGATACTTAAACACACTCATCAAACCAGAGATATAAACTGAAAGTTGAATCATCTGGGTTTGAGCAGAACAATCCCAGAAGGTGCTGGACACTGGCACTCCAACCGTGGATGTGAACAGTCCTGACTTTAGAGTACAAGAAAATACTGAGAAAATACTCTCAGTTGTATAGGCTTGTAAAAAAAAAAAGAAAGAAAAAAAAGATAGGGCGTTATATTAAACCTTTATGTTTTGAACAATTTTTGGAAATTAGTATTTAACGGTGTTTACCTGATGCTAGGGACAGCACTCCTGAAATCCAGCCCTTTCCCGATTGATCAAAACTAGAGCACCTTAAATCCACAATCTCGCATCAACACCCTTTTCTTGTGTGATGATTTGAGAGGTCAGAACACCAAATCGGGGGGTTTGACCGAGACAACAGAGCTGTAGTGCATCATCTTAAGAAAGTTAAAGAAATCTTATGAAATGCTGGAGAGAAAAGGCTTGTTGAGGAAGCTGAGTTGTTTTGGTGGCGACATTGACCTTTCTCTGTATTTGGCGCTGGAAATCTTATTGTTCATTATACCGCAACACGTTTAGAATCTCTATTCTGATTTGACGGAAGGTATTAATTAAATTTGTCTAACAGCAGCTCTGGAAGTAGTTTCAGCCGCAAGGCAAATCACAGGTTTATATTAATGTTCCTGATCTAATCCGTTATCATTTCCATTGTAACTATTAATTCACAGAGGCATGTATTGCAGATGCTCATATAACCTAATAATACATGCCTGAATTTGTAATACTATAATAATCAGTGTCAATCTCAACCTTCCGTGGGGACGAAACCCACAGCCTTCAGGAGTAGGAATTCGTTGTGAAATCGTCTTCAAGCTCAATTTTAGTTTATACATTTCTGAATGCTCCTAGTGCAAGATTTCACAAAAAAAAAATCATAGGAACTCTGATGACACAAAAAGTAAGACTGTCTGCGCGCAGTGAAACTCAAGCATCTCAAGGTAGGCAGAATGACTTTCACTACCAAGAGCTTCAAAAGTCTTTTCCAATTTCACTTGTCTATTTCTTTCATCTTAGTGTTTCATCTGCCTCCTCTTTACCTTTCATTTCCTTTCAAAGCAGTGTGCTAAGGACACATGGAGTGGAGCTTGATTGCATTGTGTGAGGTGTGGGATTTGGAGAACGGTTGACGACTGTGAAGGTGGGAGCAGTGTGTGGAAAATAGTAGAAGGTGCAATTATTTGTGTGTGGTTTTTCAGTAACGGTTTTATCTTGGTCAGGGTTGTGATGCCTGTTTGGAGCTTTTCTTGGAAATCCTGGCTGAGAAGCTAATTGCCATTTCACTATAAATGGGATGCCAGTCCTTCATTCATGACACAAATGTGCGTAAATTCTAAAATAAACAAATCACCTAGTGGCATATTTTTGTGTTTCCAGCATGTGTTACCCCAGCTAAGGTTTGAACCAGGGAGTCTGCAGCTTTAAGGCAGCGATTCTTCCTGCTCCAACATGGTGCCACACTTAAATCTGGGTTTGTCTCTTCAAATTTGTTTTACCAACAGCACAGATCTCATTTTGGATCTTGAGAAAATGTTCCTGGTTTTGGTGTCTTGGTCATAATGAAGCTGCTTTATCGCCTAAGTGCTGACTCCAGTATCATTTCAACCCTTTATCCTGTACGGTCCTATTCTTGTTCTTCTGTTGTCTTTCTGTCTTAATTTAATGCCTTCATCCCATACTCCTCTCCACTACTCCACTTTGTAGTCCTGCTAACTTCACTGAGCTTTCGCCATGCTTCACGAGGCCTCCCTGAACGAAAGCGTGCATTTTAAAAAGCGGGTTAAAAAGATGGCGTCCCCTCTGGGGTGTTCCTCTTCTTGCCTGCTGATTCATTATGCTACAGAGAGCTTCGGTTAAGACACTCAGCATCTTAATAGCATTGAAATGAGCTGCGGAGCCACAGGAGGCCGTGATGGCCCACGTTCTGCCTCTGCTGCTGGCTGTGTGATATATTTCACTGGTAACACTATATTAGTTTCTTACATAAGCGTCGCCTTCCAAATCGGCAGCGCTGTGTTGGTTTGGGTCCTGGATCTCGGGACGCGGCAGATTGGGGCACAGTGGTATGGCTCGAGACCCGATCTCACCACAAAACTGTCAGTGATCCCTCATGCCAGAACGTGCTCTCCCTGTGCTCTCATGCTTATTTGGTTTTGCTCCCTCGTTCCCTCCTGTGTCTGCGCCGCGCTTCCAAAATCCAATTGAGTTTTTCTGTATGGGACTCATTCTGCTGACAGGCGCGTTTACTGCTCTTTTTCCTCGCCCTTCCCTCTTTTTCCCCTCCAGCTATTTTACTCGCGCCTCTTCTCCATCAGCCCCCTGTGTGTGTAAGCTCATTTTTTGAAGTTCCGTGTTATGGCACTTTACTATTGTTTACTTTCAGAAAATGCAGCAGCCAGCTGAATGAACTCCTTAATATTTCACATCCAATTGTACAAGTCAGAGCGTGAGATATTTTTGCCACAACGTGTTACTATACATCATGGGAATATTTTCAGGATATAATATACAGACATTTCTATTTCACACAAGGGTGAAAAAAGCAGTAAATATTTCTAGTGGAGAAAATATTAGGATAGGTCAAATTATTTCCATATTTGTATTTTTTCTGTTGTCAGTTGTAGATGAAAATCTTAGAACATGAAAAATAAGTTATAATAAACCTACAATCATAAACAATATATAAACCATTAAAAATTCCATTGTTTACAGTGTCAGACTTATGTTAATGCTATTCCATCAGATGCTAATTTTTCCCCCCAAAAAAATCCCTGTTACATAATTTATCATCTAATAAATCTCCAATACTTTGCATTTGGAGGAATATATATTTAAAAATATCCCCATCTATTGCATCAGGACAAATCTATACTTCTAAAGCAAGTTTCCCTCAATTGTTCTAGTCCTGCCACAGCGACTGATACGTCCATGCTCACAGAATTTTCGCCGTCGATCGTGTTCACATTTACCCTCTTCCTAAAATGGCTGAAATTGTTAAATAAATAAATAAGAACCTTTAATTTTCTTAACATACTATGACCTCTGACAGCTGGATTCCAGTGCACACCTGTAGAGGGAATCAAACACAAGACACGCTGCATCATAAATGCGCAGCCATTACACGCAGCACAGGACAGTGAGAAGTAATGGCCGCAAGATTGCCTCGGGGAACGTTTGCGCTTTCATCTTCTCGTTTCCCTTTTCACAGATTGTCCTGCGCTCTCTTTCTTTTTTTTTTTTTTTTTTTGCCGGGTTTATTGTTTAACAATGAGTGCGTTGGCTGATTTGTACCCTACAGGCATCCTGCCTAGGGCAATACACACATGCACACTGGGACTGGAAGCGCTGAAAAAACATGAGCTTTAATTCTGATAAAATATCCTGAACAACAGCAATACTGGTTAATCATTTCAGCACATTATGGATAATTGATATAAGACATGAATATAATTTTTGTCTTTTTAGTGTTGTCAGCTATTAAGTCACATTGAACTGACATGAAGTGCAGTGGCAGGTCATGAGTTTAAATCACAGCACCACCAAGCTGTGACTCTTACGCAAGTCTCTTTACTCTCAGCTGTTGAAATGTGTGAAAGGAGATGAATGTAAAACATACCTTTCATTTTGTTAGTCACTCTTAATAAGAACATTTGCAAAATGCCATAAACATACAAACATTACAAACGTTCTTGGTTTTGGTTCGTTTCATTCTTTTTCAACCCTCAGGAAAATCTGATATGTAGGCAGAAGCAATTGAAAAATACTTAATTTCATAATGTAAGTTACATTGCACATCTTTGCTTCCCTTCATGGTCTGTGAAAACCTCTGATTGGTGTAGAAACTCACTCACTCATTCACTCACTCACTCACTCACTCACTCACTCACCATCTCTACCGCTTTATCTTGTGTACAGAAGTTTTGTATAGTGGGGCTGTAGGCAGTACTTGGAGTCACACTGCATTCAAGCCGCCATCGTACCATCGGTTGGGTAGTTATCTAGAAGACAAACAGCTATGTTGTGTCAAATGATGTGCATGTGAAAAGAAATGGAAAAACGAACATTACTTTTAGAGCTTTCATTTCAGGACTATGTTTAACAAGATTAATGTGCAAAACGTGACATGCATCATTGCAGCTCAACATTGTTTGCGATGATGTCTTGAATACCTATTTTTTGAGCCAAGCAAAGCCAACTAGCTTAATATGCTGGCTTTCCCTCTAAAAGGATTTTGGCCTCAGTCTCGACTCTTAGTCATGCTTATGTTTGGACCATAGGCTCAAAAACTAGGTCATGACATGATTTCATCCAGATTTGTTCTTGCTTTGATTGCTGTGGACCTGATGTTTTAAAAATATCCTCTATCATCAAACAGCGAATATGATTGATTTCACTCAATCTGGCAAAGTACACAGTATTCCTTAAACACACAATGTTTAAAAAACAACACTTTCCTTTCTTTCTTTCTTTCTTTCTTTCTTTCTTTCTTTCTAAAACAAAACTTTTCTATTTTTCCACCCAAAATGTGACAGTAAATGATTTTATTATAAAGCAAAATGCAGCGCATACACCAATGTAAATTGCATCGCTTCATTCTGGTACATGATCAGTGAAGCGAAACTACAAAACACCACCTGCCATAAATGAGGTAAATGCATTTGAAGGAATTGCGGAGAATAATGAAGCAAAGATATAGAGTGTTTACCGTCTGTTACTGACATTGCAGTTATGCCAGCAGTCATAAACTATAATAAAGCTGACAAAGAGAAACTAAAACTGGTAAAGGAGGAGGCTGGTGATGCATTGTAAACTGAACTTTTTATATCGTTTTGTTACATTTTCTCATGATCTTCACAAAACACAACACTTTTCTCCTCGTCCCAGAAGGCTGCTAGTGACTCACTACAAAAATCACTAGCATACTGTATATAAACTCAACCAAAATACAGTGCTGTTGATACTAAATGACATACTTATATGACCACAAAACAGAAAAATATGTGCTGCTGTATACTTTGTGACAAAACTGTGGGAGGTGGATTTAAAGCATTTTGCAAAATAATACAAAAACACTTCTTTTTTTTAAAAAAATAGAAATTCATCATTTGTGGATTTAACTCCTAAAAAAATACAAAATATTTTATATTGTTTTGTACACTTTTTGCATCTTTTGAAAAAAAAAAAAGAATGTTTTTTTTATATCATGTTGTACAAAACATCAGTAGCGCACTGATTTAATATTTAATAAAAAGTTTAATATATTTTTTGTTTTTTTAAACTGCTAACTCTTCAATCATGTGCAGATTTGCAATCATGATTTTCAACAAGATGCAGTTTAAAAGTAACTCTTTATAACTAAAAAAAAAACATTTTTTTTTAAACACTGTGTCAGATGTGAACTTTCATGCCATTGGCACCATCACAGACTTTTTAAAGTGGAACTGCCAAAGGCTCAATGGTGCTTGCAAATCGACTTAAAAAAAAATTTTTTTTTTAAATGTGTCAATTTCTACAATATTTTAGCTGATAAAATGAGGTGTAAATTAAGTGTAAGCCTACACTACCTACTAAACTCAGTTCACACTATGATTAACTATCCAGCCTTAGTGAGAAGATTATGCACTTATTTTTAGTTTGACGGGTCCACATTGTTACTGTGAGATATGAGCTCTGTTTAAAGTCTAACAGTTTGCTCTCCATTTTAGTATTTAAAGGTATAATTGGAGCAATTTATTTTTTTCTCTGCTTCCTCCTGGATGTTCAAATTTCTTCATGAAGTGGACATAAAAAACCTGGCACTGAATGCAGAAATGAACAGTAATTTATTCCTAGTGAAGCTTTTCAGAGGGAAACAAGAAGCTGCCTGATGAAGAGCTTCAGTTAATGGTCACATTAAACATTAGAATGAGGAAAAATAGTGATTGCTTTGACTTTAACTGTGGCGTGTGGTTGTTAATGCCAGATGGGCTGGTTTTAATATTTCAGAAACAGGTTTTCGCACACAATATTCTCTAGAGTTCAAATGCAGAATGGTCCGAAACACACACACGCACACACATAGAGTAAGGCTGATTTTGATTGACATAACATTTTAAAGTGGTTTTGGTTTGGGGGTGAATGAGTAATGTAAGTAAACTTCATTTCTTTTTACTTTCCTTTGTTATTTTTTTTTACCCGGTTTCTGGATTCTTCTGCTTATCTTTATAGGTTTAAAGTTTTATGTCTGACTTTATAAATTGTCTACAAAATGCATACAAACTAAATATCTACAGTACAAAAATGTACAGACATAAAGGACTTGAAAAATCACCACTTAAATATTACCATCTGCTGTAACCATAAAGTTTTGTTTTTGACACTCTCCAAACTCTTTAGAAATGTTCTATACAGGACGTAAAGACGACAAGAATAAATATCCATCCATCCATCTGTCTATTTTCCATACTGCTTATTCGGTGTAATTCTGAGTCGCCTTTGGCCTGGTGCCTAACCTCAGCCTGAATAGGTTGCCAGCACATTGCACGGCACAAGCACACACACTCAATCATCAGCCTACACCACATGTCTTTGGACTGTGGGAGGAAACCAGAGTACCCAGAGGATACATACCAAGCATGTGGAGTATGCCAACATGCCAACTCCTATGTACATGGGCAAGAGGCAAGATTAGGACCCCCCAACATTGGAGACTGGAACCATTACAATAAACATAATAAACATTGCTAAAAATAAATACAGGTAGTCCCTGACTTATGAACGATTTCTGTCCTGGGAACACATTTGTAAGTCCGATTTGTTCTTAAGTCCAACAAAGTGAATCTTACTGTATACTGATATATTTATATACAGTATGTAAAACATGCCAAGTCGCTTAACTTGACCTGTCCCCTTTCCCCACACTGCCATCATGTGGACAAAAAACAGAAGTGCACCTAAGGGAATGAATCTCAGAGTGAAATGTTGTCTCTGCGCCTTTAAATCAAGAAGGGAATCCCGGACACCATTTTGTTGCAGAGCTGTTTTTTACTGTATTGGACTGAGTTGTTGAGGATTTTCCGAAATTAGGATTATTCACCATCAGGACAGCTTTACAGGACAACCAATTTTCTTGGTTGCTTCCGGACTGATTCATCGATTCATTGATTCATTCTCCTACACTCCACACGCACACACATACAGTATACCGGACCACACTGAAAATATTGTATATAATTGCAAATATTGGTATCTGGTGTACTGCAGTGTTTTTTTTTACACATGTGAGCTACTACCATGATTGAACCCGAAGTAGAACCGCGCTCCGTTCCTATCTGTGGAAATTCGTAACTGGAATGTTCGTAGGAAACGAATGCTGTATAATGCAAGATAATAACGAAGCATCGTTGAAATGCAAGTATGTTGAAATGTGTAAGGCTTTAACAAAGAGAGACGCTACACGTTGTATAACAACCAAATCAGAAACCTTGGATCTGAAGCCTATCCTAGGAACACACCTAGGAGTATACCTTGGTTGGAACACTAGACCCGTACATACAGGAAACACCAGAACATCAGAGTGTGCTTCATTCCTGGACCTATTTTACTCCATTTCCAGATCTTCAAAAAGAAAAAAAAAAAGTCAGAAATGACATTTTTGTCTCTGCCAGAGTTAAACTTTTTTGCTGATACTCAGCTTACTTTCACAACCCAACTTCAGCAGTTTCAGACATCTTTGTATCTTTAGAACCAAATGGGATAGCGACTTTCACTCTGTCTAGATAGCTATTCCATCTAGCTTTTTTATTTTGATCCCTGATTTCTGTCTCTGCACACAGAGAGGGAGATTTCAGTATACAGTATGTGCGTCGAGCTTGGAGCGTTTTATTTTCCTTTGTTTAAATTCATAGCATTCGAGTCCAGCTTCCTGGTTTCCCATGAACGGATTTATCCTGAGCTCTGAACGGGTCAAACAGTGACAGCCTAGCCGGTGCAGTTATGTCAGACTCACACACACCAGAAAGCCACTGGAGCAGAGACACCTTTTGCTTTGTTTAGTCTGGAGAAATAAGACAGATAGCTGACGGAATTACAACATCCACCTCATGATTTGCATACAGTCGAGCGAACAATTTGCAATGCATGAGTTGAACATTTTAAATTCTTAAAAAAAAAAAAAAAGGGCTGTGTGTGTGTGTGTGTGTGTGTGTGTGTGTGTGTGTGTGTGTGTGTTGGGGGGTGGGGTCGGTGAGGGTGAAAATAAGAAGCTAGAAGTGACTTAGATGTGGAGCATGTGTGAGCTAGTGAGTGTGTATGTGTGAATGTGGATGCACAAGTGAGTTATGACACACACACACCAAAAAATTTTTGGAGAGAGCTGTCGCTCAGTCATCAGGTGTTCAGAAACCCAATATCAAAGGAGGTGAGAGCTAGATGTGTGTTTAGATGTGTCGTTGCTAGAGGAGGTGTGTGCAGAGTTGACACGTGAGTGATAGAGTGTGCTAGTAGCCGTGTATGGGTCTAGTAGCGGTGTGTGTGTTTGTGTATTTATATAACCGAGACGTCATCTCTTCCCTCTCCTCCTCTCTGGTGTAAAACATTGAGGAGAACATCCACGCACAGGAGACCTGTTTCCCAAAAGCTCTCCCATGAGAACCAGAGCGTCTCTTCTACACAGATGGAGGGCTGTGATTAAAAATTAATCAACCAGTTTCGTCGAGCAAAGGAGAATAGAGCTGAGTGTCACTATGCTCCGCTGCATGCTTCTTATTAAAAGGAACAGCTTTATTTAATAGCACTTGCACCAAACTTGGAACTTATCAGCAGAATTCAGTAGAGTGTGAAACAAAGGTCCGGCTAGCTCGCAGGTCTTACATAATGAGTTCATTTTTATGTTATATATTCTAATCTGCTTATTTATTAATGAGCTTTGATAATGCACAATCATTGAAAATATGTGCATATGCACAGAAGCATTAAGGGATATCAGACGGTTTGAGTTTCCTCTATTGATTACAGTTTGCAGTATGTACCAGCCTGTGTTTTTGACCTTGAAGTTGTTACAGACAAGACATTTAAAACTATAGTGTCTTGTCTGTAACAAGACACTTTATGTTGCTGAAGTTAGAATTAATTGGCAAAAGCACCCGTTCGCTGAATGAGAAAGGACACAGGATATAGTGGTTAATTTTTCCAAGTTAGTGGTTCTCATCTCCGGTCCTGGAGGACCCCCTACCCTGCACATTTTCCTGTTTTCTCAGATCCCAGCACATCTGATTTAACTCGTCAGCTAATTAAAAGCTTTTCCTTAATTGAAGTAGGTGTGAAGGAGCAGAGAAAACACTTATATGTGCAGGGCAACGGCGGCCCTCCAGGACTGGAGATGAGAACCAGTGATCTAAGTGAACTGCGAATTCAAACATCTCACCTGAGATTTGTGAGCGAAAGACACACGGGCAGGACTGAAACCTCTTTGGCAGAAAAAAAAGAACAACATGCTAATTTCTAGCTTGCTTTCTTTTCTTATAATTTTCTAAAAAAAAAAAAAGTCTCTCTCATTCATCTGCGCAATATGATATCATACTGTCCTTAATCCTTAAAGTTTTGCGCAGTAGCTTCGGCTAACTGCTGTGGCTCGACTCACTCGCTAAAGGACAATACATTTTACTGAAACGTACATTGTTTCGGTACAGAATCGTGATTTGTAAAAAAAAAAATTCTGAAATTTTATTCTGACAGTGGTACAGTGGTCAACACTGTGGCATCAAATCTCCACAGTAGCAAGGTAGCAAGGGTTTGAATCCTTGAGGGTTCAGCCAAAGTAAGCTAATTGGCATTTCCAAATTGCCCGTAGTGTGTTAGTGTCTGTGCCCGTGCTACTGTGGACAAAGTCTGGCTGGACATTTTGGATTTTGGATCTTCCAATGTATGAAATGTAGAGACAAAACCTTCTTTTATTTATCCTTTATTTTATCTTTCTAGTTTAATTTAACACTGCTGCATTGTTGGGAAATTCTCAGCACCTGTATGTATTGTGTATGATGAAATATTGCTTCATAACAATCGTGATTATGATATGTGTTTTTTTTTTTTAATGCCCACTTCTACTTCCATCAAGTGCAAGGGGTAATAATATTGTGCGCTAAAAATTTTAACATCTCTTTTAATATCTATATAAGTAATATCTACGTGGATGCTAAACCCAGACAATCACTTTTAAATGAATTATTTAGAATGAAAAGCCTCATTTTAAAAATCACGACTTTGAAAACAGTTCGTAAATTCAGCAGGTATAGTTTCCATCCAAACTTTTTTTTTTTCTTGTTGTTGTTGTGGCATTCGGAAGACGAGTAGGAAATAAGCAGGCTGTCAGTCACCTCTTTAGTGTGGGAGAATATGCAGCTTCTTCTTTCTAGTGCCTGACAAGGGTAAACTGAGGGAAACTGAGCAGATGTAAGAATATATGACATCGTCAGCTGGGAGCTACTGCAAACAGCAGGCTTAGCTGGGATTGAAGAACAAAACCACTAATGCTGGAACCTCATTATATATTATATTACACAGTATATGTAGTTTTACTGTATCTGTTATAGTTTAATCCAAGCTCTTTCCTGAGACTGGTTCATAAACAGTTGAAACAGTCTATATTTGAGATTGGTTTCTGTAATAAAAAAGAAAAGAAAAAAAAAAAGATTTCTTTCCCCCACCAGCTATCTTCAACTACCCAAGTTTAAAGAGGTCGTTCTACCTGATCTCCCTCATCTTCACTGCAGACCTTCTGACTTGCACTATTCTGAGTAAACTGTAGAGGCCAACTCTGTTTTGTGTCCCTCAGCAAGTTGGAACGTGAAATTCTTTATGAAACCGGGTAAATCTGCCTCAGAGACGTTTGATATGATCAGGCAAGTTTACAGCGATGCCGCAGTGGGTCTTTCGAGGTGTTTTGAGCGGAATTTGTGCTTCAAGAGCTGGAGACGACATCTCTAGAAGACGACGAGAGATTACAGTAGGAAGACCTTGAACAAGCTCAACCAATGAAACTGTCAACCGTTCGGCACCTTGTGGGGAAAATCCTTATGTGTGATTTGAACATGCGCTGTGTTGCTGCCAAGTTCGTCCCCCGGCTGCTAACCCTGGAGCAGAAGGCTGCCAATACCGCCATCAGTGTGCTGTGGATGACCAGTCCTTCTGTATCGATGTGGGTCTGGACTCACGAGGGGCAGAACCGCATGAAAATGCTTTGCATTGTTCAGAACGGGCAGATCCGCAGGTTGCTATCACACGGAGTTCTGAACAGGCAAAAGCGCAGACCATTTATAGACACGCGGTTGCCAGGCAACGTCGCAATCAGGATGAACGCGCTTCACCTGGTGGCGTGTTTATTTAAGGGTCCTGAAACCGGCCCACTTTGTGCGATCATTTAGGTAGCACCGGTAAGGTATCAGGACCAAAGACAAAGCCAAGGAAAGAAAATAAAGAAAGACAAAGAAAGAAAGACAAAGAAAGTAAAAGAAATGCGCGCAGAAAGTTGAGGAACAGAGGCAAAGTCCCAGCCTCTGTCCCCCAGAGAGGATAAAAGATTTTTGTTTTAGTTTCCAGAGCCCCGTCCAACGGCGGAGCTCTGTTTATTTTGTGTTTTCAGTTTTCTTTTGTTTCATTTAAGCTCCTAATTAATAATCTCCAAACTGGAAGGTCTTCCCGTGCGTATCATTAGCACTCTCACACACTCCTATTTCGTTAACCCCCTCTAAAGGCTCTTATCATTAAAAACATTTCGTGGAGTGGCTGTCCATACCGCGCCACGTAACACCTTCATGCCGAGGAACATGCTTTGTCTCAGTCCTCACAGTTTTGCAGCAGTGTGCATTGAGAATTCGTCCCCAGGGCCAAGACCATTAATAGCAAACTCTACTTCCAGGTTTTAAAGTGTCTGAGGGGGCACATACAGCGAAAGCGACCAGATCTGGACCTTCTGATACCACCTCGTAATATAGCCTTTCTGTCAGTCCAGTCCTATCCTGTCTCTGTTGAGTCTCTCCTGACTTCACTCGTTAAAAAAGGTTTTTCTGCTTACAGAGCTGCTTGCCTGCATGGCTTTACACAATTTTGTGTAAACTCTAGAGTCTGTTGTGTGAGTGTGAAAAAGGCAGGGGATCAGCAGTTTAAATACATAAAACATCCAGTCTGACACTAACATCTGCGCCACAAGTCACTCGAGTCTACATTTTCCCCAGTCTCATGGTTGATGGGAATAGAAACTGAAGTGCTTGACCTGTTACTGCCTAATTTTCCATGTTGTCCTGCTGACACATGATTGCCTGATTGGATAATTGCATGAATGTGTGTGTGTGTGTGATTGTCTATCACGATATACTTAAAGTTAAACGAATTAGACAAGGATTTGTGTTATTTATTTATCTGCTTTGATGCTGTTAATTTGTATGTATTGCAGCCTGTAACTTGCTACACGGACTGTTGGTTATAAGCGAGCCAGAGGAAGGAGGATGTTTCATTGGTAGTTGTAACAAGATTCGTCATCCAGAATCATCCACATACTGTACTGTACACGGGCGCATCAAAATTGAACGATAGAAGATCGGAAAAAACGTTTCCTGGTCTTGATTTCTGCTGCAATGTTTGGATGGTAGGGTCAGAATGTGGCATAAAAACATGAAATCCTGCCTCGTCTGGAGTGTTCAACCTGCTGCTGGTGGTGTAATGGTGTGGAGGATATTTTTGGCACACTTTGGGCCCCTTCGTATCAGTTGAGCATTGTTTTTAAATGCCACAGCATACCTGAGTATTGACCATGTCCAAACCCTCATGACCACAGCATAACGCGCTATGGCACAAAGCTAAAATCATCTCAAACTAGTTTCTTCAAAATGACAATGAGTTCACTGTACTCAAATGAACCCCACAGTCACCAGATCTTAATACAATAGAGCACCTTTGGGATCTGGTGGATCGAGTGTGTGCAGCCGACAAATCTGCAGAAACTCCAGACGCTCTAAGGAATGTTTTTCGGCGCTTTGTTGGATCTAAGGCATGAAGAATTAAGGCAGTTCTGAAGACAAAAACGGGGTCCAACCCGGCACTAACAAGGTGAACATGAGGAAGTGGTTAGTGAGTGGATTTACACAAAGTCACACTGGACGATTCTGGGTGGTGAACCTTAATATGTCTAATATACAGTATATCTCATATTATATCAGAAAAGAAATGGTGGTGCAAACAGACACATCCGCGATGTTCTAAAGTGTTCCATGTATGCACACACACACACTCAGTGTTCACTTTATTAGGAACACCTGCTTAGTTCTAAAGTGTCACACGCTCCTTGTTCACTTTATTAGGAACACCTGTACACCTGCTTAGTTCTAAAGCGTTACACGCTCCTTGTTCACTTTATTAGGAATGGCTTTACCCCTGCTTATTATTCAATTAATGTTATTAATCAATCAATCATGTAGATTGGTAGACCAATAGACACTGACAATTTGCACATTTCATCTCTTTTTCTTATTTTGAATTGCTGAAATACTGTGCAAATTTATATAAGGTACAATAAAAATGTATATAATTTATATAAGGTACCCTCCCCCCACCTCTTTTTTCCCCTCCCCTTCCTACTGTTTGTGCTGTAACACAATCATTTTCCTCACAGCATTAATAAAGTTTATCTATCTATCCATCCATCCATCCATCCATCCATCCATGTGACAGCAGTCTTGTGCAAAAAAAAAAAAATGCAGAGGCAGGTCAAGAGTTTCTCATCAGAATGGGGAAAAGTTGTGAGTTCTTTGACGTTAACCGTGATATGATGGTTGGTGGCAGATGGGCTGGTTTGATTATTTCAAAAACCGTTGCTCACCTGGGAATTTCTCACACAAAACTCAGGACTGGAACTAAACAGCTGTGTGGCCATAATCAGTAAAAAAAAAAGTATTTAGTTTGCTAGGGAGCCAAAGATTGGACTTTGGAGCAATGGAAAAGATCATGTGGTCTGAGGAGTTCATTTTGACCCTATTCTAGAAATTCTGGTAATGTTATGATCTGGGGTTGATCAGTTGGTCAGGTCTAGGCTAAGCAACATTACTGTATATGTGTGTTAAGACTCTGAGTTACTGATCGGAAGGTTTGCAGTTCGAGCCCCAGTTCCACCTGGTTGCTGCTGTTGGGCCCTGTCTGTTCCAGGGGCGCTGTTTAATGGCTGAGCTTGTGCTTTAACCCCAGCCTACTAACAAGAAGCGGGATGAATAAAGAATTGCATTTTGTGCCGTAATGTATATGTGATAAATAAAGGCTGAACTTAAAATGAAGCCAGCTGATGACCTCTTTTTCTAATCATTTTGCATATCAATGCATATTCCAGGACCCACATTGTGAAAGAGTGGTTCTAAGAGCACAAGGAGTTGGCACTATGTGTGCCGTAATCACGACATAAATTACAGCAAATTCTGGATTTTGCCAAGTAACATTAGAGATAAAACTGGAATGACTGGATGAGACAAAGATTGTTTTGTTTTGTGTGGGAAAACAAGTAATTGCATTCAACTGTGGAAAATATGGTGATGGTGCTTTGATTCTATGGGTCTGTTTTGCTGGAGGTGGTCCAGGGGCCCTTGTTAAGGTCAGTGGCATAATGAATTCCATGCAATATTTTAGCAAAAAAAAAAAAAATTGTTGGCTCTGCTCAGGGTTTTCCATTGGCCTTCTCAGTCTCTAGAAGATCCCTCTCCAACCTGCAACCACAAGTGTTTTTCAGCCTTGTACAGAAAGAGTATAATGACAGAGTGCTACTGTATCATTATGTCCAGGGGAAAAACTGAAATTTGGGTGCCATTAAAAAAAAATAATAATAATAATCTGTGGTAGTTTAAATATAAATAGTTTATTTTGTTTCGAAAGTCAGTTTGACAATAAAATCATGAGGCCTACCTATTTGTTATAAAGGCCAACATTTAATTTGTTGCATGTGTTTCTTTTATATATTGATTTAGACAATTTTTTTCATAAAGGGAGCAAAAAATTCTGGACTTGACTGTTTCCTTCTTTAGTCTGTCATTAAAGTGGTGGACTATTTATTCCTGCAGTGTGCATGGAGCACAATCAAACATCATTAGGGTGAATGTAAAAATGTGCTTGACTTTAGCGACTTCTCTCAGTAACAAAGAGTTTTCACACAGACTTATTTTAAGTATTCTTCCTTAGTATTTACTGCCTTTTCCTAAGTGAATTCTGTAAAAATAATAATAATTCATATTGTTTAAATACAGAAGACTAAACTCAAGGTCTTCTTAATAATACAAAAATAGACTAAACTACTTTTATTAAATCATGATAGGCCTGGAAGCCAGAAGAGTTTTTAGTTCATAAAGTGGACAAAATGGAGAATATTAAATGCTAAAAGGTTGACGTTTGATTTTGCTGGGTATTATATACACTCAGTGAATAGGGAAAAGAAAGCAGTGTGTCGAGGGAAAGGAATCCGTTCTTAGCCGCATCAGAAAATAAATTAGGGTCTGCAGAGATGACATTTGAAAGATATGAGTTTCAACGAATGTCCTGTACAAGTCAAAACCTCTAAAGAACATGCTTAAAAACTTTATTAGAGCTTAGTATTTTTAAAGCATGGGACTAAATTACATCTCACGCCCTTATTTCTGTGTCTAAATCTGTACCCAGTAGAAAAGGAATAGCGCATTTGAGGGCATTATTATAATATAATGATCACTGACAGTGTGATGTGTTGTGATGTGAAGTTGAGTTAATGTGACAACTGTGAAATAGATTCTTTTCTTTTCTTTTTTTTTTTTTTTTAGATAACAGCACCTCCTGAAGTGTTTTATTCTTCTTACATCACATCACCTTACAACCTTATGCTTTTTTTTAAAATCTATTAATAGTTGCAATTTATGTTGTGGAACATCCTGAAAACAAGCTAGTTCCTCCTGCATTATCACTTATATCACAGCAGCCAGAAACATACCCTGTAAAAAAGAAGTAAAAAAAAAAAAAAGTTGTAAAAGAAAAGCATTCTCTGGACCTCGTTTTGCTTCTCACTTTTGCCACAGCACTAATTTGACAACCTTTTGCAATGCCACAATGCTTATTTAATTTTTTTCTGTCCAGAGTTTCATACATTTTTTCCATCTCCAGCGGCTCCCAAAGACTTTCAATGGGTTTGAGGTCGTGACACTTTGGTGGCCCAGTGATACATATGTGAAAATGATTCATCATACTGTACTTCCAGAGCCACTCTTTCACAAATTGAGTCCTGGAATATGCAACATCAGGGAAGAAAAAAATGCATCAATGTGATAACCTGGTCATTCGGTACATTCAGGTCGTCCGCTGACTTGATGTTTTTGCCATATAACTTTGCTGAGCCTAGACCTGACCAACTGAAGCAACCCCAGATCATAACACTGTCTCTTGAGGCTAATGCAGTGGAAACTATGAATTATGGGAGCATCACTTCTCTTCTTACCCTAACATGCCCTATTCCCTGACTCTGGAATAGGGTCAGTCTGGACTCGCAAACAAGTGGGTTTCTAATAGTCATACAGCTGTTTAGTCCCAATCTTGTGACTTGACATTGTGTGTGCCGAAATGCTCTTATTTTTACTATTAAACATAGCTGTCTTTTAAAAATGTGTTGGAGTTTTAGCTGTAAATTATATCTCATACAGTACCTTCCATGTATGACCCAAGTTATTACTATGGAAACAATAACTTTAATTTCCATTTTTAGTTGTAAGTTTGACTTACAGTTGAAGTCACTGTCAGAGGTGTTGCTCGAGAAAATGAATGCATACCGTGAGACCATGCATAATTTACAATACAAAATATGCTAAAAATATACAGTATGCCCAGTAACATGTAATAAAAATATAAGCAATAGCAGCTTTCAAAAACAAAAAGTAAGGAGAGAGAAAGAAAAATTGAGGACCTGTATTCTAATTGAAAAAAAAAAAACACAACAACAACAACAACAATAAGATAATTTTTTCACAGTATACTGTAGATGCTGTGGTACAACTTGGACTTAGCGACACTGAGGTTACACATAAATACTGTAGCAAGACGACAGTTTAATAATGAATACTTTCCAGAAATAGCTTGTAAAATGCCAGCACTTTCAATATGGCAGTAATTAGCTCAAGATTGTAAAAATGAGAATGATTGCTCTCTTGTTATGGATAGTTGAAGTCGCAGCAAAGTTTGCAAAGATTACAATGCCAAGAATTTATAAAGAAACTTGTGTCTGCCCTAAAACCAGACCATTAAACCAGCTGACGATTCAGATGTATCAGTCATTTCTCCTCTGGACTGCCATCGAGGGCACATTAGTGCATCTCTGGAGTGAAGCAGCCATCCACCATGAACAACCCATCCATTTACTCAGTGCAGAAGCCATTACGGTGGGGTTTATGCTCGATGAGTCGCGTAGATATGCTCGCCTGCAGGTTACACCCCTACCACGTTTATCCTCTTCATGATAAGACTTGATATAGCCATCTTATTATTCGGACACAGTTTCAAATTTCTCTCACTCTCACAGGACGCCGAGACATAAAAAAAAAAAAATAAATAAATAAATAAATCATCACTGCCTGTTTGTCTTCACCCATTTGGAACCTCATTTTATTAACCCCGTTTCCGGCGCTGTTTCTTTTCCAGTTTGAGTTAATTTGAAATTGATCTAGTATCTCCTCTGGTGTGAATTGCCCGGCAAGAAATCTGCTGTAAGACAGTGTGAAAATATTAACTTCAGAGAGAGATTCAGAAATCCCTCTCTCCCCTAAAGGCAGTTATTAATTCCACGATTTTATGCTAATAATTACTGGGCTCATTCGGGCATTTCTCTAACATCCCCCCGTGCACAATGCGCTGTTTTTGGAGTGAGAGGCTCTGTGGTTAGCAAATCCTGGCCTCCTGCAGATGGAGTGCAGTCATCTGTAAAGTCAGAGTTAGGGATATTAGGTTGAAAAACTTACTGCAGTTGGGGTAGAGGTATTGATCTCGAGAGCTGACTCCAGTTCTTCGGAGTGCTGCCTTGTTTTCTTCGTCCTAACTGATTAAGTCAGTCAGAGGCCTGAGGAGAACCAAAGGGCCATCTGGTGCGTTTTATGGGTCATCAGCTCTGTTATGATGAAATGACAAAGTCCAGCTTGACAAGAGATGAAAGTTTGAAAACTGCAAGTATACAGCAGAAGGTTCCAGAGGGACATATAGTCATACACACACACACACACACACACACACATTTGTTTGGACATATTTGGGTTTATTTTCTATATTCTATAATCTAGGATTTTTTTTTTTCAAAACTATGAAATACTGCAGTACATGTGGAATTACATGTGACAATAACAACAATTTAGAGTTACCAGCCTCAGAAATCACCAATTAACAAACAGCACCTCAGATTTGAGCCGTTATGAAGGCTTTACAGAGAATAAGTAGTGGATACATCTCGATATCAACTGTTCAAAGGAGATTATTCCATATTTTAGAAGGAAGTCAAAATCACGAAAGACCATGGAGTAAGAAGGTGTGTCAAGACTTTTTGGTGGTGTAGTTACTGTATACATGTCACGGGTACTGTTTGAGGGACGAAAGAAAGGCATAGTAGCAGAGGTGATGTGAAAAAAAGTCTTTAATGAATACAAAACAGGGAACAAACGGAACAGAACATGAACTTAAACCAGGGAGAAACTAAACATGGAGCTACACAGACTGGGGGTTACCAACAGACGGAGAGACAGACAAAGGCTAGGAGAACACACGGAGCTAGGAGAACACAGAGCTAGGAGAACACAGAGAACTGGGAGAACACAGAGAACTGGGAGAACACAGAGAACTGGGAGAACACAGAGCTGAACAACAAACCAGAACAAACAGTAACCCTAAACGAACAGATGCAAGACAAGACTTAACTCAACTCAAGAACATTTATAACCAAACTAATGAGCAACCTCGGTTCAGGTGAGCGCCACATCACCTGACCGAGGTGCATTCTGAGGAATCGAGTCCAACATAAACTACAAATGAAAACAAAAGAAAACAAAATGGAGTCTGTGGGCACTTTGGCTCCCTCTAGTTGTGTCCCCTGACAATACACATAGAAACAGGAGACAATAGTGTAGATGTTCATAAAATAATTCTGCATTGAAATTGGACTGTAGCCACACTTGGACATTCTAACATTCTAAATAATAAACAAGTAACAATGTGCCATTATCTTCAAATCAAATTCAAATTTTATTTGTCACATACACAGTCATACACAGTGAATGCAGTGAAATGCTTAGGCGACTGCCCTGACCTTAAAACAAAGACTATTAATAAGTAAATTTAACTAAGAAAGAATAAATTTAATTAAGAAAGAATAAAATATCTGTATAATACCTATCTATAGGTAAAAAAAAACTTTTATTATTATTATTATAATTTTTTTCTAATAATGATTATTCTATTCTAATAATTTTTTGATAATAATGATTTTCTCCCTAGTTTAGTCGTGTCCAATTCCTCCCCGTCACTAGGGGGCTCCCACATTAAGGCTACTACTACCACTCAGCCGGGAGGGCCGAAGACTGTTTCCTCCGAACCACGTGACGCCAGCCGACCGCATCTTTTCGAACTGCTCGCTCGTGCACTGTTGGGGGCGGCGTAACACACTCGGAGGACAGCGCTATCCGCTCCCTCCGTTGCACGAGCTCACAGACTAAATCCCAATCTAGAGCCGTGATTAATGTAGGAGCACTACTGTACCTCTCATCCCTCCCCTCTGAGAGAGCTCGGCCAATCAGCTCTCTCTAGACCTCCGGCTGCGAGAGGTTACAGCACCACCCGGAATTCGAACTGGCGATCTCCGGATGATAGGGCGAGCGCTTTAACCACTGCGCCACTCGGAGGCCCTTTTATTATTATTTTATTTATGTGCTCAATTTTACCGCTTATGCACAATATGTCTAACCAGCACCGAGGTCTCCTTTCCTTTTTAGATCAGGGATCAGGTGCAACCATGACAACTAATCAGGACGAACGCGCATTCAGTATACGATTTCCAAGAATCATGAGGGCAGATAAGATCTCATTAAATGGTGAACATTTACAGTATGTAAAACTACCAATCATAATGAGGAGGAAAACAGACAATAAAGTTTTATAACACAAGTTATTAAAACAGACAACGCTCATGTAAAAGAGCAGTTTAAAAAAAAAAGTTACAACATGATTAACAAAACAAATATTGTTTGATTATTTACAAATATTGTTCGATTCCTATTCAATACACATCTCTTGAATCTGACTTATACAGTATGAGAATGCTGTATTGGCAGAGAGTTAGCCCCACTGTGGCAAAAATGGAATATGCTTGTTAAAGAAGCTGAACTTTTGACAGCGAGTACTCTGACATGGTCATGTATCAAAGGAGACAATCAGAGCAAGGCTTCAGTCATTCATGTCCATGTTGATGAAGAAGGATGAGAAACTTATCACGGTTGACAGTTCCCAGCCGGCGTGATACGATACATACAGTCATTTTCACCATGCAGCCACTGCTTAAATAAGGTTGGACGTGTCAGTGATTGGGAGACAATGAACCAGACATTGTTCTGAAGATTAGCCAATGCGAAGTCCTCCTTCATCCATGTTAGTACCTAAACCTCCTTGGTTACAAACCTCAGAGGCCTTTCTGTACATCCTTATAAAGGACTAAAACGGCTCACATTTAACATTTTAAATGTGGGGATTTAACAGCACTGCTGTTAAATCCCCACACTGCCGGGATTACCTGATTATCCGCATTTGACATCGAGATTTCTGATCTGGTGCATTACCATGTAAAATCTGCAGTGTAAGCTATTTGTGGCTGATCCTATAAAACCTGTTTCCTTAACAATAAAGTGAAACTCTATATATTTTTTAAGAGTTTGCACTACATTATCAAGACAAGATCCTTGTACAGTATGTGAAAACCTACTTAGGCCGATTCTAAAACTACACAGTCTGGTTAGGATGTATAGTACCTGTATACAATGACAAATCCCAATCTAGAGCTACATTCCCATTACAAGCCACATTGTTCAAGATTTAGATTTTTCGGTCAGGTCAGCTTGGCATGTCATGACAGTCTACTGAAATGGCACACATCCGCACATGTCCTTGCTCTCGTTATCTGGGTTAAAACTGCTTAAATCATATGTGTGTGACCACTCATTCATTTCAAACAATGGGTACAATTTTGCTCTCTGCGATGGCAAGCAGTTCGTTCCTGTGTTTGTTGAGGTCCAGAAGAAGAAAGAGAGCCAGATGTCTTGCGTAACTGTTTTCAATTGTATTGCTAGCACTGCTGTGAAATCCCCACACTTGCCGGTATTACCCGATTACCCGCATTTGACATCGAGATTTCCGATCTGGCCGTTCTCATTTAAGTTGCATGACCAATATTGGACATGTATATGTATCCAATTTAGGATCACATACTAAAGTGACTCTGACCTGATCTGATCTGAAAAACATCAGATGTATGCGTTCAAACAGCCCTGAAAATCTGTCACATTAACGTCATTAAATTGGAATTGAGTCACTTCAGGTTGCTAATGTGAATGTAGCCTTGTAGAAGATGTGATGAGAACATGGTCCAGGTGTTGGAGTGTCGAAACATAAAGGAGAGAGTAATTGATATTATAAAAAATGTTGGTATTTAAACTCAATAGCTGAACAAATACACCTCTACATCCACTTACTGCTCATTCAGAAGCTCCACCCACAAATGGGTGGATGTGCATTTCTTTAGGGTTTTTTTTAACACTATGTTCAAATTATGAATATCTGTCAACATAACTTTATTAGTAGGTTCATAAATGAAGCCCTCTGATTACGATTGTTCTTTAATTGTTTCTAAGAGCATGCACTTACTTTGATGCTCCTTGATATGACATCTGACATGACCTCACTTTTTCATTTAAAAATTTTTTTTAGGTCTGAAGCGTATTCATGCTCTGACCATTCAGGCCAATTATGAGTTGAGGATCGACTTGGAGGACTTTGAGAACAGCACTTCCTTCGCTCAGTATGGATCCTTCGGCGTGGGATTGTTCTCGGTCGACCCGGACGAGGACGGCTACCCGTTGAGCGTTGCAGACTACTCAGGAACCGCCGGTAGGTTCTCTCTTTGTCCTGAGAGCTTTAGCATTCAGCAGGTATGGTGAGGGCTCTATATCCCAGCCTGAATCTTTTAGATTCATGGGGAAGGAGGAACCCTTTTACAGATGCATTATACTGAAATGCTTTATGGAGTGTGAAATTCTGTCTATTCTAAGGACACATGCTGTACAAAAGAGCTGCTCACGATCCAGTCCTTCTCCTCTGGCGAAATAAAAGGGACTGACCTTTGTTTGGTGTGATGTAATTGTAAGGAAATAATGGCAGAAAAAGGTGGATTTTCTTTTATTTTTCTTTAGAGTTTGAAGGACAGGTCAAGCACAAAGTGACATTTGGGCCAAAATGCTGTTTTCATCCGAACTTTGTTTTAAGATTCTTTGAAATGGTTGTTCAGCAATCTCTTATTATGACTGTTTATACTATTTTTTATTCCTACCATAATGTTTCACAGTTTCTAGTTGGACATTTTCAATGTATTAAAAGTTAGACATGGAATTAAACCTAAGTATAGCCATGCTTTACCTTCACTGTCCCCAAATCTTCATACTAACAGTAATTGGGTTTCTACTTCGACCAGTTCTGGCTTCCTCACTTCTGCCTCCAGCCTAACTCCCTGATCTGACCTTCACAGCCTCGAAAAGAGCAGTGATAATGAAGCATCACAACACATATAGTAAATGGTATTTCAACAATGCAGACAGTTCATTATTACGGGAGTCATAAATAAACACTCCATTAACATAAATCAGACAGTAAAGGCTGCTTACACTCTGCTCTAATTAACCAGGATGCCTTCAGGTTTCTGATTCAAAACATCCATAATGCAGCAATTCGCGTTCTTGTTATTTAAAAGCTATGTTTTATCAGCCTTCTTGTTGTCCCTTCTTGATTGTCTTTTCTTCTAATAAATTTAGTTTGTATTTGCCACAGCAATCCTGCTAATCCTATGCGGGGAATTATCATTCACTTGTTACTATGAAATGGCAGCAAACAAGAATCATCATACTGTATTTGTCATGTTTTCTGAAACAAATTCTATTGCTATTAATCATTAATCCTATTTCAATAATAACCAGCAGTGTATTATAAACCAACCATGTTACTCTTCACCTGCCAGCCGGATATAAAGCGCCTGAAAGGTTCCGTTCAGTTCAGGAAGAGCTCTGAGCAGAAAAGATACACAGCTGTGAACGTTACGCGAGTAACACATTAACACACATACAGTAAGATGTTTGAAGGAATGTCTCTGAAGGCTCAGTATGTAGAACAGAACAGTTTCTCAAATATGATCAGTCAGAACTTTATATTAATTCAGCTGTTCTGAAATGTTATCTCTTCTGTAGTTTTTCACAAGGAAATAACTTGCTTGATTATGATGCACATACTGTAATCTAAGCATAATAATACATTTAATTAATTAGTTATTGATATTTGACCTCATGCTTACTAGTTTAATCGTAATGTAACAAAATATCCTTATTTTTTTGCACTTTCCACAAGAGGAAATAAGGAAAACCTTTTTATTTTCACATTTTTGGCAACCTGCTTTTCTATTTAACCATTTGGCCACAAATTATGTTCTGTAACTAATCACAGCCATGTTTATATTCAGTATAACAGCACTCTTTCTCATGCAATGTGCCTTAAATAGGAAAGCATGTATAGTGTACATATTTGGCCCACAAGCTCGATGCTATAATAAGAATCACAGCCATGCCAGTATTCAGCATAACCGTGCAGTTGCAAGTGCGACATTGCTTTTATACAACAGTTTAATAAAAATAAAAAAAAAAACAATACATTACTATCAAGTAAGAGACATTTTGGATGCAATGGGCCTCATACTAGAAGCCATAAATGGACAGTTTTTCTCTTCTTTTTAATCACTGAGAATAATTCCTACATTCTCAATGGGATTCACCATTGTTTTCCCTTTTTTCTTCTTTCTCTCCTCCTAGGTAAGATAAAATTGTATGCGTTTTGAGAGCACTCTTACCAAGATAAGAAAAAACACTACTGCTTTTTACAATCAATGCATAGAAAAAATTGTTTTACAATTTATAAACATAAAATAGATGTATATAATAGATTATTATATGTTTTTAGATGAATGATAATTATTGGATGAAGATCATTTAATTGTGGGATAAAGAAATACTATTGGTCAGGGCAATGGAAGATCAGTGTGTTAAGGCTCGGAGTTACTGATTGGAAGGTCAGCGGTTCTAGGCCCGGCTCTGCCAGGTTGCCACTGTTGGGCCCTTGAGCAAGGCCTTTAACCCGGTCTGCTCTAGGGGCACCATATCATAGCTATCGCTGAGCCCTGACCCCAACTTTCTAAGAGTAATATTCCCTTGTGTATGAGAAGAAAAAAAACAAACACTTATGCTGCTCAGTAATGTGTATATGTAAAGGTATGAATGAATTTAATTAAGACTATATAAACCCTTGCATGGTTGCATGTGTTCTGCATGTGAATGGATTCCAGATTGCCGTTAGAAGCTTTAGCCATCCAGGGCTTACGCAGAGAGCACATTTTTAGAGATCGCACAGATTTGATGAAACACATGAATGGATGCTGAGCTGTTTCAGATTGCCATGAGCACTCTGAAACACATCAAACCACTATCCAGTTCAACTTTATAGAACAGTCCAACTCCCTCCACTTTATAAAACTCTAACAGAGGTGATGAATGCGCTCACTCCATGCGCCATCCAATCATTTTGTTTGATTTCTTTTTACTGTGTGTCTCTCAGATGACACGGCCATTGCTATGTTTTTGATTTACCTGTAATGCCAGTGCTCACTCTCTGGAAGATCACATGTTTATGGTGTTCAGTGGCATCTCTCAGATCTCGTGCCTGATTTGCTCAGGATGCAACATGCACCAGCCCTATAGAGTTTAGGGGCCTTTGTTGATTCTATGCTAATCTTTTGCACCACCGATGTACGATCAAGTGGGATTCATCATTCTGCTCATCTGGGTAAGAGCAGATTGGGATGGTTAAGTATGTTTGGTGCATCTGGTTTTGACTTTTCTTATTTGTCCTCTTATCAGAAAATTAATATAACTTTTAATAGAAATTTACTGTATGAGAATGTTGCTGCATGAGGCGCAGCGTTTATTTTTGGCTAGCAGAAATAGATAAAAAAATGTTATAGCACACAACTTCGTTTGCATGGAATGTAATTGCGCACTCAAAATGTACAACACTATCTGTTGAATTTTGGAATGAGCTAAAATTTGTACATGTTACCGGGATGTGCGCAGAATGAAGGTGTGAGATCATGTTTATTAAATAGATTGCAATTGCATACTCATAAGTGCAGATTAAAAAATATACAGCGCCATCTGTTGAATTTTGAGATGAACTAACGGTCGATATTTTTATGATACTGTATAAGGGCGTTTTCTATTTAAATTCCAAAGTAGCATATCTTCTCTTCCCGCAATAAAGCAAAGCCTACTGTATATGATACCTCAAGCTCGGACAAATCCATCGCTATCTGGCTCACATACTTGAATGTTAAAGCTGCTTCTGGTAAAATAAGTGATCCTTCTTCCTTTTCATTTTCATCTGACAAGATTTCATACTTTAAGTTAAAACTGATATCCATGAAAATTATTCTTTGGCATGTCTGGTGATAGTGTCCCTAATTGTACTGTAGTAACAGTTTTGAACTACGAAATAGGATTTGATGTACAAACACGGTTGACAGAAAATATAAATATAAAAATATAATTCTGCAGTAGTGCTGTTTTTTTTTTTTTTCAAATGAATGAAAAGCAGTTTGATCAATAATAATAAAAATAATAAAAACAGGTAAAAATAACATATCCTTAGTTAAAAATGGCTGATAGGATTATTGATTTTTTCGAGCAACCCCATGTTCAAAAGTTGTTGGTTTCTTATCTCTTCTGTTGTGCAGTTAGTAGAATTGTTTATATTTCGGTTATATTTTTCAGTGCTCCCCCTCCCCACACACACTCCCCGGACACCATTGTGCATCAAATTGTGTGTGTTTTTTTCTACCTTTCAAATGAACAAAATGTGTCTGTTTTGGTGTGCAGTGGCCTTCAGTCTGGAGGGTGTCTAAACCATTACCCGCTACTTTGTGCAAGTGAAACAGGTTCATAGGCTCGGGGAAAAAAAAAGAAACCCCATGAAATGCAATTTTTCTGAAAGGCAGATTGAGGTTACGTTCAGGGTGAAAAAGTTCTGCGTCCTCGACAAGCCAAATAATAGCGTGTCCAAGAAACGGAAGTCCACTCCACAGAGTCCAGACATCACCAAAATGAGAAAGTGAAGTTTGGACAGGAGGTTTAAATTTTTTTTTTGAGGGTGGGGGGGTGGGGGGTTGCACAAGAGCAGGCAGCTTAATGTATAGTGAAGTAAGATTCCTATAATTCTCCTTGGCTTCCTGTTTAGAAGCTTATACAAAAGCGTGGGTGAATATGTCGTGGCTAACCGGGCATTCATGGATAGCTCATACAATGGGATTGGAAGTTTACCCAAAGAAACCTCTAAGATTAAGCACCATTTTTGTAGAGTAAACAACAAAATCTACCATTGTTATGTACTCATTAAGGACTTCACTTGACTAAACCTTAAGCTCTTTTAAATTCACCCAGACGTTACAGCGGCCATGTGATGGTTTTAAAGCCTTTGGACAAGACTGTAAATGAAATTCCAGAAAGAGAAATGATTACTGTATATTTTCCTCTCATTTCACTGTGATGCCAACTACGCCCACTTCCTGCCAACTTCATCTAGGTGAAATTTGTCCTTTGAATTCATAAGCTTCAGTCTTGTGAGAACACAGACACTTACAGAATGAGGCTTTGGGCTTTATTCAGGAAACACAGAGGACTGAATGTGCTGTTTATTATTTGTAGAGCCGCTGACATGCGCTTTAGTTATTGGTGGAAAAAATTCAGATTTTTTCCGCCTGCCTGCCACGATTTACTTGTTAGCAATGCTGACACTTTTGTAGTAAAAGCATGCATAATCCTCCTCTAATGTATTCATTGTGAGACTTTTTCATAAACGAGCGCATGAGTAATGGATATTAGGATTTTATTCTTTCATTCAGGTGCTTCTGCGTTGAAGCGTCTTCAAAGTATCAGCCCAAAGTCCTTTACGGCGATGTAGTGCGTCAACATCGAATAGGCCAGAAAAGATGATCGTGTGTACTGTACGAATGAATGTCATGCATCTGTAATGCATCTAGTATGAAAAGATTTGTTTTTCATACTATATAGCACTGCTATTGTCATAAAAGTGTTTTGTGGAGATTTCCACTCAAATTCCTTATACTTCATATTCACAAATATGGCGTGGGAAGTTCTTGCTTTCAAAAAACAGCTTATACTACACACAATTCCTAAACATGATGACTAACTATACACCAGAAAACTGAAAACTGAAAAAATTAACCTGCACTGTACCTTTGACATTAGTAAAAAAAAAAAAATCCAGACAGATAAGTGTTTCCGTTAGTGTTTGTGTGCACAGACGCTGTGTGTGTGTTTTTGTGTGTTAAGGGATGAGACCCTTCCCTCTTCCTCTTCTCATCTTACACAGTATATCTTCCTCCTCTCTTATTTGAGTTTCGCACACACACACACACACACACACACACACACACACACACGCACACACACACACACACACACACACACACACTGCCTTATCGGGAAAATTAACAAGGAACATCTCTAATGACACTCGAGTGTGTGGACACTAATGGAATCACTGCTGTAAAGTAAAAATAAAACAAGTTAACCTGCACTTTAAAAGAATCGCGACAGAGCAGTCTTTCCTTTAAAGAGAGAGCATGGTTGTGTGTGAAGCTGAGAGAAGGAGGGGTGTGTCTGAACCCGAGAGGAGAGGGGGAGGGGCATGATGTCCAATGATGTTCATGCACACACACAAAGTGCAGTGCAGGCTGACAGAGAGAGAGAGAGAGAGAGAGAGAGAATGGATCTTTAACTTCTCTAACGAGACTTGCTTTTTCTTTACATGCGCACGCACACACACACACACACACACACACACACGCACACACACACACACACACACACACACACACACACACACACACACACACACACACACACGTGTGTTATAATAAACAGTACAAGGGCACAATACACACGCATACAAACACAGAATAAAAGATGTTGTACGGGCACACATGTGGTCACAGTGTTATAGTAACCAGTACACGCGTGCACGGATGTGGATTATATCATTGAGAGACGCGCAGTAAGACCAAGAAGGGGAGATGATTACCCACAATTCCGCAGCGCACGCGAGAAAAACCATTGTCACTTGGCGTCAAAACAAGACGCGCACACGTGCTACATGATACTCTGTACTCGTAAACCAAGACTTCCCTCATTTTTCAAGTCAAGATTTATGTAAAATTTTTGCTCGTCTTGTGGAACACTCGCAGACCGGCTTAACTGTATAAACAAAATATAAGATCATTAAACCCATTTCTTTACATTATTTACCTAATTCCAAATTAGTAATAGTCTATTAGAAATCGTGTCATTGTACATAGTCTCTATTGCCCTTTTAAGCATTCATTGCTAGACAGAAGCAAATAAATGCTTTTTGGTGGTAGAAAATGGAAAACTCAAAATAAGGGGTCTCACGTTATGTTTGTTAATTTTACATTTGGTTAATTCCATTCATCCATCCGTCCGTCCATGATCTGTACCACTTATCATGTTTTGGGTCTCAGGGGCCTGGAGCTTATCCCAGGACACATCCTGAATGGGGTGCCAACAGGGCACCAGCACACACACAACCACAATCCGTGGGCAATTTGGAAACACCAATCACCATGTCTTTGGACTGTGGGGGGAAGCCGGAGTACCTGGAACGAAACCCAAGAAGCATGAGGAGAACATGCAAACTCCACAAACACAGACCTGAAGCGATATTTGAACCTCTAGCCCACTTAGTGGTGACAGTGCTAACCACTAAGACACTGTGCTGCTCATTTAGGTCATTGTATACGATTAATTTTCCTCTAAAATTATATTAAAAAGATATTCTCACTTTGTGAGAAGTCCGTTTATGCAGTGTAGATGCAGTCTATATTTTATTGTTGTCTATGTCTATATTTACATGACAAATATTTTCCCTCAGGTTTCTACTTTTAATTCAACTTATAGAAGCAAGACATACTATTTCCTGATAAGTATTCAGATAATCTTGAAAATGACTCACTTGGCAACTTCATATGGGACATAAATCTCAGGGATGATAGCACACTGGATGATAGCACACTGACAGCAATAACACTTCCCCCTAAAGTGACCTCATATAAGAAGATACTTTCCAATGCTTTGTTATTCCGCTTTGCTGTTTTCTGTTAGAGCGTAGCTCAGCTGTACCATATTTACTGTACATAGACGCTGAAAGGGTGTGTTTAAAAGAGGAGTGAAGCAGAGTGAAGGGCATTTCAGGTGAAGCATTATAAGACTCACTTTCAGGGACCTCTGAGGATCTTTAATGTTGAATGAGGATTGCAATAGATATGATCTTTCATTGGCCTTGGTTTAAGCTTATGAAGCATTAAATGTGAAAATTAGCAACACCTTCAGTATAAATGAACTCAGGTTATTTGAGGACACAGTTTAAAAAAAAAAAAAAAAAAAAACGAATAGACCTCAAATGTTAATGGAAAACCTTCCCCCTCTAGCATTGACATGTTTCTTCTTTCACTGATGCCATCACCTTGGTCGTTCATCACCTCACTAAACACACTGATGAGTTCTTGAGGCACATGAGAGGGATTTATGGCATGTAACTCTTCTTTATGATGTGACATAACTGTATCGCTACGATCTCCTTTGCTGCAGTAAAAGAGCCAGTGTGAGCCACAGTGCTGCAGTAAAGCCTGATTTTATCAGCACAGTCTGAGAGCTGTGATTAGTTTAGAATAGATGAGGCCGAACACTTATAGCCACATTACATTCTTGAGACTTGCAGTCCATCACGCTGCTTAAAAAGGGCACATTACATGAGTGGCTCACTTCGTTACTCTTTTTCCCCTCTTCTGTCCTGCACTGCTGTGTCAATTCTTTTTTTTTTTTTTTCAACTCCTGTTCTACTCCGTTTTAACATTCCCTGGTACTGTAGGTATTACGATAGCCTACAGCCAAAGCTTACTGACTTACTGTAGAATCATTTGTACCTGCATTTGTTAAACTCATGAGCTAATTAATAATATTTTAGGAGCTTATGTACGACAAAAATCTACAGCCCAAATGAGAATACGGTGTCTGGGGTGATAAATTACACTCAATATAGTTTTCACTGTTTAATCAGTCTCAGTTATTTAAAGTAATTGAACTGTATGATGGGAAGTAATGAGACATAGCGATTCCGTGATTTTTAATGCTTTCCACATTATTTCTACCTTTTTTCGCCCTGTAGTCAGTGCAAAACTACTGGCACCCTCGCTCTTAGAAAAGCTCTCAGCTTGTCATTATGGAGGTGTTATCTCACAGCCAGGGGTTAAAGTAGGATCTGGCAAGTGGTGGAACCCTAAAACCCAGTGTAGCAGTACAGCGGGGTAAATGATTTACCTCAAAATAACTCATGCACTCATGGAGTTTTGAGACAAAAGTGTGTGTGATGCGCTTTTTCACCTGAGCGACGTTTGAGAGTAATGTAACTCCATATATTACGTCCTGATTTGTTGAATGAGTATGTCAATGCTATGAGCCTGAAGGGAAGCGAAGCTGCAACAGGACTTCAACTCATGAAATGATAACATTAGTGTGAACCAAAGGTCATAGAGCATAGCATTGCCAATCCGATTGTTTATATACAATGAGTACTGTATATAAAAGAATCAGCCCCTTTAAAATAATTACATTTTGTTGCTTTGCAGCACAGATTTGTTGTATCTATCGAGTGCAACTTTTAACATCTTAGTGAAAGATATCACACACCAACATAGAAAAAAAAACAGAATCACTGAGTTGGAAAAGGATCACCCCCTCCTAAAATGACGTGTAAATCACCTTCTGTATGGCAGCTGTGATCAGCTGTGATTATTTTGATTAGCTCAGCATGAAAAGAGCTTTTCTGGAGCATTTCAGTCCCTGGTAGTGCAACTAAAGCAAAACCATTGTGCGTGGCAAGGCACTGTCAAAGGATTTTTTGGATAAAATTGTGCACATTTATTTTTGAAAAAAATTACCTTTGATAAAATTGGGCACAAGTCAGGAGATGGATACCAAAAAATTCAAAGGTTTTATTGCTTCCTAGATGAAAACAGTGACGTCTGTTATTAAGTAGAAGGTATTTGGTACAACACAGACCCTCCCTGGATTAGAACGTTGCTCCAAACTGGATGAAAGAACCAGGGGGAAACTGGTCAGAGAGGCTACCAAGAGGCCTACAGCAACTCTGAAGCAGTTCCAGAAATTTATGACAAAGAGTGTTCATTGTGTGCATGTGAAAACCATATCATTGTATGGAATGGTTGCAAGAAAAAAAGCCACTCTTCAAGAAAGGCCACATCCAGTCATGACTGAGCTTTGCAAAAACCTCAGGTGGTCAGATGAGACTAAAATTTAATTACTTGGCCACAACACCAAACGTTATGTCTGGCAGAAATCCAATGCAGCTCACTGTATTATACCCCTCTGTTATGGGGGTGTTTCTCTGCAGCAGGGACTGGACCACTTGTCAGGATAGAAAGAAAAATGGATGAGTCAAAATACTGCAATATTCTCGAGGAAAATCTGCTATTCTCTGCCAGCAATTTGTCAATAGGAAGAGTGTTTACATTCCAACATGACAATGACTCAAAGCATACAAAGCTAAACTGGCCACACAGTGGTTGACGGAGAAAAATGTGAATGTGTCCTTGCATGGACTAATCAGAGCCCAGACTTAAACCCCAATCAAAATCTCTCTAATGACTTGAAGACTGCAGTCCAAAAATCGTCACCATTAAATTTAACTCACCTTGAACAGTTCTACAAAGAAGAGTGGGCAAATACTGCAAAGTCTAGATGTATAAAGTTAATATAAGCATCTCCCAGTATACTAAAGGCTGTAATTAAAGCAAAAGTTGGTTCGACAAAATACTGACAAAAGAGGGTGATCCTTTTCCAACCCAGTGATTCTGTTTTCTATTTTTTTCCTGACATGTTAGTGTGATACCTGTGATACAACAAAATGTTAAAAGTCAGGCTGCGAAGCAACAAAATGTGAATATTTAAAGGGGGGTGATTCTTTTATATAGCCACTGTACGTATTGAAGGTATCGGAACAGGGTTCTAGTTGATTCCAGCCAAATTAATCCCCTGCTCACAGCAGACAGTAGCACTACAATTTAAACAAATTTAGACTCCTCTTTACCTCCAATGCTATCTGTGTAATATAAGAACATAACAACACTGGTAAATTATCATAATAATTATTTCCTGAGCGTTACTTTTTTCGCCAACTTGCAATTATTGTAGGATGTTTTGATGACTTTCACATCACTATGGAAAAATTCAGGCCTACTTTTCTTTGAGAAATTGCTTTAATCTAGCCGGAGAGCATGACTTTTCCATTTCATGTCTTGCCAAGACATCTCATTGTGGTTCAGATCAGGGCATTGATTTAGATTTTGTTAGATTCGAGCTATTCAGAGTATTGGAGTTGCTCTTATGCTCCAGATTGTTGCCTTGCTGCATAACCCAATTGAGCTTGAGCTTCAGATCACGGACTGATGACCGGATATTCTTCTCCAGGAGTCTGTGGTAGAGAGGAGAAGTCATGATTTGATGAGCCTTGTTTTAAGAGAGACGCTTGTATTTTTCCTCTTGGATAGCAGTGGTTTTCACCTTGCAACTCTCCCATGGATACAACTTTTTATTTTCTGATAGTGGAATCATAAACAATGACATGATCTGTGGTGAGCAAGGCCTGCAGGGTGTACCTTTGGGTTATTGGTGACTTCATGGATGAGCTGTCAGTGCACTCAACGAGTCGATAATGACTTTCACTGCTTTTTTTTGTTTGTTTGTTTTTGCTGGAGTCCAAGATCCTTAGAAGCTTTGTAACCTCTTCCAGATAAAAAAAAATATCTTACTAACCTTTTTCTTGAATTTGTACTAGAATTTTTAAAAACCACAGCATAATGTGCTGCTTTTTTCACGTTGCTGGGAAGGTTTATCTTAGATGATGAATAAATTTATGGCTGGCACTAATTAATCTCTTGTTTTTTATATTATTATTATTATTATTATTATTATTATTATTATTATTATTATTATTACACCTAATTACGAATTACATTTTGTTAATTCTTTGATTTGGTACCTACAGGGTAATTAACATTCCCAAGGGTTAGTTGGTCTTGAATGACATTTTTTTTTCTTTCTTTCCATAAATGAAACAGTCATTTAATATTTCAGTTGTCATTGTAGAAGATCTGACACATTTTAATGACATTTTACATGAATCCATACATTATCTTTCCCTACATTATACATTTCTGGTAAATGTTCTACTTAAACATAGTTTCTGTATTATGGATGGGAAAATGTTTGTTGTTTTTGTAATAAACTACTTAGAATAAACAGGCGTTATGACTGACATTATTTCCAGGTCCTTTCTTGCATCCTTCGTTTGTTCTTTGCATTCCCAGCACTGGACTCACTGTTTAAATGACAAGAAAAGAAAAAAAAAAAAACTTTAGTCAATATAAGCATATATATAAAGCTTCCTAGTACAGGTATTGGGTTTGCATGAGTGTTGTTTGGTAGGAACTCATACATTATGTGTTTTACTTTTTTCCCCCATGATAAGGTTGACATTTGCATAGAGTTGCCCAGACATGAAAAACCCCATTTTTATTCCAGGGAAACTGAACATGGTAAAAGGCAGTTAACGTTCTTGCAAGGCAATTAAAAAAATACTTTTTAAGGAAATCACAGTATGTTTTAGTCACAATATTACTCATGTGATAGGTCTTTAATGTAATTTTTCATAGCTCATTCATTGGAATGAAGTGTTCATATAAACATACAGAGGTATCGGAGTAGGTCTGGTGTTGGATTAACAATCATCTGGTCCCAGGTTCAAACTCCAACACCACTAAGTTACCACTGTTGGGCCCTTGAGCAAGGCCCTTAACCCTGAAATATATATATAGAGAGAGAGAGAGTGAGAGATGGGGGATTATAGTATATAATATATACTGTATTAGTCTATATAGGCTATATTTGTACAAAAAAAAAATATTGAAACAAATTGTACGTGTACCTTTTTATGTAGGAAAAGGAAAGCAAATCGTTGCATCATTCACCGAGCCTGGGGTCATCAGCTTTTCATGACAATTTTTTTGTCTCCAGATGTAGTGTTGCATTACTGCCTTTCAGTGTACGCCACCATCTCTGCACAACAACCATGGAATTCCACACTTCCTCGCGTGCATGTTTGTTGCACTATCGACACAGTTCTCACCTTACTCACTCATCGTCTATACCACTTTATCCTCTATTCTGGGTTGCGGGGGGCCTGGAGCCTATCCCAGGAGACTTAGCGAACAAAGCGGGGTACACCCTGGAGGTGCCAGTCCATCGAAGGGAACACACATACACACACTCATTCACACAGTACGGGCAATTTGGGAACACCAATTAGCCCAATCTGCATGTCTTTGGACTGTGGGAGGAAACCGGAGTACCCGGAGGAAACCCTGCAAGCACAGGGAGAACATGCAAACTTATATAGTTATATAACCATTAAAAATTGCCTAATTAATTTAATATGCCTTATGAGAGAGTGACGCTCGGTGTCAAAATAAGAGTCGCGTGCGTGATACATGATACTCGGTGCTCGTAAACTAATACTTGCTCGGTTTCCGATTAAAAAATGTATTAAAAATCTTTGCTCGGTTTGCAGAACACTCGTAAACCACGTTACTCGCAATCCGAGGTTCCACTGTATACACATACAACTTTCAGACCTGCGAACCGTGCCTAAGTTCTTTGCATTTTAACACAAGAGTATAAATATGCCAAAAGCAGCACTGTCTTTATTTTATAACAAGAATGTCAGGAATCTAAAAAGTATTTTGGTATTTTGAACTCTCTGATTTTAAAAGATACTCTTTGGAAACCCTACTCATTCCTGCATCTCCTATTTTTAACGTTTTGTCCAGTGCTCAAGTTTGAAGATACCAGTTGTACTGTATATACGGTCATGCAGGTGGTTAGATAAAGAGACCATTTGTAAAAAGTTGGCTGAGTGAGGCATATTAAATGACTGTTTTGAAGAGATGATCAAACTCCAGTGAGTGTTGGGAAGGGTTTGATTAGACCAGGTGGATGCTGGGAGGCAGCAGCGTATCGAGTAGTCTGACTGCCTCAGGAAAGAAGCTGTTGCCGAGGTGGTCATTCACTTCTGTTTCATTAGATTCAATTCAGATTTATTGTGGCTAGTAAAATACTGTACAGTATCCTACGAAACAGTAGCTGACAAACGCCATCTCATTGCACTATTCGGTGCGATAAGCACAATCCAATGCAACATCGTAAAGACTTATTCGGGATGAGAGTGTATAGACAAAAAGAATGACAAACAGTGAAAGTTGATTTATATGACAAAACAAGACAGTGGGAGACTAGTATGGAGTTATATAATTCCTCTATTATAGCAAGGTGGCAGTAATTCTGAAATTGACTCAGGGTGAGTGTTTCACACAGTGATCCTGCCTCTCTCTGTTGTTTTAGGTGACTCATTGCTTAAACATAATGGCATGAAGTTCACTACAAAGGACAAGGACAACGATCACTCGGAGAACAACTGTGCCTCCTTCTACCACGGGGCCTGGTGGTACCGCAACTGCCACATGTCCAACCTGAACGGGCAGTACCTGCGCGGCCAGCACTCGTCCTACGCCGACGGCATCGAGTGGTACTCCTGGACTGGTTTGCAGTACTCCCTAAAATTCACAGAGATGAAAATCAGGCCTACGTGCGAGCAAAACGAATGAGCGAAGCACGAGCATGTAGGTGTTAGAGACACTATGTAAAGAAATGTACAAGGACTGTATGATGACGTATTCTTTTCCTGTTCTGCGTGGTTCTGTTTCCAAATCCTTTTTCCATCCTCCACCATTCCAGTCGTAGTGTAGTGGTAGTGAAAAAGCAGACTCTAGCTGGTTGCTTTTCTGAATATTATAAAACCATGAAGTCTGTTATGTCTTACAGTTATTGTTGACGAAATATATAAACAAAAAAAAAACAAAACAAAAAAAAAAAAACACAACTTCCTGTGTAATTTAGTATGGATTTGTTTGGACTTTTTTTTTCAAAAAGCAAACAATTATCCCTATTTTCAGAAACTTTAAGGCTGTATTATGTACAGAAGATGTTGTTTTTATCGGTTTATTCTGTCATCAAGCTTTGTTAAGTCTTGAAAGCGAAGTATTTTAGCCACTTGAGCCTAAAGGAAAGCAGAGAGATAGAGAGAGAGAAAAATGCTCAATTTCTTTTCTAGCACTTCAATGGCACCACGCAGCAAAATGCACAATTACCGAGAGGCTATTATACATGGAACAGAGATACCGAATCCCAGTTCGGAGAGAGCTTGTCATATCATGTTGTTCAGTAATTAATCACAATGAGCCAGAGGGACAAGGAGTGAGAAGAATTATTACATTAATGGAAACCTTATTATAATAACATGCACACTTCTGATTGCAAGTGCACTCCATATACATGGAGTACTATGGAGTAGATTACAGCCATTAGTAATTGCTGGTGATCATGTGCAGTTTAGTAAAGGAATGTTAACTTAACTACAGCTCATCTCATTACACACTGATCAACCATAACATTGGTGACAGGATCATGGGCACTCAAGGCTCATCCGTTCCCATGCGGACTAAAGGCCAGCCTCTCTAGTTAGATCGCACCAAAAAAAAAAGCCAATTCAGCACAAATTGCAGAAAAAGTGAATGATGGTCACGATAGAAAGCCTCCCAGTGTAGCACAGCCTGCCTTGCACAAGGTCCGGCAGGCTAAGAGGCCGAGACTGCCGATCTGGCCTCTAAACTCCACAGATTCCAATCTGATCAAGCACGCATGACGAAAACAGCAAGACGAAACAATCAATCCATAGAGATCCTGCCCACCAACATACAGCACAAAAAGGATCTGCTGCCAACATCCTGTTCCAGACACCATATCACACACCCAGGGGCCCTGCGGAGTCCGAAAGGGCCACAGCAGCCCTATACAATACAGGGCATAATGTTTTGCATTTTGATGTTATGACTGATGGGAGTATATGGCCTTTCATTTACTAGGTCACTTTAAAGTAATTAGATTTGTTTGGGATTTAGAGCTGAAACCTACTGTAAACATTAAATGACCACAAGTTTTTCGATACCTGGACATCAAATCCATGTGTTGGACTTTTTCAAATGCTGTAGCATTACATTTTCCCTTCACTGGAATTTAAGAGCTCAAACCTGTTCCGGCATGACAATACTCCTGAACACAAAGCAAGCTCAATGAAGACACAGTTGGCCAAGTTTAAAGTAGAAGAACTCAAATGTCCTGCACAGAACCCTGACCACAACTCCACTGAAAGCCTTTGGAATGAACTGGAAAGATAACTGCACCCTAGGCCTCCTCACCTGATATCACTTGTGCCTGACATCACTTATGCTCTTATGGATGAATGAGCACAGCTAAAGCACTGTGCAGAAGTCCTGAGGCAGCCCTCATTTCTCATATTTTGCTCACAAAGAGCCAGCCTTTCTTGTATTTTTAATGGAGTCTCGAGGAATAGTTCTTCAGGACTTTTTAAGCTCTTATTTTCAGCAAGGTTCTGGCTCTCATTCTCAGTCCATTCCCTTTACCTGAGCATTTTTCAGTTTTTTTTTTTTTTTGTTGTTGTTAAGATGCACTGTGAATTATGAATCATTAAAGTATAAAAAGTATATAACTTAAGGCATAAAGCATAACAAACTATATATAACTTTAGGCGGTGAGAAACGGGTGCAGATGATGACGGATGATCAAGCCGGTGATTAGACGAGCGGAGGAACGAGGTTGCTGCTGAGGTTGTTAAATAAATAACCATTTTTTTTAGTTGTATCTTTGGTTTAAGTTGTACCTTTGCAGCCTGTCACATTAAATTGTCACATTTGTTCCCAATTGTTTTATTTAATCTACAGGATTAAATTACAGTTAATTTAATAGTCAGAAATGAGAAGTGGTTCAAGATTTTGCACAGTACTCTAAGTTTGGATATAATGCAAATATGGACTAAATCTGACATGGGCTGTTTAATTAGAATATGGGTGTGGTGGTCAGGTGTCCATAAAGTTTTGGCCATATAGTCTAGCGATCAGTATTACAATATGATGTGTTAATGCTGCTCAAAACAAATATTACAGATATAATGGGTTTTAATGCAGGAGCATTATCTGTGTCTGGTAGGGATTTATTTATTTATTTATCTATTTATCTATTTTATTTTATTTATATAAACTTTACAAAAACTAATGTACTGTCAGAAACAGAAATAGAATCATGAGCAGTTTCAGCATTGTGTGTAAATGAACCGCACATTTCCTCAACCTCAGTTATATCACTCCAGTTTATAACTAGCCTCAACTAGAGACAGGGTTTATTTGTTTGTTTGTTTGTTTGTTTGTTTGTTTATTTATTTTTCCACACTGTTTTGCAGTTATTATGCAATATGTTCTTTTTACCAAAATCGAAACATGCTAATAGCATAATTTTAATAACAACAGTAATTAAGGATGTTAAATAAAAACAGGGTCTTTCTTTGTCCTGCAAAGCCTTAAATCTGAGCACTCGCATGAAGGTAAATAAGTTTAAAAATATATATATAAAATATAATAATAGTTTGTGACATATTACTATATATTTGTAACATTGTTCATTTCTATCCATCAAACAATACATTCCCAAACTATTTATTAATAATATATATATATATATATATATATATATATATATATATATATATATATATATATATATATATATATACACACACACACACACACACACACGTGGACAAAATTGTTGGTACCCTTCGGTCAATGAAAGAAAAACTCACAATGGTCACAGAAATAACTTTATTCTGACAAAATTAATAATTTAAAAAAATTCTATGAATGTTAACCAATGAAAGTCAGACATTGCTTTTCAACCATGCTTCAACAGAATTATTTTAAAAAATAAACTCATGGAACAGGCTTGGACAAAAATTATGGTACCCCTAGAAAATACTGAAAATAATGTGACCAAAGGGACATGTTAATTCAAGGTGTGTCCACTAATTAGCATCACAGGTGTCTACAATCTTGTAATCAGTCAGTGGGCCTATATATAGGGCTCCAGTTAGTCACTGTGTTGTTTGGTGACATGGTATGTACCACACTCAACATGGACCAGAGGAAGCGAAGGAAAGAGTTGTCTCAGGAGATTCGAAAGAAAATTATAGACAAGCATGTTAAAGGTAAAGGCTATAAGACCATCTCCAAGCAGCTAGATGTTCCTGTGACTACAGTTGCACATATTATTCAGAAATTTAAGATCCATGGGACTGTAGCCAACCTCCCTGGACGTGACCGCAGGAGGAAAATTGATGACAAATCAAAGAGAGAGATAATCCGAATGGTAACAAAAGAGCCCAGAAAGACTTCTAAAGAGATCCAAGGTGAACTTCATGCTCAAGGAACATCAGTGTCAGATCTCACCATCCGTCGTTGTTTGAGCCAAAGTGGACTACATGGGAGACGACCAAGGAGGACACCATTGTTGAAAACAAATCATAAAAAAGCCAGACTGGAATATGCCAAACTACTTGTTGACAAGCCACAAAGCTTCTGGGAGAATGTCCTATGGACAGATGAGACAAAAATGGAACTTTTTGCCAAGGCACATCAGCTCTATGTTCACAGATGGAAAAATTAAGCATATCAACTGTGAAACATGGAGGAGGCTCTGTTATGTTCTGGGGCTGCTTTGCTGCATCTGGCACAGGGTGTCTTGTATCTGTGCAGGGTACAATGAAATCTCAAGACTATCAAGGGATTCTAGAGAGAAATGTGCAGGCCAGTGTCAGAAAGCTGGGTCTCAGTCGCAGGTCCCTTCAAACCGGAAACAACTGGAGCAGCTTGCTCATGAGGAGTGGGCCAAAATACCTGCAGAGAGGTGCAGAAGTCTCATTGACAGTTACAGGAATCGTTTGATTGCAGTGATTGCCTCAAAAGGTTGTGCAACAAACTATTAAGTTAGGGGTACCATCATTTTTGCCCAGGCCTGTTCCATGAGTTCAATTTTTATTTATAATAAGCATGGCATGGTATTTATATTGAAGCATGGTTGAAAAGCAATGTCTGACTTTCATTGGTTAACATTCATAGAATTCTTATTTATTATTACTTTTGTCAGATTAAAGGTATTTATGTGACCATTGTGAGTTTTTCTTTCATTGACCGAAGGGTACCAACAATTTTGTCCACGTGTGTATATGTTACAGTCATTTATCATCCAGGTATTTACATGCTAAACATCATCAATTGTTTATTGATGTTAAATTTGTTATTCATTGGTAAAATCTAAATTCATATATACCTACTCTAGGTCCAAATAAACACTTTTTTAAATACTGTGTACAGTGCATTTGGTTAGTTTCATATATATACACTCAGCTAAAGGATTATTAGGAACACCATACTAATACGGTGTTTGACCCCCTTTCGCCTTCAGAACTGCCTTAATTCTACGTGGCATTGATTGAACATGGTGCTGAAAGCATTCTTTAGAAACGTTGGCCCATATTGATAGGATAGCATCTTGCAATTGATGGAGATTTGTGGGATGCACATCCAGGGCACGAAGCTCCCGTTCCACCACATCCCAAAGATGCTCTATTGGGTTGAGATCTGGTGACTGTTGGGGCCATTTTTGTACAGTGAACTCATTGTCATGTTCAAGAAACCAATTTGAAATGATTCGAGCTTTGTGACATGGTGCATTATCCTGCTGGAAGTAGCCATCAGAGGATGTGTACATGGTGGTCATAAAGGGATGGACATGGTCAGAAACAATGCTCAGGTAGGCCGTGGCATTTAAACGATGCCCAATTAGCACTAAGGGGCCTAAAGTGTGCCAAGAAAAGATCCCCCACACCATTACACCACCACCAGCAGCCTGCACAGTGGTAACAAGGCATGATGGATCCATGTTCTCATTCTGTTTACGCCAAATTCTGACTCTACCATTTGAATGTCTCAACGGAAATCGAGACTCATCAGACCAGGCAACATTTTTCCATTCTGTCCAATTTTGGTGAGCTCGTGCAAATTGTAGCCTCTTTTTCCTATTTGTAGTGGAGATGAGTGGTACCCGGTAGGGACTTCTGCTGTTGTAGCCCATCCGCCTCAAGGTTGTGCGTGTTGTGGCTTCACAAATGTTTTGCTGCATACCTCGGTTGTAACGAGTGGTTATTTCAGTCAAAGTGTCTCTTCTATCAGCTTGAATCAGTCGGCCCATTCTCCTCTGACCTCTAGCATCAACAAGGCATTTTTGCCCACAGGACTGCCGCATACTGGATGTTCTTCCCTTTTCACACCATTCTTTGTAAACACTAGAAATGGTTGTGCATGAAAATCCCAGTAACTGAGCAGATTATGAAATACTCGGACCGGCCCGTCTGGCACCAACAACCATGCCACGCTCAAAATCGCTTAAATCACCTTTTTTCCCCATTCTGACATTCAGTTTGGATTTCAGGAGATTGTCTTGACCAGGACCACACCCCTAAATGCATTGAAGCAACTGCCACGTGATTGGTTGATTTAGATAATTGCATTAATGAGAAATTGAACAGGTGTTCCTAATAATCCTTTAGGTGAGTGTACACTTATTTTTATTTGGAAATTTGAGTTACTTGCAATTTACAAACCCAGTGTCTGCACTAAAAAAACAGGTGGGCGGTTTGACAAATATATTATATCTTGATATCTGAAGATGTTTTTACAAAAAATGAGATGCATGATCATTGAGACACACATGCTTTACACACGCCCACACACACATACAGTACTTCTATACAGTATGTATGTCTGTAAGTATTTTTCGGACTGACCATGTGTATATACATATCACGACTGTTGGCGGTAAACCATTGAAGGTCAAGATTCTGTAGTTTCAATATTAAAAGGAAGATCAACCCTGAAACACGCTATACAGCTATAAGTCGTTTTTCTTTAGGGTCAGCCGAAGACAACTGGCCCAGAACGGGAGGAAAACATCTTTGCATGTGACAACATCAGTACTGTGCAAAAGTCTTGAGCCACCTTTCATTTTAATCATATTGATTCAATTATGTATATATTAACATTAAGCAAATAGCAATAAATGTTTTACTGTGACAGGCTATAAAGTGCCTAAAAAATACAAGTTTGGTTGTTTATGTAACAACCTCAGCAGCAACCTCACTTCCTCTCTCGTCTGTCCCAACCACTCTGCACCTGTTTCTCACTGGTTCATGTCGTAAGTTAGATGTCTTTTTTTAACGCGTGAAAATTCATTGGTCACCGTGTGGCTTAACAGACAAAAACCATTTCTCTGAAACTAGTCAGGTACAGGGATTGGACTGAAAATGAGAGACAAAAATTAGAACTATAAAAAAAAAAAATCCTTCAGGACGCCTAGAGAGCGATTTGTCAAGACTGCATCAGAATACAGGCGAGCCTGGAAGTTTGGAAAGCAGATATACTGTACAGAACTGAGAGGTGGCTCAATACTTTTGCACAAAAGCATCACAAATTTCGAGTCAGTTTGAGCATTTCATGTAATTTATCATCCTTTTTTGCCTATGGATCTAGACATTTGGCCCACTCTGCATACTGTAAGCTTGACTTTAAATCAATGTGATGTGAGTGATTCTGGGACTAAATTCTTGATTAGTGCTGCATTGTCATTATATTCCTGTGAGAAGTTGGCGGTTGTCTGTCACTCTCACGGCAGACAGGGACGTTGCTTGCACAGTTAAAGTGGCGTGCTTAATAAGAGAAAAAAAAATCTAATCTAAATCATAAGGGATAACCGTCAGATTTCTCAAGAGCAAACGCTTCTTTTCTCACTTACTATTTCCATCAGTGTTCAATATCATATTAATGAGAATTTCATAGTAGAAGAAGTGAAGACACTACACATTGGAGTTTCAGAATACAACAAAGCAGCTGGACTGAGTTTAAAGCAAAGAATACGCTTATTCGTGATCTATGAAATGACTTTGACTTTCATTAAGGTGCAAGTTAACATTTTAAAACCTGATCTGTTTGAGCAAAGGAGGGAAATAACGCTCAGGTTCATCACGCTGTGGCAGAAATTAAACAAGTTCAAAGTTACACTGATGCCACTATGAGCAGGAAATCAAATGAAACGGAAACCATTCACCAAAAGTAAAAAGAGTAAAAAAAAAAAAATTAACAAAAATGAAATCAAAACCTTTTATTTATGAACTCTCCATTGAAGATTTTGCTATAAAATTTATACGCAAATCATTTAAGATGGAATTTATCTTTACAGTACAAGTTAAAATCTGATAATACTGTACCTGATGTTAATTAAATAATATGATTTTATTTTTATAACGCAAATGCACTAATGTAAGTGTAGTCTATACAGTACCAGTCAAAAGTTGGCACATAAATTTGGATTTGTTTTCTACATCCTAGAACGTTACAGGATTTTTTTTCAAAATGACAACACAAGGAATTAGGTAATTAGGTAACAACAACATTCAGTTTGATATTTTAAGATACGAATTTCTGGAATAGTTCTTGCAAGAACAGTATTGTGTCAAGTGCATTCGCAGAGCCCATCGAGCTCCATGATGAAACTGGCTCTCATGAAGACCTTCACAGGAAAGCAAGACCAAAACCTACCTCTGCTGCAGAGGAGACGTTCATTTAGAGTCTCAGAATCACCAATTAACAAACAGCACCTCAGATTAGAGCCATTATGAAGGCTTTACAGATTATAAGTAGCAGATACAGTGCCTTGCAAAAGTATTCATACCCCTTGAACTTTTCCACATTTTGTCATGTTAAACCCACAAATGTAAATGCGTTTTATTGGGATTTTATGTGATAGACCAAAACAAAGTGGCACATACTGTAGTAGTGAACAGTATTCAGTGTTTTAAAATAACAGCTGATTGTTGTTGTTGTTGTTGTTACATAATGACCTAATTCCATCTATTATTTTACAGTTTTGAAATCCCCAGTATTGTTGTAGAATGTAGAAAATAAATCACTGAACAAATTTACAAGTGATCACAAACTTTTTCCAAGACAAGTTAATGTCTTGGACAGTTTCTGTGGGTTTCTAAATGATAGAATACTCGGAGGTACTAAGACAAGAAGGGTTTGAGGAGCTAAAATAAATGAATAAATAAGCACTAAATACCAGACCTAATTAAACGCACTTGGGGATAAAGGTGAACTACGTATTGCTGAAAGATTCACTGAAGATTATCGCTCTGGTCGTTTGTTGTAGGCACGTCTCATTTCCTACACTACTGTACCTTTTCTAGTCTGGTCTGTAGTAAGCCTGTTTTTTCTTTTTCATTCCCGATTCGAATCTATTAAACTAAACGTGTTTTAAATGTGACATGAATGACATGAAATAAACCTTCAGTAATTCCTATTTCTATTTAATGTCTCTGGTATTTTTTTGTACTGTAGGTTCGTTTTAGTAATTATTCCTCATGGTCAGCTAGCGCATCAGGACAGCCAAAGGTCAGCTCATTAGCAGGTAAGTGTTTATCGGCCAAATAAAGATCATTAAGCAAAGACGCTTTGGTGGACATTTCGGACACGCCGCTTTGTCGTACAAATTAATTGGTAGGTCCTGTTTTGGCAGTCATTCAGAACAATGCAGCAAAGAAGACTTTATTTCAGTGAAGACCTGGCAACCAATGCAGACGCGTCTTCCAGGTGAGGACTATATGAAATGCCACAGCAGCTGACATGAAAGGTGACAGGGGAAAAAAAAATGGAATGGGGATATCTTTTTTTTTTTTTTTTTTTCTCGGTGTGTTCTGCTTCAGTTTAAGGACGGAACGTGTACTGATGGGGCTCATTAAAATTGAAGTCACTATGACTGCCTGGTACCAGATGACGTGCTGTATCTCAGACTGACAGAAAGGCGCTCAGAGCCTCCTGTGTGAGCAGAATGAGGTGTAAAATAGGCCACGCTTCACCCTTTTTTTTTTTTCTTTTTTTTTGACATTTTTGCATTGCAATTATAAGATAGTAATGTTCACTTATTCTCAGCACTGGGTAAAGGGCAGGCATTTGCATGGCGTCATGTCCCATTACATCACGTCGAGTATTATTTTAAATTAAAAATCACTTCGGTTGACGGGAAGTTTTACTACAGGGCACTAGAGTCTCGCTTCGGTTTCTCAAAAATAGTTACAGTCAGATGTGCGCTTAGGTTCATTCGTTCAAATTGCAGCCCAACATGAAGCAGAGTTTCTCTCACCACCCTGATGTGTTTTATTCCTCTTAGACACTTTTTGTATTAACTTTTTGTTTCTTTTTTTCATGCCATTTTATCTATTTATAATTGTGTATAAAAGTTGCTGAATGTTTACAAAACAAATTAGTTCGAGGTAATTACATTAAAGCTGGCTTTTAACTGTCATTTACACAAACACAGCATTTCTTCTTTTTTTTTTTCTTTTTTGAAGTTAATAAGACAACAAAACAGCATTTGTGTGTTGTATGCTGTGTTGCCGGCATTCGAACTGTGCCGCTCAAATTTTAGGGGTTAAAGAAATCACCCATGTCAATGTTTATATGTTTATGGGTTTTGTTAGTAATCTTAGATTATATGTAGCATCTACAATATGAATTCCTGAATTAGCAGTTACTATAGGAACAGCAGATGTTATATAATGCTGTTATATAAGATTCATTAACACCTTCTTGAATCAGATTCAAGAATTGTGTGCGGATAAAAAAATAGGACAAACCTCACATGACGTCATCCACAGGTTTTCTACAGAGCTGATAAACTGCGCCGGCCTTCGCCGTCTTGACATCTCCCACTCTGACAATACTAAACCCTGTTTTACCCATAAATGGGTAATGTTAAATCCATGTTAAAACTAAGGTTACTTTGCATTTGATTGAACGCCGTCATTCATACCCTACACTTCTTCCCGAGTCAACTCATACAGTACATTTCCTGTGGCGAGCCTACTGTAACTACAACGATTCCATTCAGCTGGTGAACTAAACAGCGAGCGCTTTGACACCAATTGTTAGCTCAAATCATCCATATTCCTAATGCTGCATAATTTTATAGCTTCAAGTGATGTTAACTGATGAGCTACATTAAAAACTCACCCCCCCTGTAAAGTTGTCATGAATGGGAAATACAGTTGTGGAGACGCAAAAAAAGAGTTTTTTAACATGGGGTTCTAAGGGGATTGACTCGCTTTCGGAGGCAGCTCCTAGTGGTCATTCGGAGAACTGCATATTTTGGTACTTGAACGTTGGACTCGTTTGTGCCCTTTGAAAACTAGAACGAAAAAGAAAGACGCTAATGACTGTGGTGTGTCAGAAACATTGGATCACTTTTTGTCAACATCTCCCCTTTCTAAAGGGAAAGCATTGTACTGTAGGAGATGATCTAATGGTTTCTACTCAACATTAATTCATTAGCTACTAATGGGAATATGGGTTCATGTGCACTATTATTCTAATGCGAGTTAAAAAAAAAAAAAAAAAACCTTTCCCCCATGTATGTGATTTTAATCAGATGTTGATGTCTAATATTTTCTCTCTCGTTCAGTTCAATACAGAGGTTTTTTTTTCTTCCTCTTTCACACTCTGCTTTTCTCTCATGCTCCCTCTTCCCTAACTCTTCAAGGTCATTTTTAGTTGTGCTTGCCATGTTCTTTCTGAGAAGGGCAAGTGTAGGAGGCGAGTACTCGCATGTCCTCGGTGGCAAGGTCTGCCTTTGAGTGCTGTCGGACCACTCAGGGAATCATAAGCTTGTCCATTATCTTCCTTTGGCTTGTATCCTATATGCTTTGTGATTATGCTCTGCAAGCTAAACTTACAAGACAGGCAACCACAACAGGAAGGGATTTGCAGTGTTTATCCAGCCTGAGACCTTTCGTGTCTCCTGTGCATGACTGATCGATAACCTGCGGTGTGGTCAGGGTTTCAAATCACTGCTTCACTGTATGCATCCATTAACGGCTTTGTATGTCTATGTGGTGATTTAGGAGGACTTAAACCTCTCTCTTTACTGCACACATTGGGTCTAATGGTCTTTTCAATGGAGTAGTCACTGCTGTGCTGCTGGTTCAATGAAACAGACAGGCATAGCCGGGTTATCTGTTAAAACTGTAATGAGGTGAAAACCAATAGTTGGATTTAGTTGTTGGTCTCCTATACATGATTCTAATCTCAGGACCACTTTTTTTTTTAGTTAAAGAACTTTTAGAATCTGAACTAGGACTCTAAGAATCGGTTCTAACAAGACTTCTTCAGGGTCCATTTTCATTCAGGCTATTAAATTGGTCTTCTTGACACTAGCTACATTTCCATAGACAATATTTCATCAATCCAACTGAACTCATTCCGATTAAATAGTCCGCTTAGAGCTGTCGCCTTGCACCACCAAGGTCCGGGTTCGATTCCCGCCTTGGGTCTGTGCTCTTTAAGTTTGCATGTTCTCCACCCGCGTCCCTGCGATGGGTGAGTGAGTTAACGGTATACATGGACATTGATCTGATAAAATGTGACATTACAGTTTTTTATTTTTATTTTACTCTGCTGGAAATATAAATAGGAAAAATAAAGCAGAAGAAGAAGGAGATTGTTTTTTGGTCGTCTCATTCCTTTTTTGGTAAATTCTGACTCCTGCATTCGATACGTTTCATATGTTACAAGATTTTAGGATTATTTATGATTGGTTAGATGTTTAATATGAGTAAAATGGTAAGCCAATTAGTGCCCCTTCTTCACCCAGTGGATAAAAGTCTAAAATAAACACAGACTAGAGAGAGAGAGAGAGAGAGAGAGAGAGAGACGTTCTTGCAGAGTTTATTGTTCAGGAATAAAAGCAAAGTTTTCCTACTGAAAATAGGGGACAAACATGTGCAAAAAAAAAAAAAAAAAAAAGAATACACAGAGAAACACTCAGTTCAGCTGTGTTCATGGCCAATACTTACTGTACCTTTTGAGACAGATTATTAAATTTTTACAACACTCCTCTCATTCGGGTTGCAAAATTCATTCCAATCAGACCGGATCAGGCCAGACTGTTCCTACTGAGGCGTTTATATGATGCGGATTCATTCTGATTGACTATTATTCTAAGGTTATTAATATTAAGGTCGGTTTAAATACACCTACTGATTTTAAAGTAATGAGATTAAATATTTGTCGATAGGTTTGTTTCTTTCCTGTACGTTTCTGTCTGTGCAATTTTAAATATTGCCCTCATGGCCATATGCCATGAGGGGAATATTCCATGGTTTTCTTTGACTTCGCAAAAACATGCCAGTAACTATTGATTATGCCAACTCACGCCTAGTGGGACTCTTTCTTTTTATACGGCATGGTAACAGAAACTCTATAGTAGCTATAAAGAATAAAAAATTAACATTTAAACGTTTAATAGAGACATATTTGCATGAAAAAGACGTAATTAATCGAACATCTCTGAACAATAATAATATATATAGGGCCTATTATTTGCAACTTCGCATACTGTAGATAAGACCAGCCAATCAGATTTCACCCTCTCACTCACTCATCATCTATACCGCTTAATCCTGTATTCAGGGTCACGGAGAGCCTGGAGCCTATCCCAGGAGGCTTAGGGCACATGGCAGGGTACACCCTGGACAGGGTGCCAATCCATCACAGGGCACACAGACATACACACATACACTCACTCAGTCACACACTACGGGCAATTTGGGAACGTCAATTAGCCTAACCTACATGTCTTTGGACTGTGGGAGGAAACCGGAGTACCCGGAGGAAACCCACCAAGCACAGGGAGAGCATGTAAACTCCATGCACACAGAGACGGGAATCGAGCCTGGCCGGGGATCGAACCCGGACCCTGGCGGTGCAAGGCGACAGTGCTAACCACTGCACCACCGTGCCGCCTCCAATCAGATTTCAATTCACAAAATTGTTTTTATTTAAAGAATTTTTATACATTTAATCTGAAAAGGGTTGCATACACAAAATCCATGTAGGATAGGCATACCTACACTATGTGGCCAAAAGTTTGTGGATGCCTGACCATCACACCTACTGTATACAGTATGTGGCTTTCCCCAGACTGTTGTCACAAGCTTTGAAGCACACAATTGTATATGCAATATGGAACTAAAAAGCCTAAATCTGTTCTAGCAGAACTGTTTCCCCGTGCACAAAGTGAGCTCCATGGAGACATTTTACCAGTGTGCCAATGGTGAGTAAATCAATCACCCCAGGCCTCCGAACCTGACATCAAAACCTGACCTCACTGATGCTCTTCTGCTTGAATAAGCACGAATCCCTACATAGATCCCTCCAGAATCTATTGGAAAGCCCTCCCAGAAAACTGCAAAAAGGAAACTTCATCTGGCACAAAGCGATATGCCGGGCAGGAGTGACCATATAGCACATACATATAGGACTGTGAAAAACTAATTACGCTTATTATTAAAAAGATAAGTATGCGAGCACGAGCTCAGGGAACTTGATTACGCGGGCAGGGGTCATATTTGATTATTGTTCGCATGCTCTCTATCAGACATCTTCATGTTCCCTTCAGTCTGACCTGCTCCTTCTAACTGCCAATTAGGGTAACTACTGATATTTAAAATAATGTTTTAAAAAAGGTTAATGTAAGTCTTTGCAGTGTGATGACTTCATTTAATTGCAGAATGCATAATTGTGCACACAACCGCAGGTGGAACTACGATAAGAGCAAATTAATTTAATTAGACTAAATTATATTTGCGCAGTAGACCAATGGACTTCATCCTGAAATCCAGACATGGATTGAGATTCCTAATGAGCGAGCCAGAGGGGACAACATGAAGAAATTTGAAGACTCTGCCGTGTGACACAAGAGAGTGGGATTATTATACCTACTGTACAGTAGCATAAATCATAAAATATCATACATTTCAACATGCCTTCTAATTCAACGGTTTTTTGTTTAGTGGTTCATTTGTTTTTTTCATTCTAGTACAAGGCAAGGCAAGCTTATTTGTATAGCACATTTCATACACAATGGTAATTCAAAGTGCTTTACATAAAAGAGAAAATAAAAGATAGAAGATAATCTGATGAAAATAGGGTTAAAAAGGGTTAAAAAAGACGACTGCGGCGTATTTTGGACGCCTTCAGCATTGTTTTACAATGTAGAAAGAAAAATAAATCTGGAAATCTCATTTCCGCAGAAGCAAAGCATGACTAAATGTGTGCAGAATGTCTGCAGTTTTATCCACTGAGGAAAGAGTTCAACTGGGTCTGGGAAGCGTAACACCTCAGGGTATCCATGTTAGACCATCTAGCGCATATGCATTAAGAACTGTGGCTCCTCACGCCATTTTGAGTCTGGACCAGGTTGGTTTGGAAAATGTGAGGAATCTTTCACATTCGTGATTGTTTAACACACGTTAGTGGAGCCTAACCAAGTTCTTTAAGGTCTGTTTTTGTGTTCGTCCTTGACAAATGGAACATAAACCGACATCATCTGTTCTCACTTTTCTTTTATTCTTCTTAGGTTTAAAAATAAGAGAGAAAAATTGCTTGAAGTGTCTCCCTTGATGTGTTTGATGCGGCTTTGACGTGTTTGTCAGTCGGGGAGAAAGAGACACACACACACACACACACACACAAAAACTAACAGCACGCGTGATGGTGTCTCAATTGTCTCTCTGGTTTGTACATCATAGACAGAGTATTTAAGTTTTCAGCCAGACGCCTCGTGTCACGTACATCTGTTACATCAAAGGACAAAAAGTCATTCGAAGTTCTGGAAAGAACAAAGAGAAAGGAAGTAATATATTTATCGGAATATGAAGGATTGCCATTTAAGGAATGAGGGAGCACAATGAGGATTGGCCATCGTCTAGGGTCGGTGTAAGAATACACTGTGTAACAGAGGGTGAGAAAAATGGGAAAGGTGTCAGAAAACCCTAACAAATTCAGTTTTCTGAAACAACATAACCAGGATGAAGGTTAATGCGAAACGTAGTTTTAGACTAATCCTACATTTCTGTAGTACCTCATCAACCAGGCTTGAATGAATCGTAAAAAATACAAACAAACAAACATACTTAAAAAAAAAATTTTTTTTTGGATTAAAAGTATGTCAACTTGACCACTGCCCTGAGGGATCAACTACAACTGGGGATTTGTTTATCTGTTCAGTAAATCGCTTTTGAATAATTCATGCTCACGCATGCTGGGATGATTTGACTCATCTCTCTGGCTCGCTCATATTGATTTACTGAATAGAGCCATATTAAAAGCACTCGCTCAAGTGCCTTGTTCAATATTCAGGGTGCATGCCATGAAAAAATAAAGCTGCAGATTTGCATCTCCAAAAAGGAAAACAGCCCTTGTCTCTGTTCGCAAGAGAAGACTTATGAACCCTGTCCCAGTTTATTTTACAGAGAGACGTAAAATTAATTAAACTTTTATGATGGGGTATATCATTTGAAGTCATGCTGTCATGTTATAGAGTGATATTATAAAGCATGGCGCTCGGAGATTGAGTGTCGCACACCGTGTCCACTACAGAATGGAAATGCCGTAGGTGCCAATTCACGTCAGGTTCGGTGGGCAAAACTGTCTTACAAGTGCACGTGCTCAAATGAAATGAGTAAAGCTCACTGATGTTTACAGAAAATACAAACAGTTTGCAACAGATCTTAGAAAAAAAAAAAAAACTCATATAAAGTCAACCATGAAAATGTATGCACACTTCAGGAAAAGAAAAAACGGGCAACAATTTTATATAAAATTTATTGCTATGCATATATGATATATATCATATATTATGATATGATTAGTCTGTTCTCAAAGTTTTGTTAAAGTCACCGAAATCCTTACGCTTGCCCATTTGTCCTGTTCCCAACACATCAACTTCAGGAAAAAAGGTTCACTTGCTGCCTAATATATCCCATGCCATTGTAACATTGGAGCATTGGAGCTACTCCAAAACTGCAACTCTTATGGGATGTTCCCAGGCTGCTGTGGTCAGGACATACAGTACCAAAAGTGATCCAAGGGAGGAAGACCGTTGAACTGGCAAGAGTTTAGTTTAGAGCAAGTATATATATATATATATATATATATATATATATATATATATATATATATATTATAATGTAGATATAGTTGTTTTATAAACTATAATGTAACTTCTAGGAGAAATTTCTTGCTATTTATTATTATTATTATTATTATTATTATTATTATTATTATTATTACAAAATTAAGATTACCTGCCTGTTTTAAATGCTTAAAAATGTTAGAGCTTTAGAGTTCCTTAAAATAATGCATTCAATCCAAAAAGTTTGAAATAAGAACAAGGTGTCTACAAACGTTCTCTATGTCATTTTTACATTGAAGCGTTGTTATAGACTATTCAACCGTGGCATCACCCATGTGCCGGTTAAGTTCTTGTGCCTTTTTTTTTCTCACACTCACTCGTCTGATATATCGCTGAGATTTCTCTAGAGAAAGCACAATGATGCCAAACAATGTCCAAAAGCATGCCCAAGAGGGAGAAAGCTGAATGTGATCACAGTAGTCTGGATTTAGAACATGAGAGCTTCTGTAATTAAGGAGTCATACAGAGCCAGGCACCTGCTGTCTCTTCCCCTGAAGGGCACCTGCGTACCCACTGTAATTACCGCACAACTTCCTCCCACAAAACAAACCACACATGGCAGTGACAGAAGAGACCAGCTTACACACACCTCAGGCCTTAGAGGTGCAATAAAATGGAAAAAATAAACAAACAAACAAACAAACGAAACAAGAAAAACATCTGCAAATCTGAAGCATCAGAATTATTATTATTATTATTATTATTATTATTATTATTATTATTAATATTATGATTAATATTAATATTATTATTAATATTATTATTATTATTATTATTTATATTATTTTCACCATCTCTAGTAAGTCAGCAAGTTTTTCATCGTGCCTCAGGAATGAAGATTTTACATCATTTTTTTTTTATTTGATCATTTTAAATAAAGAAAGAAATAAGTGAGAGATTGATGAGGGATACAGCTACAGCTTACAGCTGCTATAAAGAAAAGGAGAACAGGAACATTTTATATCCTAAACTCGTTAGCTATGTTTAGCATATAATTTATTTGCAATGTCATAATCCACAGTAATGCTTGGATAATTAATTAATTAATTTATTTTTACCAAGGCTACAGGTTGTTTAAAAGGTTTATATAGTGTCTATCATCTATACAGCTTTATCCTCTATACACGATGGCGCCTGGAGCCTGTTCCAAGGAGACTGGGAACACCCTTGATGGGGTGCCAATCCATCACAGGCCATTCACACTTGCCAATTAGCCTAATCTGCACACCAATTGACCCATCAAGCACGGGGAGAACATGCCACCTTCATGCACGCCGATTATATAATGTTTTACATTTATTCCACGCTGATGCTACAGCCATCCGTAGGAACAAATGGTCTGTGCTTTCAATGGGTAAGGGGTGTCACTAGTGGTATCAGTCTTAGCTACCCTAACCAATCTTGTGAGCCCATGCAAGTATACGAAGGTGGATAGTGCTTACTGTATGTCCGGGTGTGTTATCCCGCCCACTGTTGTTGGTAGCAGCAGTTGAAAAAGAAAGCAGAGAAAGCAGGGTACCGCCTTTACCGTTACCCGTTTGGTACAGTAGCAGTAGGTGGATGGGAGAGGGCTTTAATAAATGGGGGGCAATTGAAAAATCAGGGAGAGAAAAAGCTGTAGTTTTGCTATCCATTTTTATACAATATTAGGGTGAAGGGGTGTGAATAGTCAGATCCCATTCCCTGCTATAAATGGAGGGTCATGATATTCTCCATACAGAAGCCCTACAGGTACTGTATATATGACTGAATGTGTACTGTAATATATATGATATATGATACTGTATATATATATGAATTTCAGTGTACTGTGAGAAAGGGTTAACACAATAATTGGTAAATTGTAGTGGTATTAGAGAAATGAAACACAATTAAACACAGGTTTTCATTTTCTAATACTTTATCATCATGTAGTGTATTGTAGGATGAATGCTTTCTTAATATGAAAAATAGTGAGCTGAGACTCCCAATGCGGTATAGAGATGCTGAAAGTGCTGTTCTGGTGTTGTAGTGGCCCTTGTTGCTCTCATTATTGTGGATATTGCTTTCTCGTGCCAGTGGCTGTACTGCAGCTTTTGCCTCTGGTACAAGTGATGGCTTATACTGTAGAGAGATCCGGCGTAGAGGCAGGTACACACTAGGAACATAATAATAATTAAAAAAAATAATAATTGAATACAATTTAAACTAAACAATAAAATTTCTTGCAATGGAATGCTACAATAGGGAAAAAAGGATATTTTTAAATATGTCTCATGCGGTTCATACACACATACTGTACTATACATGCATATTTAAGAATGTCTGTAGAAAAGAAAAAAATGTTATGCAATATATATGTCACATAATCATGCAGTGTATAATTATAGCTTGCCAGTTTGATCCTTGGAATATGGTGTCATATTGGTATGGTTATATGAACTTGCAACTTTTGAGGGGGATAAAGGTGGAACAAGCTGCTTATTATATACACTGAGCATATTTTTAAGCCTATACAGTGAATTAGCAAGAAGTTCTTCTATCATTATAATCATTGCACACACATCATAAGCCAAGAACAAAAGCCAAGAACAAGAAGCTTACTGTCTTACCAAAGATTCTAAGTGACGTGACACTGAGTGAAATCTAGCCTAAGTGGATCCTGAGAAAACAGCTGCTTGTAGCGATCCTTGGGTGTGAGATTTACTGACCTCCCAATAAACCTTAGCAGAGATTACAGCCTGTCCACTGCATTAATTAATTGGACAGTCTGGCCGCTTTTGTAGCAAATCCTAGGCAGGACCTCGAAGCTTTGATTAAATCTAATGCCAAACCTGAAACATTCCTGAGAAGCTCGAGATCCATTTTCTTTTCATGTTATACGTAAATTTGGACTCAAAACTGAAAAACATCCTTATGGAATTCAGCTCATGGGTTTTACTGTGCCGTAGAGAGAGAGAGGTCTTGTAACAGCCTTGCACATAGAGGGACTGACACGCTTTTCTCACTTTTGCCTCTCCAGCTGCTTGCGTAATTATCTTGGTTCCTTGAGCCTGCTCAATGCTGAGAAGCTTTAGTGCCACTTCTAAGAAGGATTCTGATTAAGACTCATAATCTGCAGCGGAGGAATGATCACAGACAGGAAGGACTTTCAAGGACAAAGCCTGAAGAGGACTACAGTGCAGAATCAATCCCATGGGTCCGGTTAATTTCTCTTATTACCTGGGAAAGATTTCTCGTCAGCATAAAATTAAGTGTACAGATCATTCGCTAATACGTAAATGTGTCCTGGAGACTGAGAGTTCGAATCCCCGCAATGCCACTGCCATCTGCAGCAAGAAGTCCAAGATAGCAAAACTGCCTGGGATAGGTGGGATAGTCTCTTTCCTATCAAGCAAATCATGGGAGTCTATGAGCTCCAGCAGTTCAAGAAGATGAGGTTGGTTGGAATCATGTATCTCAGAGGGAGCACATGATAGCCTTCACCCTTCTGGATCGTGGCTGTCGCATGATAGGGGTCACCTAACGTATTGGTGGGGGGTATGCCAAAGCTACCAAAGCTATTACGGATGAAATTTGGAATAAATGGAAAAAATAGAGACCAGATAGGATTAGTTTTGCCGGACCGGCATCAGGTGCATAACATTTGTCGCACAATATCAACAGCATTTCAACCAACCATGATTTGTCATATTTGTTTAAAAATCACACTTTAAAGTAATTTACATGGCAAGAATGAAACGAGCGGAATGTCCTCCAGATTTGCCCTCCATTTAGCCTAATATTTAGGCTAATTTAGCCTAACTTAAGTCAGTTAAGTTAAGTTAAGTCAGCCTTTATTGGTCACACATACATTACTGCACAGTGAAATTCTTTTATTCTTCGCATATCCCAGCTTGATCTCATTACCAAAACATTGGTAGCACCCATATGATTGGTGGGAGCTGACTGGTGACCAAATGGGGGGAAAAGGCCCCAGATGTGTCAGTTGGGTGTTTGGATGTTGCTGCATTGTTCATAATCAATGATTAGCCTCATTAGCCTGCTATTAAAGCTAATTAAATAAAAGATTGACCCACAGTCATTTATCTTCCTCTAGTATATACCATATGTGTAAGAAATACAGCCTGAAATAAGGATGGGATCAGTGATCTATAATCTATAATCTGGATCAAAGCCTGGGAATGAAACAAGGTCAGAAGTAGAAATAGAAACGGAGACTGGGCCAGGATCAGGAGAGGAAGCAGTGGCAGTGGTGCAGCAGCCATGTCTGGTGAGCTCACTCCATTGTTAGCTATATACCTATACCTTTTGATACACCCCTTTCTCGTTGTGGTTTATCTTAGTGTGATTTTTTGTCAATACTGTAGTTTCTATAATATCAGTTATTCCCCATTAAGCATTCCCTAACTGCTGATGTTATCCAGTCACTTCCCGCAAGGTTGATCGTAATGATAATTCTCATCATATGAGTTACTCCACATTGCCAAAATAGCACAGTTATACAGTATAAGAGCAAGCTGTTTTAACATTAACGTAGCACAACTTTTTACCTAACTCCTAAATGAGATTAGACGCATTAAAGCTGATAACCATTGAAAATGCATGCCTGCCTATAATCATTAACCCAAGTATTCAGTAACAACAACTGTGTAAGAGCTTCCCATTTAGCTGTATAGTCGAATACACTAATGCACCAAAGGAACAAGTGATGCTCCAAGTAACGCCGGTGCAATTGAATTATTTAAAATGTTAGGTGTAGTCAGATTGGTTAGTTAGATTGCTTCATTTCCTGTGAAATGACTGCGCCTGTGTCTGCTTTTTCCTGTTCAGTCTATAAATGAGCTGGTTTATGTAACGGTGAATGGCATGACAGCCAGAATGGAAGGGAGGGGGAAAAAATGCTGCTGAGTGTGATAAAAAGAAACATTTTTGACACATCAGAAAGAAGCAGAAAACAAGCTTTGAAACTTGGATCATACAAATTTCCATGCCGTATTAACATAATCTTGTGCTGATATTCTGCTCCAAACCATGTCAGCCTTTGGTTTTTATTTTGAATGCAATTTTTGGCATTTCAGTTGTTACATAGTGGAGATTTTGTTATTACTTCTGGAAATCCATAATAATAATAATAATAATAATAATAATAATAATAACTAGACAAAGAAAATGGTAAAATATGGTCACAAACACTGAAAACATCTTTTTTCATATTTACAAAGATATGTGTTGTTATGCTGCTTGTGATTTCAGAGAGTATGTCTGTGAGTTGAGGGGGGGATGACTTAGGCCACTCACTGCAGCTGCCCCTCCCACTGCATGTAAAACTCACAGACACAGAGAATGTATCCAGCATAAACTTCAAACCCATTGGTGCTCCTGTGATATTTTTACTTGTCTCAGAGAAAGCATAGGTGTTTGGGCTTTTGTCCATGGATTGTTTGAGAGATGATGCTTTAGCTTTGTGGGATATCTTTTTGTCTAAAATTTCATTTGAGCATTTCAACAGTTGAACACAGTATGCCAATTTTACAAAGCGTAAAATGAGTGTAAAATGAGCGGATTCCTGTGACAAAATCGGTTTTTTATGCCATGTCTCAAACAATGCTTCAAAGCTCTTTTGCAGTTTGACCAATTTTCTTCTTTTTCTTGGAGCTGGCATGAAATCTGGCTCCATTTTGATATAAGTTTTTTGGATATATGTGAAAAATTTAGCACAAATTGGGGAGCGAGCGAGAGAGAGAGAGAGAGAGAGAGAGAGAGAGAGAGAGAGAACACCTGCATCAGGGTTTGCTTCATGGCCCAATCCCTCCACCTGTACAAGCGCAAACTTTTTGCACTTCCAAAAATACAACAATAATAGAAATTATTAGCATAACAATATAATAAATAGTCAGACAAACACGTGGACAAAATTGTTGGTACCCTTCGGTCAATGAAAGAAAAACTCACAATGGTCACAGAAATAACTTTAATCTGAAAAAAGTAATAATAAATAAGAATTCTATGAATGTTAACCAATGAAAGTCAGACATTGCTTTTCAACCATGCTTCAACGGAATTATAAAAAAATAAATAAACTCATGGAACAGGCCTGGACAAAAATGATGGTACCCCTAACTTAATAGTTTGTTGCACAACCTTTTGAGGCAATCACTGCAATCAAACGATTCCTGTAACTGTCAATGAGACTTCTGCGCCTCTCTGCAGGTATTTTGGCCCACTCCTCATGAGCAAGCTGCTCCAGTGGTTTCCGGTTTGAAGGCTGCCTTTTCCAGACAGCATGTTTCAGCTCCTTCCAAAGATGCTCAATAGGATTGAGGTCAGGGCTCATAGAAGGCCACTTTAGAATAGTCCAATGTTTTCCTCTTAGCCATTCTTGGGTGTTTTTAGCTGTGTGTTTTGGGTCATTGTCCTGTTGCAAGACCCATGACCTGCGACTGAGACCCAGCTTTCTGACACTGGCCTGCACATTTCTCGGTCGTCTCCCATGTAGTCCACTTTGGCTCAAACAACGACGGATGGTGCGATCTGACACTGATGTTCCTTGAGCATGAAGTTCACCTTGGATCTCTTTAGAAGTCTTTCTGGGCTCTTTTGTTACCATTCGGATTATCCGTCTCTTTGATTTGTCATCAATTTTCCTCCTGCGGCCACGTCCAGGGAGGTTGGCTACAGTCCCATGGATCTTAAATTTCTGAATAATATGTGCAACTGTAGTCACAGGAACATCTAGCTGCTTGGAAATGGTCTTATAGCCTTTACCTTTAACATGCTTGTCTATAATTTTCTTTCGAATCTCCTGAGACAAGTCTTTCCTTCACTTCCTCTGGTCCATGTTGAGTGTGGTACATACCATGTCACCAAACCACACAGTGACTACCTGGAGCCCTATATATAGGCCCACTGACTGATTACAAGATTGTAGACACCTGTGATGCTAATTAGTGGACACACCTTGTCTCTTTGGTCACATTATTTTCTAGGGGTACCATCATTTTTGTCCAGGCCTGTTGGCATGTTGGCCTGTTGAGTTTATTTTTTAAAAATAATTCTGTTGAAGCATGGTTGAAAAGCAATGTCTGACCTTCATTGGTTAACATTCATAGAATTTTTTTTAATTATTACTTTTGTCAGATTAAAGTTATTTATGTGACCATTGTGAGTTTTTCTTTCATTGACCGAAGGGTACCAACACTTTTGTCCACGTGTGTAGTAATATAGTTTGTAGTATATAGTAGTAATATAGTAATTAGCATAATTACAACAATAATAAGGTTGCCCAATATCATCATCATCATCATAAAGCATAAGAAGTAGAATCTTCATCTTGATTTTGCATTCAAAATCTAATCAATTTAAGTCTTTTATAAAACATTATTTACTTGATTAATAATACATACAATAATAAAACAATCATATAGAATATAAAAAAATACATTAATACATAAACCTTTTCTTAAAGATAATTTGAAAAGAAACATTACTTAAAAATATATTTTTAAATTAAGAGCAAAACAAGTGAAGAGTAAAGATAAATTATACACGATGATGTGGGCAGAGCGGTTAATAATAAATATAAAATCAACATACAGTTAGTCAATTAAGCTTCAACAGATGATGTTTTGGATGATAAATGAATTAGGGGCAACATAAGAAAAGCCTTTACAACTTGCAAGAAATTTGTAATAAATATTTAGCTGACTGAAGCACTTGAGATGAACTATACTATTTCAGAAGGACCCTCGCCATACAAATTTTACCCATTCTGGGGGCGAGTTTGTAACTCGAAATTTCGTATAGCAAAGCGCATTTCCCCATAGAAAACAATGTAAATGCAGATAATCTGTTCCAGTCACCCAAAAATATGACCAAAAATTACAAATTTCCAACACTATAATCAGCTTTTGAATATGCAAAGAATCAAAACATTTACTGTAGAAAAGGCATATTAATGAAGTAAGATACAAAATAAACAGACATTAAACCTCACGTAACCTGTAATTATGGTTGTGATTTTTTTCTTGCCATGTGGAAAAAATTATGTTTCAGACAATGAGAAAACAGTACAGAACACAGAAAAAGATCATTTCTTTTAAAATTTTTAATTTTGGTACCATCCTTGTTTTATTTTTATTTATTTATTTTTGCACAAAAACAATTTCGCCATTCTTGTAAACAGGCTTTAACTGGCTACCGGAGATGAACAAACCGGAAGTGTGCTCGGCCGGCTTGATTGCTTGTATGCCGAAAATGCTTCACATGTCAAAGCAAAATCTGGCCAAAATTATTTAAAATCAGCTGTAAATGAAATTAAACTACAGCAATTTATTCATATTAAATAGCCTATTAAAAAACAAATGTATGTTACCTTATGTTTGAAAGAAATAAGATCAGTAAGAGAAGCAAGGCAACAATCAAATGCATCAGCGATTGTAATTTTTTGTGTAATTTAGTAAGTAAAGAGCTTAAATGAGGAAGCTGTTTAGTTTAAGATACATACATTACAGAGCCATGCTTCACTTTTACGCTGACAGTCTGGTCATTATTTGACCATAATCTGGATTCTCTTTCAGTGCAATAGACCTGCTGGTGCTCTGCAGTCTTTTGTCCTCAACTAAAATCCTTGTCTTTCTTTCCGCCTGCCTGTCTGTCTGTCCGTCTGTCTGTCTGTCCGTCTGTCTGTCTGTCTGTCTGTCTGTCTGTCTCGCTTTTCTCTGTCTCTCTCTCTCTCTCTCTCAACGTGTCAGCTGAAATGAGCTTTTTGCTTGATTGCTACAGGAATCGGTCAAAACTAAAACTTTTCAGCACAAATAATATGGCAGCTTTCCAGCTCACAGTGACAAAAAAAAAAAAAAAGAGAGAGATCACATTAATACCACAGGGAAAACAGGATGCAGGTGTGCTATGTTAGTCATTACACTCGTAGCTCATCCCTCAAACATCTCTCTCCTAATGCACACCAGCTAATCTACACCCTGCCTGCTTTTTTAATGAAATGTTTACTGCTCAAAAAAAAAAAAAAAAAAAGTTTATATACAGAATGCATATCTGTGTTCAAGTCAAGTATATACTGTATGTGTTAAAGACGAGTTGCAAATATCAAAAACAAGACAAGGATGAAATACAGAAATTCAATGTAAACAAAAAAAGAAGCATGCAAAACTACATTAAAAATTAATTTAAAGAAAATATATGAGAGTGATCGAGTTGCTTCACGGTTGTGTTTACTGTCTAGTGATAGTCCGTTGGGTTTCGTCACCCGACACCAGCTAATTCTGTGTTTACTGTATGTGTTGTTTTTTTTGTTCTGTAAGTGTGTTTGGCAGCAAAAAAATAAGTTTTGTTATTATGCTTCCTGGACCAGTTTCTTCGCCAATAATTACCCATTATAATTATAATAATCACCATGGTCTCTTTTTTTGTTGTTTGTTTGTTTGTACAAAACAATATTCACAGCCTGAATCTTTATACTGTATGAGAAGCACCATATGGCGTCTCATAAATTTTAATTCCAATCATTATTTCATTGACTTCGAAGTCTACATGATATTGAAGACAAATAGAAATATAATTGTAGCTAACATTTCATGTTCTGAGTTGCACTCGAACGAAAAAGCTGCAGTGTTTAAAACTTAATTGAATTGAATTTTGTTTTATTTCATTAGTAGTTTTTATGGTGTGGAATCTTCAAGTGGACATCCCTAACCTATTGAGGGTGTCTTTTTGTCTAATGTTTTTTTTTGTTTGTTTTTTTGTGAAAGCCCTGCTTTTGTTTGGTTCAACTAATACTTGCATTTGGCTTACTGCACTAAAGATTGTACATTTTCCCTCCTCTTTCTTTCCTCGGAGTTATGAGAAGAAGCCATTTCAGAAAATTTTTAGTACGACTGCAAAAAAAGAACATATTTAATAAACCAGACTGGTGGAAAATCCAGCTCCATCAGCTACATATTGGCCTAAACAACACCATCATTACTGAAAACTCAGAGCAGTGGCCCATGTTCAGTGCTGGCACATTTGCTTATCAAAAGTGAAACATTACATCCTCGGTTCTGTCTGTGTGCTTCCCTTTTTTTTTTTCTTTTCTTTTTTTTTTTTTTTAGACAATAGCTGAGTAAGCTGATCTGGCATTTACAACCAAGCACATTTTTCACAGCAAATAAATGACAGGCGTCCCCCCCCCCCCCCACTCGTACATAATCTACTATATTACTCATTTACCTCAGTGCTGCTTTGAGCATTAGGGTAAAATGCAATAAATTGAGCTTATTGAAATGAATAGAGGAAATAGAATTTGACCTTACTCAGTTACAGGTTTGCAAACAATTTCCTCCATTTGTCAACATAGCAACATTCTTAAATTGGGCTAAAAAAACAACTGACCTCTAAAAACTTTAATTGGAGCTTTTCACTTGCAATTAATGCTTGGCCAAAGTAAACCATGCTGTGTGATGTTCCACATGCCCAAGGTCAACCAGTTCCCCCGTACACACTGCTGTATATCTGACTAATTATAATTTGGCACAGCAAAGAAAACATGCTGACTGTTCGCCAACTCGTTCTGAGGAACCTTTTTACCTGGACTTAATCCATATCTGACAAATCAAAATCTGTGTAAAGTTGCTGTGTGGGAAAGAAGTGGGCAAACTGCTCTCTCAGCTCAAAATGCAGTTTTCCTTCTGTTTTCTAATTAGCTATGTTTGCACACAATTACATCAGATCACTCAATATTGAGTAAGGTAACGTGATCAATCTTTGATAATGAAAGCTCTCTTGGACGCACTCACTTAAGGGATTTTTGGTTTTCACATTCAACTCTTAAATTTCATTCGTATTTGTTTTTGTTTGTTTTGTAAAGAATATGGACATAAATTAGATGAGAGCTACCTCGACAAAACACTATATACACTATAGCGACAAAAGTATTTTGCCAAACCTGCAGTGGCATTGTATGCGAATACATACTCTTCAATATGGAGTTGATCCACCAAGAGCCCCCGGAGTTTTTCTGTGGGAATTCGTACCCATTCATTCTGTAGGGCATTTATGAGGTCAGGCACTGATGTTGGACGAGAAGGCCTGACTCACAATCTCCGTTCCAGTTCATCCAAAAGATCCTTGATGGGGTTGAGGTCAGGGCTCTGTGCAGACCAGTCAAGTTCTTTCACACTGAACTCATCAAACCATGTCTTTATAGTCCTTGCTTTGTGCACTGGGGCACAGTCATATTGGGATAGAAAAGGGCCTCCTCCAAACTGTTGCCACAAAGTTGGAAGCAGCTCATTGTCCGAGATGTCTTGGTATGCTGAGGCATTAAAATTGGCCTTCACTGGGGCCTGAATGCCTGAATTCAATGTTTAACAGGTTCGGCCAAATACTTTTGTCCATATACTGTAGTGTATCACTTAAATTATACACACGTGGACAAAATTGTTGGTACCCTTCGGTCAATGAAAGAAAAACTCACAATGGTCACAGAAATAACTTTAATCTGACAAAGTCATAATAAATAAGAATTTATTATTTTTTATTTATTATGACTTTTGTCAGATTAAAGTTATTTCTGTGACCATTATGAGTTTTTCTTTCATTGACCGAAGGGTACCACCAATTTTGTCCACGTGTGTATTTCCCCCAAGATCTTCCATAAGAATCTGCTCTTGCCACTCTTTATTATGCACATGTTCTTTTTGGAGATATTATCCATGATCATGGTTTCTATCATTTCTATGCAAATTGTCCTCTTGCAGTAACCCTTCCATTTTCCTCCCACCTGCCTCACTTATGAAGTGTTCACACAACTTAAAACACCAGAAGCCTACACATTTTTAAAGTTAAATAATGTCAAGCTGAAGAGCATGATTATAGCTTTCAAGTGGCACTTGCGAAAGCTGCGGATCTCAATCTTGCAATTGTTGGGATTGTTCATTCCACCCATATACTCTATTACACTAATTGTCTTTTGTCATCGCTGTAATATTACCAACATCTGGCCAGATCTGAGTTATTATAATGCTAAATCTAGCTTCATTATTGCACTCATTATAATATTATTATTATTATTATTATTATTGTTGTTGTTGTTGTTGTTGTTGTTGTTGTTGTTGTTGTTGTCATTGTTGTTGTTTTTTTATTTATTATTAACAACAACAATAATAATTATTATTATTGTTGTTGTTGTTATTATTAACAACAACAACAACAATAACAACAATGTTAATATCAACAGTGAATGTAAGGAGAATTTTGATCTCAGAGACTTTGATACAGGCATGGTTGTAAAAGGCCAAATGAGCAGGTTAAGTATTTCAGAAACTGTGCTTTATGGAGTTGATACAGATAAGAAAAAAAAACATGGAGAAAAAAAGTGGAGAATGGTCTGATAGATACTCCACTATTTACAATCAAGGTGAATGGAACAGTGTCTCAGAATGGACAATATAACTAAACTTGATTTGGATTGGCTCCAACAATACCAGCCCACATCGAGTTCCTTTCCCGTCAAGCCAAGAACAGGAATTTAAGACTTAACAAACCTTTTTATTTCTGCTGACATACAGATAGCAGGGTCAGAATGTGGCACCAACAACATAAATCCCTAGACCCAACCTGCTCTGTGTTTAATGATCAGTAATAGTGGTGGTGTAATGGTGTGAGGAATGCTTATAGCTTTAAGCTTACAGCTTAGTCTATGAGTTAGATCGGCCATATGTTTGTGATGCCAAAGCACTGCTGCATGAGGACTATTACACATATATTTTTTCAATGATTGATGGGTTTATCTAAAAACAGGATTGAACTACACCTAGTTATTTCCTTATTTGACGAAAATAATCAGTTTGAGTTAAACGGTACTAAATTTTCATATAATCATCAAGCTAAAAATAGCAAACTGAATAAACCAGCTAAATCTTGCATTCCAATTAAATCAAACTTATTAAACTAACCAACTAACAATAATCATAGTTCCAAGTGTTGGCATATCTAGTATTTACAGTACATGCATGCAATGGGTGATAGTAATTATGAATTAATAACGTTTGCATAAATCATACTGACTTAAATTTGTTTAGTCAATAAACTACTGTACAAAGAGCTGATTCATATGGATAAAATTTCTGTGAACTTCTAATTGTATATTCAAATATACAAATATACAAAGACTGTTTCCTCAGACCTACAGTGCTGTGAAAAAGTATTTGCCCCTTCCTGATTTTATTACATTTCTTCCGGCATATGCATCATATTTAAATCATTCAGATCATCACACATTTTAATATTATAAAACAAGATAACATGGGTAAATATAAAATTGCAGTTCTCCAAACCTACTTGGCCCTATCTGAAATTGACCCCCAAACCTAATACTGTAACTCGTTGGGCCACAACAACTGTAATCAAGCATTTGCATAAACTGTTTCCATTTTTGTTTCCTTAATAAACAAAATCATCATTTAAAAATTGTACATTGTTTTTACTCAAGTTATCTCTGAGTAATATTTGTTTGCTCTCAAAGGTGGTTAGTGGTTTGCACGGTTGCCTTGCACCTCCAGGTTCCGGGTTCGAGTCCCGCTGCGGGGACTGTGTGCTTGGAGTTTGCATGTTCTTCCCACGCTTGGTGGGTTTCCTCCTGGGTACTCTGGTTTCCTCCCAGTGAGTGTTTGATCTCTATGATTTAGGTATGACAAATATGCAAAAAACATTTTTTAAAAATCAGGGGCAGCTAGGTTTTCACAGCATTATAACTGCAAAAAGTCTTATAAGTAAGGATGGCTTGAGACTTGTTAATGTAATTTATTCCCTCTCCCCTGTCATTTGTGTTGATAATTGTGTTTTAATAACTGTTTTGTTAATAACTGATAAATTGTGTATTTTAAAATTAGAACCATCCACAAGTATAATTTGTCAAAGCATTTCATGTAACTTCATCATATGTTGTCTTACTATGTCAACACTGCTCATTTTGCAACAAATTTTATTAAATTTTTAAATAAAAAAAACAAAAAACAAGACAAATTATATACATATATACACTATATTGCCAAAAGTATTCGCTCGCCTGCCTGCACATGCATACTGTATGAACTTGAGGTACATCAAATTCTTAATCCATAGGGTTTAATATGATGTTGGCCCACCATTTGTAGCTATAACTGTTTTAATTCCTCTGGCAAGGCTTTCCACAAGGATTGGGAGTGTGTGTATGAGAATTTTTGACTATTCTTCCAGAACCCAATTGATGTTGGACGTGAAGGTGTTCTATCGGGTTGAGATCAGAACTCAGGACAGGGTTGTTGTGCAGGCCAGTCAAGTTCCTCCACATCAACCTTGCTCATCCTTGTCTTTATAGACTTTACTTGGTGGTACAATGGTGGAACGCGAAGGGGCTTCCCCAAACTGTTCCCACAAAGTTGGGAGCATGAAATTGTCCAAAATGTCTTGGTAACATGAAGCATTAAGAGTTCTTTTCACTGAAACTAAGGGGCCGAGCCCAACTCCTGAAAAAACAGCCCACATTAAAAATCCTCTTCCACAAACCTTACACGTGGCACAATACAGTCAGACCGTTCTCCTTGGCACAATGCAGAGAAGTAGCACCAGACCCAGTCTAGTCCATCAGCTTGCCAGACAGAGAAGCGTGATTCGTCAATCAAGAGAACACTTCTCCAGTAGCGGCATGCTTTACACCACTATATCCAAAGATACTTTGCATTGCACCTGGTGATGTAAGACTTGGATGCAGCTGCTTGGCCATGGAAACCCCTTCCATGAAACCTTCTACAGCTAATCTGAAGCCACATGAAGGTCTGTAGCTATTGTCTGCAGAAGGTTGGCAACCTATGTGCACTATGTGTCTCAGCATCTGCTGACCTCGCTCTGTGATTTCACATGGCCAACCACTTGGATGGGTGAGTTGCTGTCGTTCATAATCTCTTCCGCTTTGTTATAATACTGCTAACAGTTGTCTGTGGAATATTTCGTAGTGAAATTTCACGACTGGACTTATTCCACAGGTGGCATGCGGTACCACACTGGAATTCACTGAGCTCCTGAGAGCGACTCATTCTTTCACAAATGTTTGTAGAAGCAGTCTGCATGCCTAGGTGCTTGATTTTATACATCTGTAACCATGGAAGTGAATTGGATTCAGTGATTCGGATGGGTGAATGAATACTTTTGGCAATATAAATGACTAGAAATGGATTTCTAGTAAAGACAAAATCTAAAAGGTTTATTATTAGGCATATATTATTATTATTTTTTTTTTATTAATGTGCAGAATAAATTTGAACAGCATTACGTCTATTCCAAGAGTCATTATATAAATTTGACTCGATGTTTAGAACTGTTGAGTTGAGTTTGGTAATGAACAGCAGCATTTGTTGTCTGTGGATGAGATGTCGTTTGGCTGGAGCAGGGAAGAAGGCAGTTCTGTCTTCTCTACATCTGTGTCACACCAGCAAGACTTATCTCTTAATCTTTCCCATATATCAGACATTTATTATGATTATTAGAACAGTCAGACCAAGAAAACATTACTTTCCTAAAGAAATGTTGGCGAATAGATGAGAAGAAGCCTATAGATTTTCTTAAATCTCTCACCAGAGTGACAGATCGCCAATGACTGCCTCGGCCTGGTCCGTCCTATGATGTTTATTGCCATAATTTTTTTTTTTTTTAAACCAAGCCGTTGCTAAATGTAGCACTTTACATCTTCTTAATGTGCTTTATTTGCACATTTTTTGCTGAGTGTACTTTGAGTGGTCTAGATGTACTTTTCAGCACTTCAGGTAATCAATTTTTTAGGGTTGGGTTTGAGGGAAATTTGTAGATAATATGTTTCAAATTTGGTTATGTTGTTCCTAAACGTGTTTATTCCTTTTTCCAGTCTATTATGCAAAATCCAATGATGACATCGGATTCAGTTATTTTGATATTTGCTTTGCTTTGCCTTGACAGAGGAATGGAAAAAAAACAGTGTGACTGCGAGTATGAGAAGAATTATTGATGCGTAACTTAAATAAGATCGGGATGCATATATTACATTCCTGTAATTAGACTGCAGTGTTGTTTTGCCGTTTCTCTATGCTATCATAAGCACATAATTGGGTTTTATAGAGCAATGCACTTACAACAGATTATAGCAGAAACATTTTGCTGTAAAAATAGATTGTTTATGAGATCATAAATTAATGATTTACAGATAACATGAGGCTTAGGAATTGCTCATTAAAGCTTTTCTCGTACATCATTATTGTTTTTTTTTTTTTTTATATGTAAAAGGATTTTATTAAAGCGCAACACTATAGAGGAGCAAAACAATGCAGTGTGTTGAAATATGTATAGCACTGTGCAGTGGGTTTTACAGACTACATGCTCCAAAAAACACCTTAAGTTGTATGTTTTTTTTTTTTTTTTTTTTACCGTCATTGGTTCCTGATTTTTTGGACACCCTGTAAAAAATCAGACTCCTTTTTTTTTTTTTTTTCTCCTTTCAAAACCAGGGAATGATTGAAATTGCATTACACAAATCAGGAGACCTTGAGCCACTTCTCGATGTGATGAGTGAGGCAGGAAAAATGGCGAACATGGCTCCATGCAACGTGCTGCCTTCTATTCACCCTCGAATCATCAGCACAGCAAGTTCAGGTGGCGAGAAAACATCAGTCACTTTCTCACCATCTGTTCACACTCGCTATAGTAAAATAGAGATGCAGATCAAAGGAAATTCTCTGAGCCATCAGGAATCCAGAACCGATGTCTAATCAACTGGAAGACCATTTGTTAACGAAAGCCTTAACTATTGCTTTTTAAAAAAATTGGCTGGCCAGAAGGTGTTCATAAATTTTTCTACAGTATATAGCAGCTGTAGCTCTGGGTCCAAGTAAGTCTCAAGGCAGTTGTACGGCAGACGCTCCACATAAATCTGAACTTAACAGAATAATAAAAAAAAAAAAATGCAGTGCTATTTAACAAATAGAAACTGAAAAACCTGATATGGTGAAGCTTTTTATGTATCAGAAGACATTTCTAACATACTGTATATGTGGAAGGAGTCTCGAGTGTCATTGCCTTGGTAATAGTTAATAAGTACAAAAAGGCATACAAAATTCATTTGTTCTTGTAGATAATCCGTTCCAGCCACCCAAAAATATGACCAATATTACCAATTCCTAACACTATACTGACATGTTTGCATATAAAACATTTGGAAAAGACATCGTAAATGAAGTAAAATATGAAATAATTAGACATTAAACCTCACTTAACCATAATTCATGATTCCTCTTGGCACCCGCTGCTTTTTCAGCGATGATTTCTTTCTTAATTTCCACTGAAAGTTAGCTCCCTTTTCTTCTTGCTATCATCCTTGCTAACTTTCTTAGCACCTGTCGTGCTGTTTTCACAAAATCTGGAACAAAACCCTGGAAGAAAAAAACCCCCCACAAATAAAATAAGTCAAATTTGTAAGCTCGCTTCACCTGGCTTTTCACTGAGACAAACACATTTTGAAAGACTCACGGGTGAACGTGCAACTTAGCCAGCGTTCAGTTTGGTTTATTCCTTTTAACGAAAATGCTGATGCAAATTTCTTGTAAAATTTGGATTCTTCAGGGAGGGTATGCTGAGGTTCACCTGTACCACTATAGTAAATGGGGACTTTGTGCTATCTGATATCGCACTAATGTTATGACCTTTCTTTTGCCTTACTAATTTTCTCATACTTTAATAAAACAAACAAACAAACAAACAAACAAACAAGCAAACAAATAAATAAATAAATAACTTAACCCAGATCTTCTTTTATGAGGTCACAATTAGGGAAAATTCTTATTATCTTGTTATTTTATACTAAACTGAAAAAAAAAAAAAAAAAACATAAAATTTTTTCTTTGTCCATGCACATTTCAATGTCTAAAAATGATTTAAATGTACATTTTGTATAATAGGTTCCCCTTAACAAGCAGGCAGTAAAAGAAAAGAAATGCTGGTTATATATCAAGAATAAATAATGTACATTATTCACATACAGTCTATATTTTAAATCATCTTCAATTATATACAGATACAATTTCATTAAGAATTGTAATTTAAAAAAAGTGCTGAGTTATAAAAGAAAGGTAAAAATGTAACGGTAAAAACAGTCAACTTACAGTGTTAAAGGTAATACAGTACCAGTAACTCGGTTTCATCGTCTCGCCACATCACACAATCCTGTCACTGATTGGTTTCCTATAAAACCACTTCCCTTGGATTTTATTCCTTCCTTGCTGATAAAGATGAATGGAGTGTTGATATGGACAGGGACTTCCCGTATACCACTCTGGGATCACGCAATGTGGTTTCTGCTGGAATGAATCAGATTTTGGCTTGACTAGAAAGAGTTTTTTTTTTTGGTTCAGGCTCAGCAAAGAAAATAGCTTTAAGTGTTTGGCAAGCGAAGACCGCTGAGTGGACTAATGGTAACAGGAACTCATGGGGAGCGACAGAGGGAAGAGCAGCCCCTTCATGTGGTGGAGACAAGAGCGCAGAGAGAACGATGATTCCCCCGAACAAAACTTGTTAATGAGCTCAAAATGCCAGTCAGGAATGTCTGCAACCAGCAGGGCGGCGGCTGAGGTCATTAAAACGACCCACGAATTCACCAAAATGTACATTTTTACACATAGTTCAAGTCTAGGGATATTTCGTGGAGCATATAGTGACTAGCTTTATTTAAACTCCTGTGAGGTTTGTAGCAGAACACATGCATGCTTATAGAGTCTATTATCAACATGAGCACATGGGCCATGAATTTGAAACTGGTTTCTCTCCCCTTGTGTTTGCACAGGTCAGTGTGAGGTCATTCAGCAAGGAGGACAAAAGCAGCCTGATAAAACACTGCTTTCAGATTGAATTTGGAATGAAGGATTAAAGGGGGGCATATAAACAGCGTGAGGTGCTTTGTCAAAAAAAAAAAACGAATAAAGTGATGGAGAGGTGTGAAACTGCTATGGATTGTGTGGATTTGGCGCTGACATTTCTGGTATTGTGTATATGCCCATACAATTACATGAGTTTATTATGTCTCTGGGGACTTGGAGTATATATCTGTATTTCTTACTGTAACTATAAACAGATCAAAACACGTACAGACACTTGTAAAATAGCTCGGATAAAATACCAAATGATAAAAAACAACATCAGTGACCAGATCTAAGAGTAAACCGAATCAAAAATAACATACTGACAATAAATCATATACATTATGGGTTATAAGCATAAATACAGTATAACGACATTATTATGTTACAGCTAGGCTGATAACTGCAATGAACCTGATGTCATTTTTATCCTATAAACTAGCATAAGTCCTGTACCTGATGCTGAAATATAGAAAATAGAGTTCGTAGAAATAGTTAAAAGGATGCTGCTAAAAATAAGCTGATCAGATTTAATGTAATCAGTGATATTAGTATTTCAGGTTAAAGTCCACGAACAGTCTGCTTGTCTTTCTCTCGACAGAACATCTGATGCTTTGTTTACGCTAAATTATACTTTTTCCATCGTGGGCCAAATACACTCCCTGTTCGATAATCAGAGACTAAATTACAGATAAGAAATCGAAAAAGTAGATCAGGCCTTAAAACGACTCTAGCATGTTAAAATTCACTTATCCCACTTTAGTGCTGTTATTTCCAGAAAAAATATTAATTTTCGCTTAAATTTCTTTTTATATCTATTGGTGCAGGTGTTTGTTTACACTGAGCAAATCTCTTATTAATGGCTTATTTTAAAGTAGATTATTAAATCCGCCACATAACTGTTCATAACATGGCTTTTTACTAAACAAGCAGGTTTGACTTCAGGCAGATATCCAAGCACTGCAAAAGTTTTAATTAATTCTGTCCAGACAGTTTTTGCAGGATGCTGTGACAAAATCTGGCACATAACTGCTCATAACTTCACTTCTACACAACATTTTGATTTCACTTATGGTACAGTTTTAACTTCAGGCAAGTACTACCAAAGTTTCATTAAATCCTATCCAGCCAGTTTTGCGTGATGCTCTGATGGAAGAATCTGTCTGGACAGACATACAGTACATACAGACAGACAAACATACAGGCGGAATTTTTTCTGAGACTGGTTTCTGGTCCTTATATCACTGAAAGAGCGGGTTTTGACTAATATACAGACAAAACTTTTCTTTTATTTATATAGATAACTTTTTGTTTAATCGTTATTTCTACATTCAAGTACGATTGACAAAGGAAAAGCATGCAGATTACTTTCTATACAAGGCATTTATTTATTTATTTATTTATTTATTTATTTATTCCTGGATCACTTATAATTAACAGTAGCATAATTTTCACTGACACAGCACACTTTTTTTCTCTTTAAAACACACAAAATAAGGTAGATTCATATCTAAACTCATATCTAAGCAGAGACAGATTTGGAAGTGAACAATATGTGAAAATATTGAGAGCGTTGAGAGTTTGTGAATCATAACCATGAACTCTCCAGCAGGACCCAATCTCAGGTTTGTACATACTACAATCAACTACACATGTAGCACATAATATTTTTTTTCTTAAAGAACACATATTGGCATACAAATAAACATTATTTCGTCATTATTTCAACATATCATAATGTACCTCATGTTGATCATTGAGATCAAATGAGAAAGCAAAACACAAAGACAAAAACCCAAGTTCAAGAAAAAACTGAGATGGACCAGTTTAACACATAGAATATATTTATTGGAATTATCAGTGGCTATAAATCAAGTGTTTAAAGATAGCTTTGGTATTCAATGATAGAAGATATGGAACTGAATTGAATAGCATTAACTTTTACTGTAAATTTCAGGCCTTTGGTGCTTGACCTCATATGTTGCTATTTATGTAAGTAAATATAAAATGTGCTGCATCTTGGTGCCATTCTTGAAATATGACACCCATTACATCAAATCAGATATTAAGTCTCAACTTAACCTGTGTCATTTAATACTTGACTGGATGCGATGGGTCACATACAGTATACTCATAAAATTCTAAAAGAATCCAGGAAGGTTCTGCTTTCCTTTATTACACTTAAATACAGTATGTTGCTGTTTGGATTTAAACAAGGAAGCACTTTAGAGCTATTGACTTCATAATTAATGCAGTAATTAACATGTTTCTGCTGGTAACAATTCTTTTAACCCTAATTGATGCAGTGGATGGCTCCTTAAACGACTTGTCTCATTTCCTAAACAACAGTCAGAAGACATTTCCCGTGGTCATGGAAAGCACTGCTGTATTTTAGAATGGTCAAATCAAGGATATTGCTGTGCAGGCTGTAAGAAAACCACTTCTTAGCGAGAGACAGAAGAAGCTTCAGGTTGATAGGGAGCATAAAGATTGGACTTTGGAACAATGGAAAAAGGTCATGTGGTCTGAAGAGTCGGTATGGAGCGATGGAGACATCAGGGTAAGAAGGCAGGGTATGTACGGTACATGTGCCTGTCATGCATGATATGATCTGGGGTTTCTTCGGTTTTTACATTCGCATTACTGTATGTGGCAAAAAAAATGAAGTCAGCTCAAGACATGAATATACTGAATGACCAGGTTCATAATGCCATGGGTATATTCCATGACGACAATGCCAGGGCTCATCAGGGTCGAACTGTCAAAGAGTTCTGGGAGCATAAGGAACCATTTTCACGCAATAAATTGGCCACCAGAGACCTCATGGTCCGGTCTCATTCTCCCTCATTTACCAAACATTAATGCATTTTTGGATGAAAGTAAATATTGTGACTGTGCATAAGGTTTTCAGTTCAATGCCTCAGTACTGCAAATGTGCACTGTAATCAAAGTGTATTTGACTAGTTCATAGCCTACTCATTTAAAAAGCAGCAACCTTTTTAAATCAGCTGCAACACTATTAAAATGGCAAGGTTTAAAACCATTTTCACAACTACTTTAAATGATTTCTGTAGTTGTTCTCTTTATACATTCCCCAATCATCTCAAATAATTTTTTTTTCTTTTTTTCTTCTTTTTCGAAAAAGAATGTCACACGATGTTCCTCAGAGAATTTCTATTATCTAGGTGAAAGGTCCATACCTGAGCATCTCATACCTTTTGGTAGATTTGTGTAATGGAAGAAACAAAAAAGAAAGCTCCTGTAGCCTTGACCACACAATGCACTCAGTTAAAACATCACACTGATAAATTAATAATGGGATGCCGGGTCAGGAGGGCAAAAATGAGTTGTGCTTGTTGAGAAAGTGCTTGGTGAAGTCATTCCCAGTGAAGTGCATGCATTTATTAAAGATCCAGGGTGTCCTTTCTTAAAACCAAACTTAAAAAAAAAAAAAAAAAACGCCTTCCTGGATCGAGACCTTGTCATATTAGTCATGATGAAGTGGACTGGTGAACCAGAGGGCATGTTGCCAGAAGCTCAGTGTTTCTAGCAGGGCCACCCTGGGTAAACAGATCTGAGGGCACGGATTCCCATTACTCCTGGTAAATGGGCCACCTGCATAAGCTGGTCAGGCTGGTAGGTATTGAATTAATAAGTGACGTGGAAATATTTTGATTAGATACAGTCCACACTTCTCCCCGTGACCAAGCTTATGCTTTTGCAATCACCCTCGCCGACGCTTCTGGCTCTCCTTTACAATTACATCATGAGATTCTGATTCTGACAGCTTTCCTCAGAGTATTTTTGTACCACAGCCCTTATTGCGTCTGGAAATAAGGTCAACTATATTTAGTCCAAATAATTCGATCTGACAAATTCGATTAACTCTGTCCGCACAGCGTGGTGCAAAAAAAAAAATTCCCTGACCGAAGAAATCATGTTGAAGAAAAAGGGTTTTCTGGTAATTCTCAAGGAGGAGCCTCTTGATTCACTTAAGAGCATCAGTAAACGTGGTCACAGAACAAAAACGGCTCGGTCATGGATGGAGTTTGAAAAGGCCATGAAGGAAGATGATCTAATGAAGCATTTGACAACTTTTTGTGCCTATTAAACCACACAGGCTGATGCTACCAGCCCTCATATACATTTAAATCGCATCAGAATGGTCCTTAAGCATTATTCAGAAGATGCTGCAAGATGGCTGTCATATAGAGCATCACCGTAGCAGTACCATATAAAGATGGTTTGGGACCCTTACATGGATATCCCTTGTTCGGCTACCATTAGAGGTTTATCAGGCACACCCCACTGGACACTGGATATTTAGTTTGATTGATACATTTTCAGCTAACCAGAACAAGCATATTCATTACTCTAATTTCTTACTCATAAAAACGTAAATCTTTACCCTAGTCAGGGTGAAGGTGGATCTGGGGCCTATCCCTAAAACACTGCGCATGAGGTTGGAATACGGCCTGGGTGAGAAGGCAGTTAATCGCAGGACAACTTGCACATTCACTCACTCAGTCACACCTACTGTAGCAATGGAACCTCCAAAAATGTGGTGAAAAATAGATGCACGATTTCACCCAAAAGAACACCGTTTATATCTGATTGCATGCATCAAGCACAGCACAAAAAGTGGGAAAAACAGCACTTTAGGAACAAAAAAGGCCACTCTGTCTATCATCCAAAGAAAGCAAGAAAAATTGGGACAGTTTATCCCTGGAGGCAAAAACAGGCATGACAAACAAAAATTAGACAGACTCTCAGGAAATGAACTGGGCCTGCAATGAGTCCTACAGGAGATCAAGAATAGCGATTGTTTGTACTGTTCCCATAGACAGATGCGCCCCTTTCACGAGCTGGCGACAAGTTATCCATCGATTTTTAAAGGATCAAGGATTTCACTCTCTGAAAGTAAGGTACCAGTGAAAAGTATGGTTTCCCCGATTTTTCTCCCTAATTTAGTCGTGTCCAATTCCTCCACGTCACTAGGGGGCTCCCACATTAAGGCTACTACTACCACTCAGCTGGGAGTGCCGAATCACGTGTTTCCTCTGAACCATGTGACGTCAGCCGACCGCATCTTTTCGAACTGCACCATCGTGGGCGGAGCAACACAATCCTCTCCTTCCGCTTGCGTGAGCTCACAGACTCCCCTGATTGGCTGTAGAGCCGTGATTAATGTGGGAGCACCAAGTACCTCTCATCCCTCCCCTATGAGAGAGCTCGGCCAATCAGCTCTCTCTAGGCCTCCGGCTGCGAGAGGTTACAGCACCACCTCGGGAATCGAACTGGCGCACTTTACAATATACTCTACGACATACAGTAACCTACAATGGTGTGACTGATCAACTTTTTCAAAATCTAAGCGATTTGATTCAGGACTCATTTGTATGTGCTTGAATGCTTTGAATCTTCTGAGAGTCAACTTGTGATGTGTCTGCATATTTACAGACATGTGGATTAAAGCCACATACAGTACTGTAGAAGAGCCAAAAACAAAGAAAACTCAATAGACTGAATAAAAACCATTAAAATGGATTGTCTATTCACTTCAAAGGTTTTCGTAGCTGCTCAACACAAAAATCTTTTTTTTCCCCCACTGAAATTGTTTAAGTTCATGAATCTAACCCGATCACTCTCCATTTGACACACGCCATATTCGTGGAACTGGAATCAACTGGCACATGGTTTGTATCTCATTTCACGTCTCTCTGTTTTCCTGCTTCCTGTAGCATGTGCAACCCCAAAGCTGGGTGCTGTGAACAGACTCAGATAAGAAGCTGACAGGTGATTTATGAAGAGGTACACTGCTGAGACCTTCATGAGAAACTGGGAAGACTGGGGACCAAGTTATCATGACAAATTACAGTCTGCAAAAGGATCTCTAGGAATAAAGAATGTCCTTATCAGGGGGCTTTTGACTTGTTTAGAACCAGCATGTAATCTGCGCAATATAACCTCAATTAGATACAGGGTTAGCCTGCAGTCACGTGTTGATTTCTTTAATGCATTTTATTCATTTTCTCTATCCTATTGAGATTTGCAGTGGATCCTGGGAACCCTGGGTGTGAGGTGCAAGCACATCTGGGACTTCAGTCCACTGCATGCACATACTGTGGTTCACATTTCTGGGGAATTTAGAGTACCTACTAGAGTGTACTACTGATGAAACTGGGGGACATAAAAGAAACACACATGGGTGAGAACATGTGGAACAGGAGAGACTAGGGGAACATGAGAAGCGTAAGGCGGAATCAATGTATGAGTTACTAAAATTTTAAAATGTACTATAAATAAATAAATAAGTCATTTCATTATTTTCACATACAAGTACAGTGTTTTATTGAAAACTGAGCTTGTTTTGGGGGTTGGACTTGATTTTGCCATGCAGCTTAAGCAAACCTGCGAGAAGGTAAAGATGCATAAGTGATCTGAAATTATATGAAAATAACATTTAGTCTTCACAACCATTCGCCAAAAAAATGCCTGTTGTTCACAGTTTATAATGAAGTAATGTCTTAAGAATGCTACATGCATATGCATTACGTGTTCAATTAACTATGATGGTAATAGCTGTGAGCGGGAAATGATTCAGAGTGGTATTAACAGGAAGGTTCTGCGTTAAATGTAATGCCATTTGAGGTTTTTAACCTCATTATGGATTCATCCGCATGTCTGTCAGTGTCTGGAATAGCTGTTGAATATCTGATGAGGTTCATGAATAATTCCTCTTTATGAAAAACCGCTCAAAAATCAATCTATATATACTAGAAGAAGATTTTTCTGGTGGGGGGGGGGAGGGGGGTGTAGGAAAAAGAGATATGTATTGCATATCATCAATCATCTATGACTTTTTGAGTTTCAGCCAGTGCAGGCCAAAGTTAATATTTGACAGAGTTGACATTATACATTTATGTCTCCTTGTATTGCTTACTCTTCCAACACTATATGGAGTCACTTGTGGGTGGTGCAGACCTGGCAAATCACCTACATTATTCTAAATCATTTTTCTAGTGAACGCTGAAGTACTACTTCACGTCATGCACTCAGGTAAAAAATAGAATTGTATGAACTCTTCAATGTATATGTAATTTATGTATAAGTTCTTAAGTCTAACTGACAAAATTAAAAGGTATCGATTGTAAATCAGACTCTCACTTTACATGCCGATGGAAAACAAGCGCCTTTTTCACCAAGAAATGTGCAATATACTGTACTGTACAATGTAATGTAATGTAATACAACACAGGTGGCACTGTGGCATAGTGGTTAGCGCTGTCGCTTTGCACCTCTACAGTAGGTCTGTGTTCATGGAGTTTGCACGCTCTCCATGTGTTTGGTGGGTTTCCTCCGGGTACTCCGGTTTCCTCTGACGGTCCAAAAACATGCAGATTGGTCTAATTGGCGTTCCCGGGGCTCAGAGGTAGATTTCTTGGCCCGCATTCGATTCGCAGGCAATGCCCAAACCCAAGCCACTGGAAGCAGCGCCAGTGCCAAGCCCGGATAAAAAGGGAGAGTTGCGTCAAAAAGGGCATCCGGTGTAAAACCTGTGCCAACTTGTTGTGCGGATCAGTTGTCCGCTGTGGCGACCTCTCAATGGGAGCAGCCGAAAAGATTGACAACAACAGTCTGGCATTCCTAAATTGCCCGTACTGTGTGAATGAGCATGCTGGCATCCTGTACCCAGCCTCATGCCCTAAGTCTCCTGGGATAGGCTCCAGGCCCACCGCCACCTTGTATACACGGAAAGCGGTATAGACGATGAGTGAATGAGTAATACTATGCAATACAATACAACACTTGAACAATATCACATGGGAGGGTTGTGCTGTTGTGCCGAATATCTGCACCTTCTGCCTAGAACCGCATCACAGTTGTGCTAATATTTAGTACAACAGTTTGACCCTGAGTGTGATACCGCTTTGATAGAACAGTTCTAGCATCATTTACTATCCACTGATTTATTTTGCTCCGCTAACACATACAGTATCCTTCCATGACTGGTGAAAATAACTAACCGTGACTGGCAGAACTGGTGCCCAATAGTTATTGTAATTACCAGGGATAAGAGTGGTTTTAAAATGTTACATGTTAATGTTTCAAATGGTGTGGAGAATAAAGCATGGAGGTGGTGGACAAGCCTGTAAATCTCATAAAAAGTTACTGGAGCTCATGTTCTAAAGCAGGATCTTACGGGTTCTGGAGTTAAATCTCAAATAGTGTTAAATGTGTAGTGTTAAACTGTTGTATAAAAGCAATATCACACACAAGGTCATGCTGTTGTGCGCTGATGCCTTCGGCACTCTGGCTGCACCCTCGTGCCTGTGATCACATCACAGCCGTGCCGATTACCAGCACAATACAGTAGCTCCCTCTTATGATCTGAATATTGTTGATTTTCTTTCATTATTTGGTATGATGTTTTCCCAATTGTGTAAAATGTTTATCCTGAGAATGAAAAAACAAACATTTCTATTACAACAATTCAATTTAAAACATTTATGCATATAGAGTTTTTCATTAGATAAAGCAGCATAAAGAAAAAGTCCCATGACCAAAAGACTGACAATGATGTATATTGTTTGTTTGTTTGTTTGTTTTTTAATGACCCCGTTTATCTGTAATTCCGTGCCTTACTTGCTAACTGCGTATGTATTGTGTGTCCCGCTCAGGAAGAAAACATTCTGGTTATTCATCAGCCAGACTGGAGTGAAGGAGAGAAGCCTGGGTGAGTTTTCGACTTTGTAAATTCGTGATGTGATTTTTAGTTTTATTCTGCTCCCATTCATAGCGAGTGAACACTGCAAATTGATTGTGCTCCTGCTGTTCGTCTTAAACCCTGGCTTACACAACACCTTATCTCTCGGAGAAGATTTCGTTTCAGCTTTACACTTTGTCGCATTATTTGGATGCAGACATCATTTGCGTGGCTGCCTTATCTTGAGCTTAACCGCTCGCTCTTTAGGTGTTACGCGGGATCTCTCCGGTTTCAGTGAAAACCGATGAACCTCTCGAATCTGCCGAGACTGCCAGTGCTCACGGTGTGTGAGCAGCCGCCCCAAGCTAACAACGTGGCAAAGGGAAATCTATTCCCTTTTTAATTAATTAGCACATCGTTAAAAGCATTAATTGAGATTCTGCTGAAGTTCATCCTCAGTGCTTTGCCATGCACAGGGTCAAAGACAAGCCACACAACAGTGTGCTGCCAAAGCAAAGGCCACATATGGTCCACACCGCCAGCTAAATGCACACCTGGATATAGCGCTTTGCATAGAATCAAATAACCACTTTATTTGGAATACCTGTAACCCCTGCTAAGCAGTCGACCAATCATAAAATCAAGCAGCTAGAGCATCATGAGCTTCAGTAAACGTTCACATCAAACATCAGAATGGTGCCAGATGGGGTGGTGTGAAAATATCAGAACCCCATGGGATTTTCCAATCATATTTCACACCCTCTAGGTTTTATGCAAATTAGTGTGGAAAACAACAAAAACAAAAACAACAAACAAACAAACAGAAAAAAACCCCAGTGTGGAAGAAGCCACCCCAAGCTAACAACGCCACAAGAGTTTCATTTGCATAAAGACCTTGTTGAGGGTAGAGGTCAAACACAGCGGCCATACTGTTAAGAACGGACAGAAAGGCTACAGTAATCCGTACACCAATCTCTAAAACCGTGATGAGGAGAGAAGCACAAGAGAATGCACAAGATGTTGAATGACCTTGAGGCGGTTGGGCTACAATAGCAGAAAAGCACATCAGGTTCAACCTCGGTGAGGCAAAAACAGGAATCAGGCTATAGTGGGCACAGGCCCACTTAAACCACCTGAAGCTTGAGTATTGCACTCCTAATGAAGTGGCTGGTGAGAGTATAACTGTAATTCAACCCAAGAATGCAATCTTCAGGAAAAACAGAATGAGGACAGAAGCAAAAATACAGGCCAAGCAGATCTTGCTAGGGGTAATCGCAAGTCAAAAGCACTTGACTGGCGATCAAATGCATGCTGAACAAAATATATTGTACTCTCTCTGCTACAGGAGACGATGAACTCATGAACTTGTATGCTTAATATTAAAATATACAGCTTTTTAAAAAAAAAGGATTCTAGCCAAATTATACACAGTAATCCTTAAAGTGCAAATGTGTTGAATGCTGATGGACTTATGCTCCCCGATGCTTACATGTTTACCCCTCTCACTACACTTGAAATATATTTATTTAAGTAAATTTATTTAAGACTTTAGGGCGTACCCTGTCCAGGAACGATTGCCCCCCCACACACACTCCCCACCCCCCACCCCCCCACACTCCCCTATTCGACAGCGTTCACATTATGTTTGCCCTCCATTATTGGGTACATTTGCGTATTTACACTCTGGTGTAGGGTGGCAGTACAGTATACACAGTATACACCGACTTGGGTTGTGAGCCACCATTAAACACAAGAAAAGAAAAGAACGAGGAAGTTAACCTTCACACTTTATTGTAAAAAAATGTACTGTAGATTCTAACGAACTGTTCTGTAGTTCCCTGTTAACTTAAAATGTCCCCGCTAGCCGGCTAATTATGTCTCTAAGTTAGCTAGTAAGTTTTTCGTTAATTTATGTTGTAAATCTATGTTGCAAGTACTGTAGCACCTTGGTCCTGGAGGAACAATGTTTTTGTTTCACTGTGTACTAACTGTATATGGTTGAAGTGACAATAAAAGCCTACTTGACTTGACTTGATAGGTAACACACAAGCTGTCATGATGACCTGGTCATCCCATAGCATTCAGGTCATCAGCTGACTTCATTTTATCGCCACAGAATGTTGCTGAACCTAGAACCTCCAGAGGCTTGTACAGTGGCCACTATGCTTGATGGGTGTATCGCTTAATGCGCTTCCATTCTTACCCTGACCTGACACTTCCCTTCCCTGTTATGCAACTTTCCCAAGTGTTTAAAGTCTCTTTTAGCATTTGCTTGTATTTGGAGTTGATGGGGTATTGGCATAAAAGTTAAAAAGATTGAGAAAATAATCAGAGTAGAGCGTACAGTACAGAAGAGAAGGTGAGAAATGAGTCAGGCTTAGAGTAGAGATGATGCATGGGCTGAATCCAAATTGTCCAGATGAGTCCAGATTGACTCAGTTCCAGAGTGATGCCTAGTGCCTACCGTACAAGCCTATAGGGCAGTGTTATCATCTATTGTTGCTTCTGTTGGTCAGGTCTAAGTTCAGCAACATTACAGTACGTGTCCAAAAAATGAGGCCAGCTGATGACCTGAATGTGCCTACTGACCAGGTTTTTCCATTTATGGACCTTTTCCTTCCCTGATGGCATGGGGTATATTCCGAGCCGATGATGCCAGAATTGATCATGCTCAAATTGTGAAAGAGCGGTTCAGGGAGTATAAGACATGGATTGGCCCCACACATGGATTGGCCCCACTGAGAGTTCAGATCTTTGTTCTATTGAGAATCTTTGGGTTCTGCTGGAGTAGGCTTCACGCTCGCAGTCCGACTCTCTCGTCGTCAATATAAGATCTTGGAGATAAATGAATGCAACTCTGGATAAAAATGTATGTTTTGACATGGGTGGAAACCATTCAAGGCAATCAACAAATGGAACAAACTAGCTTATTTTTCCGTATAGTATAATTGATTGTGTTCCTGTAACAGCATACTTAATTGTGTTTCAGTCATTTTTAGGCCTTATCACTTTCTATATTATCATAGCGTGCCATATGTGACTCTCATTGTAAGTGAATTGAATCAACACATTTTTTGGTCTTTTCTCAGTATAGGGCAATGTGTTGAAATTCTTGCCTGAGGTGATGACTGTACGCTACAGATGCACTCGATGGAGATAACACTGCAAATGCTGTAGTATAGAGTGCTCGATAATATTCATTCAGGGAAAGCACGCTTACACTTCAGTTTGCTTTTTCATTTAGCTGATCAATTCACATAATTCACATCATATGTTAAAGTTCCGTTATGCCTTCTTTAATTTTATTCACCTCTGTATAGGATGCTCTGACTCACTGCCTTTCAGCTCCAGCAGAACAACTAAAGCATGTCTTTTTAAATTTAATTTGGTCTCATGCTGGGAAATTAAAAGTGCCACCACTGATTAATGCTGGATCTTTTGCAATGGCTGCACTTGTGACCCCGTGGTGTCACCTTCAAAGTAAATGGGGTTTCTGGAACAAACTGTATAGAGCGAAAACAATGAGAATGTGTGAATAGGTTAGCTTGTGGTTTGCGGAAAGGTAAGGAAACAACTTTAGATCACAGGATTAACACAGCTGCTGGCCAAACACATGTGGATTCAGTCGCAGGAGATTATTGTAGTCGTTTAAATTGCATTCTGTAGATATTTTTGGAATTTAAAAAAAATTGTAGCTTTGTAAGAAATAAAATATGACGGGACATACCTTTATGGGAAAATAATCACCAACAAGGTGGAGTGATGCAGCCATGTGCATAGAAAGGTCATTATTGAATTGCATTCATGAACTTTTCCAACCACATTTCTTCTGTGAAGTTAACAATTCAGCCCTATTGTTCCAGGTTTTAATATTAAAGGGTTGCACAGTTTTAACCAAATTCCAGTCATTGTAATGTTTTCTCTTCTTGAAGAATTTGTCTCTCACAGGCAGTGTCACCATAAGTGGATAAAATGCATGAATGACCTTAATCAGACAAAAAAAAAAAAAAAAAAAAAAAAAACAGAGTATATGTTAAAAAACAACAACAACACCCAGCTATGTCTTGTCATTGTGCATGTGGAAATGCTTTTACATTTAATGCACAATGCGACAAGACCCCACAGGATTAAAATTCAACAGATGTGTGGGCATAAGAAAACCACTTGTTAGTAAGGGCTAATTGGGGGAAAAAAAAAAAAAACATAAAAAATCTAACTGTGGAAAAGGTCAGAGTCCCGATTGCCCCTGTTACAGAACGATGGGGCAATCAGGGTGTATTTCCAATTATTCTGCTCTGTTAACTTCTGGGTTCCAGTATTGAATCAAACCAAATAGTGTTAAATATAAACCTAGTTGGCCAAAACACACTATTGCTGCTAATTGTATATATATATAAAATGTGTGTGGCAAAGAAGCTACTTCTGAAGTTTATGCAAAATATAATTGACCAAATAGATATATAAAACCAAAAATATAAAAAAAAAAATATATATATATAAAAAAATAGATATATAAAATAATATATAAAACCAAATAGTGTTAAATATAAACCTAGTTGGCCAAAACACACTATTGCTGCTAATTGTATATATATATATGTGTGTGTGTGTGTGGCAAAGAAGCTACTTCTGAAGTTTATGCAAAATATAATTGACCAATCTTGATTCCCTAAAAAGTAGCTACCTTGCTAACTTCAGCTGTTTGGGAGAGAATAACAATTTAAAATGCTAATTATTATATTATATTTCTTTATGAATATCGATCACAAAATTGGTTTAAGCTTCTAAAAAATTATTGCTTAAATTAAAGCAAAATAAAGGATTTTCCCCCCGAAAAATCTGTCCTTAGCTACTGTATGTAAAATTCATGTTACAATATCTTAACAATTTTGCATTTTAGAATAATACACCTTTACAGGTTTATGTCTTTCCATGTGAAATGTAAACGGGCAAAGTTTCATCTGAATGACAGTTAAGATCATTGAAAGATTTAAAGTCACGAAAAGTTAATGACACTACATCCTACAGTAGGTGAGATACTTTTTTTTAGCACCGATACCATGCTTTGACTGCCCTATGTAGGGTGTACAGTCCCTTTTTCCACACGCCAAGCAGTGCCCTTGATCAGGGGTTAAGGCGATTTGAGATTCAGCCTTGTGTTAGAAGCTAGTTTTTTTATTTATTTCTTTGCTCACGTTAGCTGTGAACAAAATGGTAACATGAGTCATGACGTCATCAGATGTGTTTACTTTCTGAAAGTGCTTCCATAAATGTGAGACTTGGCAGGCAGCTGCTCTTCCTTCTTTCAATCACATAGTCCAGTGTGGACCGTAGCGACCTACTTTCACCCGTGTTAATAAGCATGAACTATGATATGTTTCATGTTATTCTTAGACACTTTTAGGCTTTGCAATTTCTGCCAAGAACACTCATGAAGCAGTTTATACTGGACATCATTTAATTTTTTTTAACTTTTGTTTTGTTGTGCATACAGTACAGTATTTATATGTGATATGAATATGTCTTTATTTTGTAGGTTGTCATGAATTTGAAATGTTCGACGATAGCTTGATGAAGTTGAAGTGTAATAGAAACATTAAGATGAATAATCAGCGGTAAAGCAATAACCATGGTGTTATATATTTCCTCAAGGCATCAGGGGCGGATCTACCCGGGGTGGCACGGGGTGGCAATTGCCACCCTAAGAAAAAGTCTTGCCACCCCATTTGCCACACCAGCACTAGTGTCCTAGTGTTCTAAAAATAAAAGAGTTTTTAAATTTATCTGACGTTCCAATCCAGATATCAGGTTCAAGTCAATCACACATCAGCCTTTATTTCATTTTTATAGGACAATGTACCCTAGTGTATACACCGAATAAGAATAGCGTTCCTTGAATCCACAAAAACCATGCAAGGATGCTTGCTTCAGTGTTGCCTCCCCTCATAATGTTAATGCCACCCCCTTGCCACCCCATGAATAATTTTCTAGATCCGCCCCTGCAAGGCATACTATTTAAATCACAGGTTACAGCAATGGACTTCTGATATACCAAGCAAGACACTGCAATGAATACCATGTTAAAACATATTTGTTTTGTTCCTCTGCCTCAGAAGAAATTCTACGACGTGTTTGGGGGGCAGCGAGGAATTGATCTCAGAAAGACCGCATGACACAAATTTTATTCTTAACCTTCCCAGGTCAAGACTGTGTTGATACGGTGTTTATAGTGTTTCATTTTTAATTGCAATGTTTTTTTTTTTTTATTGCAATGGTAATTATGGTTTGGTACTGTACAATATTTGTTAACTGTTTGATTTAAAAGAAAATAAATATGTTCTTAGTCCTTAATAGGTCTTTTCGTTTATATGTGTAGTCCATTGGTAATTTTCATATTAGTGAACTCTAAATCTACTTAAAGTGCTGTTAAATGAACATTACTGTGCAGAAGTCTTGATCTATTTCTCTCTTGTGTTCATTTTTTGCTTACAAAGAGCTAGGATGTCTTGTATTTTTAATGTAGTCTTGAGGAATAGTTCTCCAGGCTTCTTGAAAGACTTTCTTTGGCTCTTATTTTTGAAAAGTGTTTGCCTCTCATTTTCAGTAAATTCCCTGTACCTGAGAAATTTTACAGTGACCTATGATGATGACGGATGAGTACGCACGATCAGGCCGGTGATTAGCATCCTGGAGACGCTGAATGCTGAGTGGTTGGAACAAAACGAGAGGGGAAATGAGGTCGCTGCTGAGGTTGTTACAGTACATACATTTTTTTAAATAGTATCTTTAGTCAATTTGCAGCCTGTTACATTAAAATAATTGTTTCCATTTCTTATATAACTACTACCTATGAATTCTTTTTACAGTATACTACTGCAGTAGTACAGTGATATAAGTAAACTTACTACATAAAGTATACTTGGGGAAAATCATTTGAACTTTACTTGAATTTATTAAACGTTTACGTTAAAAAAATTATTCAAAAAGTATCATTTTTGTAAGAGCTCCTATCTGAGTGTAAAAAAAAAAATAAAATTACTCACAAATAATATCACCTTAACGATTATATTATATATTTTTTTTACTGATACATAACTATTTTAAAAAATGATGATTAGTTTTAAATTATGTGTTTTTCAACAACTTTTGTTCTGCTTTTATCTGCTGTGATATAAAATATATTAATAAATATATTAAATACTCTAGTGACAATACGTTCTTGGATGGTGGAGACAATGCAGTGAAAGCATTTGGCACTTGAGGAAGCAGCTCTTTGAGAGGAAATATGAAAATTCAGCTTCACTGAAGGGCTGGATATTACATTGCTCTTTTCATTAAAATGTGAAGTGCTGCTGGGGTGTTTTGCTGCGCAGTCATTTTGCAGTCCTTTTTCCCCCATTCCCTTTCCAAAGACGCCTTCCACTGCTGCAATTAATGACTCATTTTAGACAAGTGGTTGGTCCATGCTGTTAGGACCTTGAGTCACCTTCCTCAGAAAGTAAGTATGGCAACATAGTTTGGGTTTTTAACACATCTTAAGGAATACTCAACATTTCAGACAGAAATGGCTTTGATTCTCAGCATGACCCTCAGGAGCACGCCTCTTTCCAACACAATGTGGCTGCACTACAATTTACACACATTAGCTAATTGCTTGCTATTTTTTTTTTCTCATAACAGTAACTTTTCTGCCCGTTATTATGTAATTCAAGAAGGCTCATTATGGGAAAAATAGATTTAAAAAAAAAATCAGTAGCTAGTTTTAGATAACGCAGGTTTGACGTTGCAGTAATTGAGAAAATTAGTCCAAGTTGTAATAGGAGCCTCATCACAGTCACTCCAATAAATACGTTTCATTGATAAACTACTAGCACTCTGAGACACACACAGGGTTTTATCTATAACTACTGTATGATTAGTTGTTAGGGGTTTCTGACATTGTGTGTGTATCTCTTACATCTCTTTGTCCTCTTTTTGTACAGTGCTAGTAAAAAATTTGCGCATGCCTTCTCCTTAAGTGTTTTTTCTCATTTTTTTTTCTTTTTTCAACACTTTAAACTAATATTAAGATAATATTAGCCAAACTATGAAAGAACACAGATGGAATTCTGTAGTACACATAAACCTGTTAAATTCCTCATTTCTATTCATACACACTCACATTTCATACAAACCTAAATCATTCTTTTGATTGTGTAAAGCTGCTTTGTGACAATGGCAATTGTTCAAAGCAATATACAAATAAAATTTAGTTGAATTGAATTAAACAACTCAAAAGTTCCTTTGATTCCCTTTAGATTGAACAAAATACCTACATTTATCGATGATGACAGCATTCTCTCATCAGATTCACTCAGCTGAGTAGTCACCTGGAATGGTTTTTAGGTCACAGGTATGCCTTCTCAAGAGTTGTCTTCTGCAGAGGAAGGGTGGGTATAGAGTCAATAGCCCTATTAGTGCTACTACAACTACTATACAAATCTATATTATGGCACAAAACACTCAGTTAAGTAAAGAGCAAAGGCATGCATCATTACTTTAAGAAATGAAAGTGAGTCAATCCAAAACTCCCAAGTAATTTGAATGTACCCCCGAGTGCGGTCACCAAAGCCATTAAATGATATGATGAAACTGGCTCGAAGACCAAGAGCTATCCCTGCTGCAGAGGATAAGTTTATTGGAATGACCAGCACCTGAAATTAGCCCACATACAGTACATGCTTCTCTGAGTTCAAGCAGCAGACATCTGTTGTGAGTCCGAATTTGAGATTTTTGGTTCTAACCACTAAGTCTGTGATTGATAGATGTAGAGAGGGTGATTAGGTGGGTCCTGAATGTGTGGTTCCTACTGTGAGGCATGGAGAAGCAGGTGTGATGGTGTGGGGGTGCTTTGCTGGTGACACTGTTAGAGTTGAAACCGAGGGCACCACAATTGTGGGACCGTCATTTTTTTCCCAACAGGACAATGACCCAAAATCAATGACTTGGTTATGTACGAGCTATTTGTCCAAGAAGGAGAGTGATGGAGTGCTGCATCAGATGACCTGGCCTCCACATTCACCCAATCTAAATTCCATTGAGATGGTTTGGGATGAGTTGGACCAGAGTGAAAGAGAAGCAGCCAACAAGTACTCAACACCTCTGAGAGATCCTTTAAGACTGTTGGAAAACCATTCCAGGTGACCACCTCATAAGGCTGACTGAGAGAATGCAAAGTTGTCATGAAAGCAAAAAAAAAAAAAAAAAAAAAACATATTCTTATTTAACATGTTTTTGTTGACTACATAATTCCATATTTATTCTATCCTAATTCCAGTGATTTCAGCATTAATATACATATACAAAAAGTTGAAATCAACAACAACAAAAAAAAAGAAAAAACATTTGAATGGAAATGAATAAAAACTTCCTATGGCTTACTGGAACCCTTTTGTCTCCCCAGTACATGCTAATGTGCTTCCTATCATCCGTCTGTCTCCAGGACTCCATACAACTTTCTCTCTTTGTTGTCCCTGAAACATACAGTATTGATGACTTAAAAGGTTCTTTTGTGGTGAGGAATGTACATGACACACTGGGTGTCTGAAAAAAGTTAACGTATCATCTCTTTACTGAAAATAAACAGAGATCATCATACACTGTCATCATGCATGCTGTTTGGTATCTCTCCTGGCAGGTAAAGTGTACCGAGGCGAAGCAGACACATAAAGCAATAATTCCTATAATTAATGTAAAAATTATCACTAGCCTAAGCAGCACATTCCAAAAAGGTAATTTTGTTAAAAAAAACCCAAAGAAACTCTCTTAATAGTAAAGACGCACATGCAACTATTTACACCACGTCCCAGCAGTGCCACTCCCTGAGCCATGTCCTGCTCTGTTTGTGCCAAGCCCTGCTCTGCCTAAGCCATGCTCTGCTCTCCTCAAACGGTGCCCTGCACTGCCTGAGCTAAAGCCTGCTCTGCCTGAACCATGCCCTGCTCAATCTAGTGGATATTGTTCCCAGAAGAGTGGACGCTGTTATAGCAGCAAAGGGCAACTCCTTTTTAATGCTGATGATTTTGTAAAGGGTTGCTCCACAAAACATCTTGTAATGGTCAGTGGTCCACATGTTTTTGGTTATACAGTGTAAATCAACAAAAGGTCTTCCCGGGCCTCCGAGTGGCGCAATGGTTAAAGCGCTCGCCCTATCATCCGGAGATCGCTAGTTCGAATCCCGGGTGGTGCTGTAACCTCTCGCAGCCGGAGGTCTAGAGAGAGCCGAGATTGGCCGAGCTCTCTCAGAGGGGAGGGATGAGAGGTACTTAGTGCTCCCACATTAATCACGGCTCTACAGCCAGTCAGGGGCGTCTGTGAGCTCGCGCAACGGAGGGAGCGGATAGCGCTGTCCTCCGAGTGTGTTACGCCGCCCCCAACGGTGCGCGAGCAAGCAGTTCGAAAAGATGCGGTCGGCTGGCGTGACGTGGTTTGGAGGTAACACGTGATAGTCTTCGGCCCTCCCGGCTGAGTGGTAGTAGTAGCCTTAATGTGGGAGCCCCCTAGTGACGGGGAGGAATTGGACACGACTAAATTAGGGAGAAAATCGGGGAAAAATCCAAAAAAAAAAAAAAAAAAAAAAAGGTCTTCCCAACAGCTTGACATAAACCTACATAAATGGTTATTTCAGTAAGTGTCAGCATTCATTAAGATTGCTGTTTTGACGTTTTTATTAAGGCCTTGGTGTACTTCTACTTTCTAATACTGTATAATAATTAGTTAATTTATTTTTTTTAATTGATAATGTTCTTGATTTATAAACCATGGTGTCCATAAAACTACACTAGCTATGATGATTGGTAGAATGAGAAATTACAATTGTAACACTTCAGTGACACCATATGATGATTGAAGACGGTCAAGCGTATACTGTATTTCGTACATAACAAATAAGGGTTCTGGGCAACCTGCAGTGTAGCCAATCCATTTCTTTTTCTCCTTACACACTCCATATTGTGTCATACAAAAGATCAAAAAGTGTCCAACTAACCCACAAAGTGTTCATGACATTGTGTAAAAGGGACTATAAAAGTCAGAACACATCCACAATCACTCACTCATAGCCTGGAGCCTATCCCAGGAGACTTAGAACATGAGTCAAGGTGCACCCTGGATGGGGTGAGAATCCATCGCAGAACATGCACATATACACACACACTACAACCAATTTGGGAATGCCAGTTAGCTTAATCTGAATGTCTTTGGACTGTAGGTGGAACCTGGAGTACCCAGAGGAAACCCACCAAGCACAGGCAGATCATGCAAACTCCATGCACATGGACTCAAGGTGGCAATCGAACCCGGATCCTGGAGGTGCAAAGCGGTAAGGACAATCCAGATAATAAGAATAATTTATTTTATGAAATGAAATTGCTATACAACAATTAATATTTAGAATGAAGTCTTTTATTTTTCAGGCTGGGACAAACGTCTGCACTACGCATTGTTACTTGCTCAGTGCATGCCTGCTTGATTGCTTCCTGAAGATTATGTACAAGAAGACAGTTTCATGACTGCCACTGCATTCTTCACCATATTCCAGCAGTTATATTGGGTTTAGGTCTGAAAATGACCCAGGCCATGGCTCCAAGAGTTCACATAGCCAGTTTTTTGATAGTTTTTCAGTTAATTAGCACAACTCTTCAGCCAAATAGGGTTGACTTAATAAGTGAAATCACCTGATTTGTGCAACCAGAGAGTTATAATACAGTACATGCCATATAGCATGCTTGCTTATTATTTTGGCCACCATTGTACATGTTTATGTAATTTCTAATAAGAAGCTCATGAAAAGCTGTACACTGCTAAAGTGCGATACATTTTCATCATTCACACATTGTCTGTCCCACATTACCAATAATTTCCCTAGGTGTAATGCAGACCTTTATCCTGCCTATATCTTACATTGTTGACATCAAAGGAAATTAATATCAATTTAAATATACAAGAAGTCACTTAAAGCTACAGGAGTCAGAAACTCCCAACTTCTGGCTCAAAAAACTGATAATTCAGTTGACGAGCAACACTTAAATGGAAGCTCCAGCTCTCTGGTGGGAGGATATTTGCGTGTATTCGGTGGCTGAACCACACTCTGTTTTCAGCTTCTTGCTAAATATTCCTAGCCTGTCAGACAACATTTACATAATTAGCCTTAGAATATAGGGGTAGTGTCCAAGCATAAATTATTTGCAGGCAAGCGAATATACTTTATTTACTTCTTGCTCTTGGTGAACACAGACTCCGTGACTACATCTGAACCATTTAACACCGCCATGATACTGATTAGATTAAACCCATTCGTTGAAATTTTAATGGGAGGAGAGATAATGTTAAGGGATATGTGTGTTTAAATTCCATTGCATGTGTCCTGGAGAAGTGGTGGACATTAACAGAGCTGTGACAAGTGCACAAGGACCCTGCGGCAATCATGCGTCATATCACATCACAGAGGGTGAGTGAAATATCACCCTCTGACAAAATCCAGACGACACAGTGTCAGAGGACAAAGCTCACAGAACTGACATGTCCTCTCTTCTTTTTTTTTGGTTCCTTGCAATACACATATTTGCTATCTCTCTCTCTCTCTCTCTCTCTCTTTCACACACACACACACACACACACACACACACACACACACACACACACACACACACACACACACACACACACACACACACACACACACACACACACTTAGGGCACGAGATGGGGAAGACCCTGGATGGGGTGCCAATTCATCATAGGGCAAACACACATACATTCACACACTACGGCCAATTTGGGAATGCCAATTAGGCTAATCTGCCTAAAACCAGGCAGGAGGAAACCCACCAAGCACAGGGAGAACATGCAAACTCCATGCACACAGAACCAAGGTCTGGTGAGAAGAATAAACCATGGATGTGGTGCACAGTCCTGTAAATTTCTTATGATTCTTTTTGTATTTCCACTTATTCTGCTTGAGACTGGCTTCAGCTAACTAACTGTTCCAAGGTTGAGTCCTAAATTGAGTAAAATGGAAAGCTAGTGTGCTATGTAGGGTGTACAATCCCTCTTCTTCAACACACCATGTTGGGCCTTCCTTCAGGGGTCAGAGACGGATTTGAGATTCAGCGTTAGTTCAATTCAATTCAATTTAATTTGTATAGCGCTTTTAACAATTGACATTGTCACAAAGCAGCTTTACACAATCAAAAGAATCATTTACGTTTGTATGGAATGTGAATGTGTATGAATCAAAATGATAAGAGAGTCCCTGATGAGCAAGCCGAGGACAACGGCGTCAGTGGCAAGGAAAAACTCCCTGAGATGGCAGTAGGAAGAAACCTCTAGAGGAACCAGAGGAACCAGACTCAACAGGGAACCCATGGTCATTTTGGTGATAACGGATAATTCGGATAGTTGGCTTTGTTGCTCATGTTAGCCGTGAACAAAGTCGCGGAGGTGAGTCATGAATGTCTCTGTGCTTTAAAGAAGCAAAAGCCTGCACTCCCGTTAACTAGCAGCAATGAAAGCTCGAAACACAGCACCTTGTTCCAGAGACAATTTGAAATGGAGCAATTATTGAGGAGACAAAGTGTTGTTTAAGATGACATAATGTTATCAGGCGCGCTTTCTTCCTGAACATGCTTCCATGATTTGCTTTGAATGTGGCTTTTGGCAGGCAGCTGCTCTCCATTCTTTCCAGTACTGTGTACCACCACCGAATCTTTTAGTGGTATGCAGTACCGGAATGTGCAACCTACTTTCACTCATGGGCACATGGCTCATTAATTTTGACACATGTCTCTTAAAACAATTGATTTGTTTTTATTCATTTTTACCTAACTGTTCTTTCTCGTTGTCTCTCTTGTATTTGTCTGTGCGACAGGTTGAAATGTGGTCATATTTTGTTACAAATTATAGAGACACTGTAAGTCCACTGTACTGTACTGTAAGTGTTACAGTTTGTCATAGCATTAAGTCTGTGATTTAATTTGTTATATTGTTTATTTTAAACGGTGACAAGTTTATTTTTATTTTTATCAGAGATCTACACGATTGCCTCAATCTGCTACTCTGGGATCGACTGCTTCGGTCTTCTCTCACATACCTTGGGGAAATTCCACTATTTTCCTCATTACAGTAAACCTACTGTTGAGGAAACACCAGATATCACTCTCGTGATTATTTCCCCCCAGGTATGTTGCCTGTGTTTCACACAACTAAAGTGAATGTAATTGCTTGCTAACAAGTTTAGAGTGTTTTGACTAAGTAAATGTTAGTAATGTGTGTGTGTGTGTGTGTGTGTGTGTGTGTGTGTGAGTGAGTGAGTAGAGTTCCTGTGTGGTAATAGAGCTAAACTTAGCTATCATGCTGGAACGACTGAGTTGCAAATATGTTAGTATGTTTTGTACTATTGTATATGCAATATATTTTACGCACTTAAGTAGAGATTATATAGTGTAGCTAAACTTACTGTGTGGTTTACTGAAAAAAAAAAAAAACTGAGAAAAATGTGAATTGTGCTTAGTGATGTTAGCTAAAATGCCTCAGGGAAATCCAGGGAAAACTTTTTGTAAAACTGTAGGTTGTATTTTGTGAATTGTTATATTTTTATATGTTCATTACAGTAAACCTGCTGTTGAGGAAACCCCACATATCACTCTCATGATTATTTCTTCATTTTTCAGAGGTCTCAACATCTGTCAGGGAACACATGGCATTCCAGAGCCGACAGTGATCCGGACCACCTCTGCCCTCCAGACCCCGACTCATCTGCCCTGACTCATCCTGGTGCCCCGCTTCTTGTTGGAGATCTCATCGCATCGAGGCTTGGATGCATGTGGTGACTGGGGACGGTTCCACTTGACCATGAAGATGATCTTGGACTCGGCTGATGTGACTGTAATCGCTCAATTGATTGTGACTGCAATCACTCAGTTCCTACAATGTTGACCTGAGCTTCCAATAGTGAAAGTGGACTCTATATTAACTCAACTTCCAGTCTACTAACACATTTCATACTCGTATCCCTCATTTTCTTTTTGATTCTTTAAAGCTGCTTTGTGACAATTGCCATTGTTAAAAGTGCTTTACAAAATTTTTTTTTTTTTTAATTGAATTTAGTATGTAATTATTATGATTAATTTTTATTCAGAAGTGAATAAATTTAGTTGATTATTACATGATTCATTGATTATCAAATAATGATTTTACCAAATGACTAGTTTCTTTTCACATGTAATTTGGGCCAAACGCATTGGCAGTTTTAGGGTAGAATATGCTCAAGAGTATTTTCACATGTGATAATCTATCTTTCTCTCCCTCATCAATTTGATCTGCAATTTTTCATCAAGATACAAATACTCTGCTTAAAATGCATTATACCTTTCATGTACAATAGCAGCCAAACGCCTCATAGATAAACACAATGCTATTAAATTGTAGCACCCTAAGGCATACAGCAAAATGGAAAACCTTCCATTAACATTGCCTGATTTTGTAATGACATTCAAAGTGACATGAGAAAATGTGACGCCATCTTCATGAATAAGTCCGTTAGCACAGTGCTTTTAAACAGTCCCAGTTTGATAAGTGTGCCCTTTTTGGCTGTAGCTGCAGCAAAAACGTCACTTTCCATTTTTCCCTTAGTTGTTAATGACGCTCGAATGTCTCAGGATGACAGAAGTCAGCTGTGCTGTCTAGATGATACCCGCCAGGTGCCATCGCAAACTGTTAAAGTTCAAACACAAGTTTTAGATGCTCTGTGAGTTGTAAAAGGAGCACATAATGATCATCCAGGTGTGCACTCTGATAGAGAAGTTTCTGTATATAATTCATACCAGATATGCATATTTCATATGATCTGTAAAGGAATTGCGTACTTCATAGCCAAATCTGAAGATTCTATGGACCAGGTTCTTCATTCTGATCTTCAGTTCTATTCACCTTTATTCGATTTTATTTGTATTGCACTATTTAAAATGAGTGCAAAATGTTGCAAAGCGGCTTGGCAGAAATTAAAATTATGGATATATAGAAAAGGGAAGTATGAATTATAACTATCAGTTTGCCCCTGATGAGCAAGCAGGAGGCAATGGTGGCAAGTAAAAACTCCTTGACATAACAATAAGAAGAAACTTTGAAAGGAACCAGATTTTAAAAGGGAACTCATTTGGGTGATGCCCAAATAGTACAATCATAAACCAGTCCCTGCTGTGTGCTATAAGGTTGAAAGTTCTATAAGGTTTCTTGTTATATAACAAGAAAGGTGTTTAAGTTAATGCAAAGTTCACTGTTTCTGGCAACAAAACTGTTTGTGGCAATTGCAGTCACAAGCCATCATAAACAAACACAGCCCAGTCCAAGACAAATTTCATGATCTTCATGTGAAACCATCATCAGTCACCACATGCATCCTCAATTAGACCACACGGGGACATCCTGGGGCACCAGGATGTATCAGCCTCGCTCTCATCTTATCAAGAGTTACCCTTGGTTTCTTGATAGCAGTGTTGATTAATGCCTTCCATACCCAGTCACTGCCTTTCGGTGGATGGCCTTCTTTAGATCTCGAGTGGTACGTTTTCTTGAACTTTGTCTTGTAATTGTTATTATAGCTCCTTGGTCTTGGTCAAGGGATGTTCTCTAACAAACTCTGGAGTCCCAAGAAACAGGTGTATTTATACTGTATTTAACTGCACAGAGGTGAATTCCATTTAACGAACTACATGTATGTGTGTCCCATGGGGGGTGGGGGGGGGGGGGGGGGGGTGAGGGCTCCAGAGCCTATTCAGAAGTTTAAGTTTAGAATTTGCCCATATCATACATTTTACCCGAATAATTTGTATTTTTTCACATGCTACCAGTTTACTTCTTTCTATATTATAAAACAAGGCTGAAGCATCCAAAATATTCAATAATCATCATAAAATATGAGAGCATGAGATGATATTGAAATGTCTCTGTAAAGCCCTAATATTGGCTTTAAGATGAAATGCTCGTAAATGAACTAAATGTAAGTTTTGGTCTTGCTTTCCTTAGACGGTCTCCATGAATGCAAGTTTCATCATCGTGCTTGATGGGTTCAGCAAATGCACTTGACAACACTGTTTGAGAACAGTTTGAGTAAGAACTATTACAGATCAGCCAGAACAGATGTTGTCAATTAATTACATAATTTTATATGTTATTTTATAGTTTTGAAATCTATTTTATATTTAGATTTTGTGTAAATGCATTACATATCATTTAAAATGTCAAAAAGTTTAATGAAGGTGACTATTTATGCAAAGCACCATATTAAAACTTCTGCATAAGAGCTGACTTAGAGATTGAATCTGAAACTGGTGCATGGGCCAGGTGCACTGGTGCATACAGTACACTTTCTGTAATACCAGTGAACCCGTGAAGAGCTGCTTTAAATCATTCTAATCTTTAGGAATGAAATAGTTTTAAGCTAAAATATACTCAATATACCCCATTTTGCATTTTACCAGAAGCTTAATGCATTAATCTTTTTGTAAGCAACGTCTGAAAGAAGAAGACGTTGCAATTTTTTCTTGTCAGCTCTACAAAAGGAATGGCGGGAAGCCTGACATATACACAAGTTAGCGTTTACCAGTGATTTATTCTCTGCATTGCTTGATGACAGCAGCAGGTTTTTTTTTTTGCTAGATAAATGAGCTAAAAGCCCAATCAGAAGTTCCTCGCTGCAGACCTCTTAATATTGCTTGTCCCTCAGGGTGACCCCCGTCTCGTATCTAAAGGGAAATGACAGCCACTTGTCTCCTGTTTCCATAAATACCCTCTCCATCATTCTTGACTCCCTCTTCCCTCAGAGTCAGACTCAGAAGTGGATTTTTTTGCCCTTTGACTTAGAGGAAGGGGAATAACCGTGAAGAGTGTCTGACAGCAGATGAGCTTCTTGGTGAGAATGGCAAGTCAATAAAACCTTAAGTGCAGCCGATTATTGTTGTTGAGAAAATGAAATCCGGAATTTCTGACCATGATATGATGAACACACACTGATTTTGTACATTGATGTAGAACTACAGTGAAATTTTGTGCAGGTCAAGAGGAACCATCGACGTGATGCTACCACCGTCATGCTTCATTGCCGAGATGGTAAGGGGCAGTACTGTGGCTCTCTTATACACAGATTCCATAGGTAAAAATGACTGATTTGGGATTTGCTCTATAGCAAAGTGTAATAACAGTTCACGGCTGGACCATACTAATGCAGATAACATTAATGACAATTGTCCATGGTTGAAAAAGTGACAGGTTGCACAAGACATGTGGTAGGAGGCACGATTTAATTCAAAAAATGCCTGAAAAGCAGTTGTGCAGTTGTGGTTATAAAGTGATTCACCTGCAGAATGAGTGGGCATGAATGAAAAGCAGAGGAGTGAGAAAACAGTTCCCCAGAGATCTGTTAGAGGCAGCTGTAATGAAACATCATGACCTTGGTTGTGGCTTGACTAATGGTTAGTTTCCATTTTTCTGGTTCATCTTTACTCCATCAGTTTGACAGCCTCCAGTATGCTTTTAAAGAGTGGAGGTGATTTATACTGATGATTACATTGTTTATGCCTAAGAACAGAAAGCTGGTAATTAACATACTATGTTGAAAGATAATGCCATCCTACTTACAGTACAATCTTCTGAGAGGCAGCAAGGAGCAAGTGGCAACTGCAGATCGACAAATTCTCAGAGCAAATCTTAAATTTTAAGTACCTTCTGATATTAGTAGTAGTAGATTATACTGGGAAGAGAAGCCATTATTCCAGAGGAGAAGCCAATACTGAAGTCACAAACCAGTCAATGCGATATTACTGTATAGTATGGCACTTCCATAATGGTGTGGTATTTAGAGTGGCACAGAAGGTCAAGAAGTTGGCATTTAATAAATTGCAACAATTACATTTACAGGCTTGGAATCTGAGGACAATGTGGTCAAGTTTGGCTGTAGAAAGATGCCGCTTGGAGGCCGCCACTAACCAGATGGATACTTAGGAATTCTGGGGAATTGAACGTCCGTAGAATTATGTTGTAGCCCTTAGAGGATTTGGAAGCAGAGTTGTCCATCTGGCTTCTCCAAATTCAAAGATGCAAAAGCGGAGGGGAAGATTGAAGGTTTACAGAAATGGAAGATGGGCCATATGAGTCTGTATGAGCCATACTGTCTAAAATAGCTGACAAAACACAACACTCTCACTCTATCTACACCAATTATCCTGTACAGGGTTGCAGGAGGCCTGGAGAGTATCCCGGGGAACAAGTTGGAATACACCCTGGACGGGGTGCCAATCCATAACAGGCCACAAGCACACTCAGACACACTACATTGCTATTTATCATTTGTTTGTGTACTGTGTATACTGTATGTTTCAGCACTTTATCACTAGCTCATAAAGTCTCAGAATCTGTTTGTGCCTTCTTAACTTATTTAATCCTTTTCTTAAGAACGGTGTGTGCTAGGTAAAGATGAATGACAATCACTTCACACCTCACACCTTTTTTCTTACGCAAAATATAGAATTTGAGATATACTAAAGGCCTTACAATACATTCTAATGCAATTCACAGTGTACAGTACAGACAATAAAATCACGCTGAAACGATCGAATTACTGTATTTATATAATTGATTTATTTCATATTGGCTCTATCAGCCCTCCAGTGATGTGCAATATGAAATTAAAAACCTGTTCATGTGGGTTGACTAAATTTGCAAACTAATAACACTGTGAATCATTACCAGAACTGACTTGTTTTCCTTTCATATGACTCAGATGCCTCCCTTGTTGTGAGCACAGCAGCGGTTTAGGCCTTAGTCATGCACGTTGTAGCAGCTGGAAGGATTTAGATTGAGATACAGTGAGATAACATGTTCCGACACTGTTCTGAGGTCAGAGACATGCTGATGAGATGTGTAAACCACACTACAGTAGCAAGGCGAGGTGATGCCTGTATCCTGTATGTGCATGCTCAGGGCCACTTGAGTCCAATCAGCAGTCGATTATAGGGCGTAACGAGAATCTTACATCAGGGAAATTAACAAATTTGCAGTTCTTAAAGGATTCAGAAAGAATGGGAAACATTTCAGTTCATCTCAGACTATCGTAATTTTGTTGTGGCGGCACGGTGGTGTAGTGGTTAGCACTGTCGCCTTGCACCACCAGGGTCCGGGGTCGATCCCCGGTCAGGGTGCATGGAGTTTGCATGTTGTCCCCGTGCTTGGTGGGTTTCCTCCGGGTACTCTGGTTTCCTCCCACAGTCCAAAGACATGTAGGTTAGGCTAATTGTCAAATTGTCTGTGTGCCCTGCGATGGATTGGCACCCTGTCCAGGGTGTACCCTGCCATGTGCCCTAAGTCTCCTGGGATAGGCTCCAGGCCCCCCATGACCCTGAATACAGGATTAAGCGGAATAGATGATGAGTGAGTGAGTGAGTGAGTGAGTGATAATTTTGTGGTTCTTCCCAAATTTTACCACAAAGATTGAGGTACACCATTTTACAGGATGTTTATATATGCTGTAGCATTACAATTTCCCTGTGCACAAAGTGAGCTCCATGAACACATGGCTTGCCAATGGTGGAGTGTAACATTTGAACGGATGTCCTACCACGTTTGTAAAAATGGGAATTCAATGGTCACCCTTTGCCTCCACGATCCCTAGTTTTACTACAAAGGTTCCTAGATGGATGGATGAAGTATAATAACACTTAAAAAAATCTAGTGCAAAGCCTTCCTAGAGGAGTGATGGTTATTATCATAAGGAGTACTAAATCTGCAAAGGAGTAGTAAATCTGGAGCGGGACGTTACATTGGTGTGATACATGTGTACAGTATACGATGATCATGTGTTCATAGACTTTTGCCATTGCAATAAATAGAATAGAGGACTAACGCCAAAGTTATTTTCTCCAAGCTTAAAGGCTATGAAATATGTTGGGAACCAAAAGAGTAAGTGATTGTGGCAGATCTGAGATTTTAGTGGGTGAAGCTATCATTTTTGCATCTGCGACTTGGAATGACATTGCATGATCAGTGACAAACCAGGCCTGAAAGACCACATCTTTTTTTTTAGGTTGTTTTTTCTCCCCAGTTCATTGAATCATGGGTGTTTTGGAAGTCCTTTACATCAGGGTTCTTCAACTTTAGTCCTGAAGAGCTAAAGTCCAGCACAACTTGATGTGGATACTGGTCACCTCTGGAAGGGTCACAGGAGCCATTTTCTGTTTTTGTGTATATATACATAATGCGTATGGTTTTTTTCCCAATAACTGTTTAATTTAAATTACTTATTGAGCTACCCAAAGTTTGGTTGTTTAGTTTGTTGTTGTTTTTGTGGTTCCCCATGTGTTTAAAAATGGACTGGTCCATCCCTTTAAATGTTTCCCCATTGTCTTGTCTGGGGGTGAAGGGTAGTTGTTTTCATGGCTCATTTGGGTTAGGGTCTTTCTGGGTCAAAGCTTGGGTTTCTATGTCTCCTCATTTTTTTTTGGGCTGCAAAGGCCCTCACAGAATCAAACCCATTGATCAAACCCCAACATAAAGCCAATCAAACCCTGGAGGTGTGAAACTACAAGACATAAAACTTCGATGTTTTGAGGATTCTGCTCAATCTCAGATCCTGCTATCTGAGATGTGAGTCTATGGGGATTTAAATCACTGCACGCACAAGACCGAGCCAATATACATAAATAAATTTGGTGTAAATAAAGCCAGTCTTGCTCATATGACATTGAGGATCCAGGATGCATCAGCATGTTGAAAAGCATCTTCAGTCCGCAGTATAGAACAGCATAATTGGAATCAAAATTTAATAATTTTTAAAAGTGCCCAGAGATCTTTTAGTCAGTGCTGTGGATCAGATGACTCATCTCTGAAGACTGAATTTTAATAAGAGCTGCTTATTTTCAGCAAAGAGGCCGAAGACACTCTCATATGCACTTCACAATATCAAAGCCATTTACACTTCTTTAATATGTAATAGTAATAAAATGCAAGCAGGAAAAAAAAAAGGACATTTTATACGGTATGATGTGCACTGTGGCTATATTGTATGGCTGTATGGACGAGGATGAGGGCCACCATGAACAATTTATTTGAGTTCAAATTTTGACCTGATCTCAGAATTCTTCATTTTTTATTTCTCAGTATTCTCATGTTTTTCTCAGAATTGTGCAATTTTTTCCTCAGAATTCTGACTTTAAAGTCAGAAAAATCTTTCTTCTGTAAATGATTAAATAGTAATAATTTAAAAAAATCTTCAGAATACAGAGATTAAAGTCAGAACTCAAATACCCTTTTTCTTTTTTTTATGGTGGTCTAATCCTGTTCTGTAATATTGTGATACAGTACCTGTTAGAATGATGCTTTTTATGTCAGTTGTTATGAAGACCTCAGGAGTCTCAGGAAAATCCACCCTGAATTACTAATAATGAACACTGTGAACTTCCCTGGGACTCGGCATTTATATTGCAATAAAATTATTGTTCAACTTGAATAAATTGTTGAAACTTTTCATATGAATCCACAAAGTTATTTGACTATTTATGGATGGAGAAGGCTGCAAGGTGGAGTAGTGGTTAGCACCGTCGTTCCATTCCTGTGTCGGGTCTGTGTGCATGGACTTGCGATGTTATCACCGTGCTTAGTGGGCGTCCTCAGGGTACTCCGGGTTTCCTCCTACAGTCTACAGATATGCAGATTAGTCTAATTGGCGCTGCTGAATTACCCATAGTGTGTGTGAATGTTGATCAAATGGGAATAACTATAATGGTCGCCATTGGCCTCCACGGTCCCTAGTTGGACTACTGAGGATCCTGGATGGATGGATAGATAAATGCAGTTATAAGAAAATATTCCATTTTAGCATCATAATGGCCTGGTTCAAAACATCAAATCCAGACGTTGATTATTTTCTCTCAACAGCACACATGCTGTGTTTTCTCCCTTCCTTTAAAAGAATTAGCATTCTGTGTCAATTAGCACTTGTCAGATGATATCCTAGCAGTAGTAGTGCTATCAGAGCTGCAGTAACACTGGTGAAATATACTACTTTAATTTCACAGTGAAAGAAATGATAAATCATCTCATTCTCTTCACACCAGTGAAATGGCCCGGCTGATGGCATTAGCTTTGTCATCACATGCCAAAATATGAGAACACTCAAAGCACTCACAGACCTCCACCAATGTCTGAGGGGAAAATGTAACTGTCAGACCCGTTCCATTAATGTACCATTATCATCTTTAATAAATGATCCCATCTCTCTGGCAGTGACTGCTAGCTAAAGCCCTAGGCTCTACTTATTGAGAGTTAATCTGTCATAATCGTAATAAAAAAAAAAGTCAGCTCATACTAAGTGCATTGCCTTTGATAAGCAAATGACAATTATGAATATTTATTTATTTTTGGTATTTTTTAGTTAGTATAATACGGAGTTGGCTTTTCCTTCATAAATATGGGCTTTTAAGTAAAATGAAAAGCATTTTTTATTTTTTTTTGTATGTAATGTGATTGCTGATGTTCATTCCTTTCATTGGGAAAATAATGTTCCATTTATTCTTGGAACATTTTGACCTTTTAGTTGCTTTTTTCGAAAAACAATTTAAGGGTGACATTCTAGTGTGAAAACAGTCCGAGTTTCATTTCTGGACACTTTGCATCTTGGGCAACAAACAATGAGTAATTGGCGATGGGTATGGGGTAATCATGGGTACAAGATGGTCTTATGCTTGCACATTTGTAGAGCTTTGCACAGGTAAAGCCGTATGAAAATGTACAAAATTGATATAAAATTAATATGAAAATGGACAAAACAAGGTTAGGTTTGGGGCCTGGGTTAACAATCTTATTCTTCTTGGTCTTAAAAACGACAAATCATCCTTGTTCATTTAAATATTGTCTACAGGTTGTACAAATATTCCTGTATATACCGATCAGCCATGTCATTAATATCACGTAACATTAACACATTATCATTGATTATCAAATTCTGGTGACAGGATCATGGGCACCCAAGGCTCACTCATGCCCGTGGCGACCAAAGGGCAGCAGGTCCACTCCGATGCCGCACCACTAAAAATCAATGCCGGCCACGACATAAAGGAAAAATACAGAGTGCACCACAGTGTGCCATGCAAGGGGTCCAGCAGACAACGATCCCCCAATTACAAACCAGATCAAAATCTGATCGAGCACCCAAAGGAGCGCACCGGCCAAACAAGGCCGAACCACGGTGGCTACACCCGGCAACCCACAGCAACCAAAGATCCGCTGCCAACATCCTAGTGACAGACACCACAGATTTTTCAGTAATATTGGTCAGGTGCCATATTGATGCCTAATTCTGTCATTTGTCCAATTTCATGTAGATTTATATGCTTGCATTGCTGAAAAAGTAATCCAGATTACACCAAACACCTCAAATAAATGTTGCCAATATGCTAGATTTTTGTTGCCGATATGCTACAATATAACCCAGATAAACTTTTAGCTTCTATATTTGTGGTTAGATAAAACAAACAAACAAACAAACAAACAAATAATAATAATAATAATAAACTTTTAGCTTCTATATTTGTGGTTAGATAAAACAAACAAACAAACAAATAATAATAATAATAATAATAATAATAATAATAATAATAAAGAAACATTTATAAAATTAAGGCACGAGTGTGGAATCAAAGCATGAGTGTGATCTGGCTACTTGGGAACATCCTTAATCAAATGTGATAAAAGGAATACGCTATGAGAAGTTGGGCTTGAAAGTATTATTAATAATATGTGCAACAAACAATTACTTGCACCATGCAGTGTAGTCTGTTAAGAGTAAGCTCCGTTGCTAAGCAACAAATGGACAAAAAATAGGGGTTTCCACAGACAGAACAGGCTTCTTTTTTTTTTTCACCAAAGCATATGCGATATTCTTGCCCATGAAGTTTTGGCATCTCTGCGACAAATAACAAGTGCACTGATGAGAAACAAGATAGCAAGAAAACTAATAAAATCTGTGCAGCAGATCCCTGAATCCTGATCTATCATTAATATCTCAATGCACAAGGGTGAAGGTGAAATGTTAAGCACAATAATAAAGCTTCTTCTTCTTCGGTGTAAAAATATCTGCATTTCTTTTCTCTATACTTTTTTTTCCAAGAATCTCTTTCAGATTTTTTATTTATTCTTATTTTTCCACTTATTTCCACAATAATCAGAAAAGACAGACAACAACTCTCGAGTTTATTTTCCTGGGAATGAGGGATTTACAGTAGACATTCAACGTTTTTCAGCGATCCCTCCAGATGAAAGATGTAGAGTAGTGCCTTTCCTGCAAGTGTGTGATATGTACTGTAGTCCCAGGTGTGCATATACAGTTTTAAGGTTTTGAACATTGTGGAGCTGATCAGATTTTAACCCACAGATGCCAAAAGCCTGCCGGAAAACCATACACTACCGACGCCTACAAACGTTACGCTGGTAACCCTGTTTACAAGTCACTGGCTGGGTATAATGGAACTCCTTGCGTATACAGATGCAAATACAGATGTTGAGTTTTCTGAAAGTGCTGAATGACCTAAAATGTCACATAGAAATAAAAGTTAGACTGAAGTGTTGTTCGCCTCTAAGCAATAGCAGCAGAATCAAATGCTAAAGTGTGCCATCAACATCAATGCAAAAGCCACCTCGGTTCTGCACTTAAAACGTGTGCTGGTCTGTGGGTTAAAACCAAAATATATGATTATGTCTTATAATACGAGTCATGCAGAGATGGTGTGATGAGCTAATACGTACTGTAATAATATACTCACTTACTGCTTCTCCTGTACAGGGTCACAGGAGGCCTGCGGCCTATCCCAGAGGACTCTTGGTGGGGTGTACCTTTGCTTATCACTTGCTTAAACACTTATTGCGGCCAAATTGGAAACACCAATTAGCCTACGCTTCATGTCTCTGGTTTGTGAAGGGAAACCGGAGTACCTGAAGGAAACCCACTAAGAATGGGAAGAACACACAAACTCCACACACACAGATACAAGGTGGGACTGGAACCCTGACCCTGGAGGTGCAAGGCCACAGTGCTAACCAGCATGCCACCGAAATGTTTCAACAATTCCCCTTACACAATTAGTATACACTTTTTAAATAATAAAAACAACAACAATAATAATAATATAAAGAATATACTATATAGAACTTTGAAACCTAGCAATACAAGCTCTTTGTCGGCGGATAGTGAGTGTAAAGCTCAAACAAAGTAGACGACACAATTCATAAAATCATTTTTATTTGACAATATTACTTAACAAATGCAATGTTATGACACAAACATAAATATAATGAAATGCCCACAACACTGTGCCTTATTATTATTTTTTTCCAGGACGTTACGATGTACTGTATGGAAAGAAAATTAGCAGACCTCAGTTTTATTCGTATAACTGATATTTTCTAATCAAGTCTTAGTGATTTTCAAGCTCAGGCCAGTCCAAGTATATCAGTTAACTTGTGCTCTGTTTCAATTCTGCTTTGCACGTGATGAACAGAAGTGCAACAAATGTCATGAATGGGAATGTCTTACTGTAAGATTTACTAGCTAGCCAAAGAACTAGCTAGTAAAATGCTAGCAAGTGATACCCCTTTTCCACTGACACACTGCTGGTGCTGGTGCTGTAGCAGGTGCTGCTGGGTCAGCGATCCGGTGATCTGTTTAGGAAAGAGCCCCACATGTACACCAGTTTAACAGAAACGGCAATATGTAAGCATGACATGATTAATAAGAGTCTATGGAAATAAAGTAATGAGGACATGAGTGTATTTTTGGGACCAATTACTAATTTATCAATCAGTGATAATCATCAAAATTATATATTTTAAAAATATATATGTGTATATTCTGTGTGTACTTTTTACAGAAGTTTACATAACATGTAGTGGACAGCACAGTGGTGCAAGAGGTAGCATTCCCACCTCACATCTCCAGGGTCCATAAATGAATACTGTACTGACCCTGACGCTGTCTGTCTGGAGTGTCCCGGCTTCTCTGTCTTTGCTGCTTTCCAAGCCCTTGCAGGTGTCTATAGAACTGTTGGTTTCTCTAAATCGCCCCGTGTTATAAATGAGCATATTATTGTGTGTGTGCTATGGACGAATACCACATACAGTAGGTATTATATTATATTATGTTATAATTGATGATCAGAACGAGTATGAAAAATATCAATCAGTTCTAATCGTTCAAAATGCCACGTTGCATTTGCGACTGCTGTGTAGCGGAAACACTCATGCGTATAGTCGATCACTGCGCATGCTCACAACACTGCTATGTAAGGCTAAACGGATCTAGCCGTATGACTAACTGGGAACCAGCCATTTAGCCATATGGCTAACCAGGAAAGGAAAGAGTTAAATTTGTATTAAATACGCATTAAATTAATTTGTAATTAAACTACCACCTGGATTTAGCTCAGTAGGACTTCTTACGTCTCAACTTTGGAATGCATTTTTGCATGGAACGAGAGTTGTGGGTGACGAACTTCATGGTCGGTGTGCAGAGCAGGAAAACTTAAGATGACCGAGATCTATTGTAATGTACTTATATGCACCATATCAGTTAGGGAATGGTTATTGATTCCCGACAGTAGTTTGAGTACTTTCTCAAATCCTATTTAGTTAAAGGTGATTTCTGGCAAGAAAAAAAAAAATGGAAATAAAACAAGCGGTGTGCACCTCTTCATAGTGTATTTCAAATTGTAATGCAATCAGAATATGGTGGTACCTCACCATACGAACACCCTGCCTCAAAAGAATTTGAGTTAATTCTTCTTTGAACGTTTGTCCAGAAGCCGTTTAAAACTTGTTTGCAGCTGGAGAAAGTCAAGAAAAGTGAGCCTACATGTTTCTTGTGGGTTCTTTGTATTTTGTGCAAGATTTAGTGAAGACATAGTACCTTGGGTCCCAAGAATGTTAACAAGAAGAAAAGGGAGCCGCTTTCAGTTTCGTTTTTAAAGCAACCAGTGCCAAGAGGAATCATAAATTAAGGTTAAGTCAGGTTTAATGTCTATCTATTTGATATTTCTTTCTGTCTACATGTTTGTTTTATGCAAAAAAAAATATGATTATAGTGTTGGAAACTGGTAATATTTTTGGATGGCTGGAACAGATTACCTGCATTTACGTTATTTCCTCTCCTAAGGGATTTCCTAAGGGTTTCACAATACAGAATTTCGCCTTAAGAACTCGCCTGTATTATATTAACTGTATTATATTTGTATTTGGTGATATCTTAGCACATACACACACTATCAACTGATGGTCTGCGCATGGTCAACTTTAGCTCAATCAGCGTGGACTCTCACTTTTGGGGTCGACAGGCACTCACTGGAACACACAAATTTGATAGATTCACTTCATTCCAAACCACAATACACACACAGCTGTAACCGATCAGTCATACCCGATAGTGCTCAGCAACTCCATTCCACACTAACACGATCATAACTAAAGGTTTGCCGCTAACTAACATTGTCCCAAATGGAAACTGTCCTATGCCAGGTACTGAGAATGAATTGTTCTATAGTTACTGGTACTTTACTCGCAATTTGATCAATTTTCAAAAATTTTAATTGCTTACCATCCGAGCACAATGCATCACCCTTCATAGACATATGTTTCAATCGCTATACTGAGTACAAAGGTACTGTTAACAGCAGCGATTATGTTCAAGATAAGGTAGATGATGATGATGATGATGATGATGTTTTTTTATTTATTTAGCTATTGATTCTTAAGTGATTGGATAAAAAAAAAAAAAAAAAAAAACAGCTTCTGAACCAGCACCAACACACGGTTGATAGAAAAAGGCTATCACTGCCCCGATGAATGCAGAAGTGAATATGGAGATATTCATTTACAAAATGAACAAAGCCAAGCTCTGGGGATTACTAAACTATTTAGAGGCCAATGATTCTGCTGAAAGACTTAGCAGAACATACTGCGAAGAGTCCATTGTGCTCCATCAACAAATAATAAGGTCATTCATAGAGAGCCACTCCAAAGCAGTAAAACGCACCTCCAATCAAAATGGACTTTTTTTTTTTAAATATCAGAACCATTTCCATTGGTATGGTGATTCCATCAGCGTATTGTTCTTGTTTAGGTTCAGTGTGAGTAATTCCTCTTGATGAACGAGGACTCAGGATCACCGCTCCGCTGGTAAAAGTCTCAGTAATTGTGCTCTTGCCATTGAGGTGTCAGTGTGAGGAATATTTCAGACGGAGCTAATCGCTCTGAGAGTCATTGTCCAGACAGTTTTCAGTCAGATCACAACATCATTGTACGCTTCTCTTCCATAGTTAGTGGTTGTAACATTTAGAGCCCACTACTTTTTTTCCCCTCCATTATTAGCATTATCTTTCCATGTCTTTGTGCTCGCTAATTTTCCTCACACGTCGGCCTGATTTTCATCTCCGTAAATTTCAGCGAATACTGCCATCCCGTCCAGGAGGACCACTCGATGCCGTCGGCGTAGGACGAGTGCTGGCCGCGGAGGTACTGCCCGTTCAGGTTGGACATGTGGCAGTTGCGGTACCACCAGGCCCCGTGGTAGAAGGAGGCACAGTTGTTCTCCGAGTGATCGTTGTCCTTGTCCTTTGTGGTGAACATCATTCCATTGTGTTTGAGCAATGAGTCACCTAAAGGAACAGAAAAGACAATAAAGGAAGCAAATAGAAAAACGATTATTATACGACTCAATAAATAAATAAAAGGTAGAACGACTTTTTAGACAAACTTATAAAACTGTCACTGGCTGCCATTTTTTATTGAGGGAAAATTTACCCTTTGGGGCAGAATGAAAATTCACAGGAATTTCAACCAACCAGTGGGTGGTGCTTACTTTTCTAATGGTTGTGTTCAGCCGCTAGCTAGTGATGATCATTGGAGTGCTTTTTGCTGTCTTGGTTTGCTGGTTGATTTATAAGTGCTGTAAATGTTGAAGTATAAGTCATAGGTTCATATCAACTCTTTCTTAAAAACTAACATATTTTAGAAGTGGTGTTCAAATGAAAGTATATTTAACAGGACGCTACAGTAGCTAATACTAGCTACTGTACAGTGCTTTGCAACTGAAAAGTATTCATAGCCCTGGAACTTTTTTACATTTTGTCACATTACAACCATTTTATTGGCATATATTATGTGATAGACCAACGCAAAGTGGTACATAATTGTCAAGAGGAAAGAAAATGATAAATGGTGCGTGCATTTGGAGTCAATACTTTGTAGAACCACCTTTCCCTGCAATTACAGCTGCAAGTATTTTAGGGTATATCTCTACCAGCTTTGCACACCTAGGGAGTGCAAAATTCTGTCGCTCAAGCTCAGTCCGATTGGATGGAGAGCGCTGTATATGTGAACAGCAATTTTCAAGTCGTGCCACTGATTCTCACCTCGATTTAGGTCTGGACTTTGACTGGGCCATTCTAACACTTTGATCTACTGTATCATTTTCCTTCCTCTTTACAATTATGTGCCGCTTTGTGTTGGTCTATCACATAAAATTGCTATAAAGTAAATTTACGTTTGTGGTTGCGACGTGACAAAATGCGGGAAAAGTCCAAGGGGTGTAAATACTTTTGCAAGGCACTGTTGTTAATTAGATAGCTTGATGTCTGTTTTAACGAATAATTTAATGATTTTCTTTGGACACATCATCGTCAGTAGGATAAATAATATTTGTTAGAGAAATGTGAAGTCTTAACCAGGTCAACTATCAGACGGTTTTTGAAGAGTTCCACACGCTGGTTATTAACAATGGATTTTGTGTTGCCGTTGCCTTTAGAACTATAGTGATTGGTAATTTTGCACTTTAGTCTCTTTGGTTTCAGAGTAGATTAAATGACATCACATTTAGCCACTGTAATTTACACTTTCAATATCCATTAATTAAGTGAGATTTATCACAGGTATTGGATTTGCATTTAGATATAATTCATTAAACTCTTTTCTCCTGTGTGATACAGAATACAAATCAGGCTTCTAAATATTGCACAACCCTGAACATACATGGATCTATATGCATTTTTTTTCCCCACAATGCAGTTTTTAAAAAAATTATTATTATTATTATTTCTTTTTTTTTTTTCATGAGCTTAACAGTTTGGCACAATTTGATTGAAAGAACTGAAGTTCATGAAACCTCACGTCTAATTATCTGTACAGAGTCCGGTACGTTTTGTCCCTCAACATGGCCAATGAGCGCCTGCTTTCAACAAGAAGTGTCTGTTTGATTGACAGTGCAAACAATCATTAACTTTGTCCTTAACCTTTCAGCAAGAGCAAGGGAGCTATAGCTGTAAAAGCTTCAATGTGGGAAGAAAATAATAAGCACTTTACTACAACTCATCCTATTCCATTATGATATTTAATTATTTATAATAACCGAGTACAGAGCGTAATTCATTACGCCGAAGCTCCTCATTTAAATAAGGGTTTTACCTTGTACTTAATCTGGTAAAATATTATGAATTAGCTTAGAAGTGTTTAAACAATGTAGATTATAGACAAGACAGGAGGAGACAACAGAAAAGAGGAGAGCAGAAAGGAAAAGAGATGAGAACAGACAAGAAGAAAGGAGAAGAGACGTATGGAGGACATGAAATGAGGACAGAACCGACGAGAAGAGAACACAGAAGAAGAGAAGTGTTTAATTTGCCGTAACAGGTTCATTTGCTGTGTTGCGAGTGTGATGGACTGCACGTCTCGTAAATGTAATGTTGCTGTGCTCAATGTAATGGCATTCCATGGTCGTTGATGACATCAGTTTGTTCCTGCACATGTATGAATCACAGCAGACCTTTTACAGAAATAAAGGAGATGCAGTATCACATCATCTAAAGCAGAGGCACTCTTATAAATCCATGTACCTCTGTGGATACATCAGCTTCTTCTTTGCTTTATTTAATGTGGTTTGTTCACAAAATGTCCTAATATCAGTGAAACGGCCATTTCAAACGAAATTGTAATAACCCGTACAACAACCTTGGGGATGCTCACTTACTGGTTATGACATCAAATTCGCAATGAAAACAACATGGAGTTCCAAAAGGAAAATGAAGCCTATTGAACATTTTGGTTTATAACCAGGCATGATAGCTGGTGAGTCACTCTGTAACTGCGGGTACATTCCATGTCTGGTGATGATAAGAATATATTTTCTGGCGCATTTTTAAAAATAAAAATATGATATTTTCCCTTTTAAGGTAAAGCATATTATAATATCACACAAACCATTTGCGCATACCCTGCTTCACTTAGCTTGATAATTGTCACAATGTTGCTAAATTTAGCATTTTTGTCATGTCCGCATTTGCAATTGAGGATTTCTTGGCTTCAAAATAATGACTAAAAACCAATAGACTCACTCACTCACTCACTCACTGTCTATACAGCTTTATCCTGTATTCAGGGTCACAAGGGGCCTGGAGCCTATCCCAGGAGACTTAGGACATGAGGTGGGGTACACCCTGGACAGGGTGCCAATCCATCACAGGGCACCATTAGAATGGGCAACAACTAATTTTTTAAATAATTTCTAAATACTAGGAACACCAATTAGTCCAATCTGCATGTCTTTGGACCGTGGGAGGAAACTGGAGTACCCAGAGGGAACCCGCGAGAATCGAACCCGGACCCTGGAGGTACAAGGTGGCACGTGGTGCTAACCACGATGCCATCGATGCCGCCTCCATACTGATCAATTAAATGAAGTTTCACACATATTAAAAGATACATTTAATGCTGGAAAAATGCTGCAAAACAAGACAGTCCATACTACATAGAACATAGAACCAGTTGTTCCCCTTACCAAACTGCTACTAATAGAAAACTATTCAAGAATCAGGATCTTCTGACCAATCAGAATTGAATATCTGTTTTTCTTATTAACAACACATTGGCATATGAAGCAAAAGTGCCATTGGAAAAAAATGTCCAACCTTTTAAAAAAAAAAAAAAAAAAAAAGCAGGAGGGGGTTTAAGGTGGTGGAAAAGGTGGTCAAAGCATTCGGAGGCCCTCGCTTCAGGTTCAGGAAGTAAATGCTTGGCATATCTTTTGGCTTCAGGCACCTGATTGGCCACCACAGAACTACAGTACTCACATACAAGAAGCAATGCAGGGAGCGAGGTGGCTCTCGAGGGAAAGCCCGAGGGGAATATAGCAAAACAACTGCATTCAATTGTCGGTTGCCATCCACTGCCCTCATTTTTTCATTTCTCATTTCGGTGTGGCTGCAGGACACAGAATTACTTGTTACAAAATGCTTTGAGAAAAGGCTTAAATAATATGTGTAGTGGCCAGGGAAAACGTATTCACTGTGAACTTGGAGAGTGTCAATGCTATGATTTTACTTACACCTGAAGTCTATATATACTGTATGTATGAAAAAGAGACAGATTTTAGAGCAAGCACGATTGTAGTTTTCATATGTACGTCACCAGTCAAAAGTTTGGACACACCTTCCAATTCATTGACCTTTCCTGATTTTCTTTTTTCTTCTAAGATTCCAAAGAGTCCAAAATATGCAACAATCTCCTTTGAACAGTTGATATTGAGATGTATCTGCTACATAGGCTCTATAAAGCCTTCATAACGTCTCTAATCTGAGGTGATGTTTGCAGAGGTAGGTTTTGGTCTTGCTTTCCTGGGAAGGTCTTCATGAGAGCCGGTTTCATCATGGTGCTTGATGGGTTTTTCAAATGCACTTGACACAATACTGTTCTTGCAAGAACTATTCCAGAACAGCCGACCTACGTGTCTATGTAAAAATAACAATTGTCTTGATTTCTAATTACCTAATTACCGTATGTGTTATTTCATAGTTTTGAAATCTCCAGTATTGTTCTAGAATGTAGAAATGATTCTGATTCTCTATTTAGTAGAAAAAAAAAATCATATTGCGGATGGTTTTCCGTGCATCTTCAATTACAAATATATATATATAGACATTTTATGAAATCCATGGACTGAATTGTACTTTTTCTTCCTGCATATTGTTCAATAAATGTGTTCATCCCAGTGCACGTTCATCCCATTGAGCGTACAGTATCACTATACAGTATATAGCGTGCATCAGACGATCAGATTCTTTTTAGCCAGCTTAGAGAAGCTTCTCAGGTAAAAATATACAAGATTAGGAATGAGTGTGTGAAGCTAGATGGCATTTAGACCGGGGTGTGCATCCGAAGTGAAACAGGAGCGGTTCATAACCATTGGGTACTTATGGCTCTTGTATTATATAATCTAGTTACATCGAGGTGTTGGAATCCTGACTTTAAAATGTCTCTGAAACAAAATACTGCATAGAACAGCAGGTTTTCTAAGGTTTTCTTTTTTGGTGCTAAAAAGTACACAACACTCCCCCCTACCCCCCCCCCCCCCCCCCCCAAAAAAAAAAAACCTTACAATGCAGGGCTTTTTAAATTATCATTTTAAATGAATTAGCTTTTTAAATTGACATTTTTTATGGGGATATATGTACTGTAAAACATATACAAAAACACAACAACAACATCAACAACAACACCAAAAACCAGCAAGTAAGCACCATAAAGAATTCACATAAAGAATTAGGACTCGCTGGAAAAGTTGTGCTGGTTAATTAGAGCAAAGCGAACGCCTATCCCCCCCCCCCCCCCCCCTTATTTATATTTATAAAGTGTGTTTGTTTCACATAATTAGCAAACTGTCCACCTTTATGGCATGCCATAGACGTGTCACACTGCCTCATTATCGCTGCTCCTCCCGGTGAGTCCGACCTGGTGAGGAGGCCAGAGGCAGAGGACAGGAACCTGGGACAGATTGATTGCAGAAAACCAATTAACGCTTGACAGAGGACCTGAGGGCAGTGTAGGTAAAGGTTCTCTGCCACACCGAGATAAGCAGCACATATACTTTACTTTTTTTCAGGATTTACAGGCTGGGAAGCTTAAAAAATAAAATGTGCTAAATTTCATGACCGTTCCTATACTTAGTGTCGGACTTATGCCTGATCTCCTCAGACTTTGGAACTCGGCTCTCGGAGTCCAGTAGCCAACTTTACTACACCTATACATACTGTAGGGTCTTTGAAAGGTAACACGGAGCAGATACTGCATCAATACGTAGTGATGTTCCTGCATACACACTGCTCAGCTGCTCCTGCAGAAAGAGGCTAAAGATGGGCCAAATGAAAGAAGAAAGCGAGCAACGCAGGCTGAGTCACCGTAGCGCAAAAAGTACCCACTGTTTAAAATTCACGGAGGAGATTCTGTTTGAACGGTAAATAATATGATATTCTGAATTTCATTTCAGCACCTACTTTCCCTTATGAAAAGAAGTTAATTCCACAAATTTGTTTATGTTTCCTACTAGCGGTGTACACAGGGAGCAAAGTGTGCCAAGTGAGTAGTATGAGAAGTAGACTTATTTGAAACTATCATGTTTATTTGCAAGCATTTCTCTTTCTCTCTCTCTCTCTCTCTCTCTCTCTCTCTCTCTCTCTATACCGCTTATCCTGTACGGGGACACGGGGTGCCTGGAGCGTATCCCAGGTGACTCGAGCACTAGTTACATTCGATACACCAGTAACACTCGGTACACCCCCGACAGGGTGCCAACCCATTGTAGGGAACAAGCATGGACACCCAATCACATTGGTCATGCCAGTTAGCCTAATCTGCATGTCATTGCACTATGGGTGGAAACCCACCGAGACTGAGGCGAACATGCTAATTATGTTTTTAATTATCTGTCTTATAAATAGGGTTAAAATCCCCATAAGTATTCATGTTTAAACAGTACCCAGAACTATTATAACACAGCCAGTGGGCTTAAACAAAGTGCATAGTGGCCACTGAACAAGCCTCTGGAGGCAGCGTTGGGATCCGGGGTTGCTTCAGTTGATCAGGTCTAGGCTCAGCAATGTTATGTGGCAATAAAATAAAGTCAGCTGATGACCTCAACATACCGAATGACCAGATCATCACATCAATTGAGTTTTTCTTCAATGTTTGCAATGGCATATGCCAGGACATTAACTTAATTTTACTGTGCAGAACACTATATTGCCTAAAAATGCCTGATGTAATTCATGATACTAAACATAGATATATAACTTTTCTCTAATGGAGCAAGAGTTCAGCTTGTGATTGAACAATGCCATAGGATGATAGCACAGTAAGTATGTTTACCTTTAAATGGGTGGCCATCCTATAAATTCTGATAATCTTGAGATAAACCATTTTTGTACAAGTAGGGCACACAGTAGATGTTGGCCTAAAACTGAAGTATTGGCTTCAGAGAGCGTGAGAGAGAGAGGGGGGGGAAAAAAGCTAGTACAGTATGTTCTACATTTCTGTAGTGCAGCATGTGTCTTTACAATACAGCTCCGTAAAGCAGGGCAGTATAATACAGGTCTAAAAGCTTCCTCCTTGCCCATGAATCTAAAAGATTCGACCTGAGACACGGCCATACCCGCTGAATACAAAAGACTTCCGGATGAAGAGAGAACCTACCGGCGGTTCCCGAGTAGTCTGCAACGCTCAACGGGTAGCCGTCCTCGTCCGGGTCGACCGAGAACAATCCCACGCCGAAGGATCCGTACTGCGCGAAGGAAGTGCTGTTCTCAAAGTCCTCCATGTCGATCCTCAACTCATAATTAGCCTGAATGGTCAGAGCATGAATCCGGGTCAGACCTAAAAAAAAAAAAAAAATGAAGAGAAGGTGCTGAGTCAGATGACCGAAACTAAGCAATAAAAGAAGTTGCACAGGAATTAAATACAGTTTAGATCGAAGTGCCTGGCAGCGGACATGAACCTCCATGAGAACCATCATCATTAAGAATTCAGTTCCTACCCCGGCGCATCCAATCAATAAACAGCTTCATGCAACTTTATTTCAATGGAATTAGATATTCTTCGGTTCAGGAGCAGGTCAGCGCTGTAGTCACTCTTAATGTACACGATATACATGGTTGACTCTAGGGCTAGGAGGAGTACACAATTAAGCAACATTCTGTTGTAAGAAATTCACACTCGCATGCAATTCTAGGCCATATTAAACACACAAATATAATATCAAAATGATACAGTAATTAATAGTATTGTCCCTTTACTGTGCATGTTTTTGTTTTTTAAAGATCTTCACTGATGCGCTGCTTATTTTCAGGAGCAAATACTTAATGGATAACATTATAAAGAACTCATAAAATCAAAAAAAGCGATAGGCATAGCAGATCAGATTATCATTTAAAAACCAGTTAATATCTCATGTGATATCTCATGCACACATTATAATTTAATGTTTTTTTTTTTTTTTTTCCCCGTTGATCTAGTATCTTGTAGATTCATGAGGCTGTGTGAAAAGAATTGGATGTGCTGGATCAAGTACTATTTTATAAGTTGTGTTAAATAATGAGGGTGGAAGCCATATTTACAAATGAAACCAAATTTGCCATGAAAGAACTGTACACTGGTCATCCACAACATTAAGACATTGACTATCGATTAACTTGAAATCCTTTTATGAAGACATTTGTCATAGGTAAAGGTGATGGACTCATGGAGTTTTTTTGTGAACTGGTATGTTTGGATGTTGTCTTCCACACGCTCGTTGATCACTCAGGTTTGTTGACGGTGGAGTGACTGGTTGCTTTACTTCCCAGGGGGCCCTCATGTCTGTGCTACCTTCTGGCTCTCCCTTTTAGTTATACTGGCATAGTTAGTCCTGCTGAGGTCCCTGATTGCACTCTGCACCAAATACTTTATATACCCCCTCCCTCTGTCAATACATGGTATGGTGCCACTGAGTTGCCAGGGATTTCAACCTCTTTTGCTGCTTCTGCGTTCACTTCTTATCACATAGTGGCCCCAGGCTCTCCGCTGAGGATGCCGTCATGTGGTCTGCTTGGGATGCATGTGGTGACTGTTGATGATTTCATTCAGTAACCATGAAGATGGACTTGGACTCGGCTGATGCTGGATTTTTTTTTTCTTGTGATGGCTTGTGACTGCAGTCGCTAACGCAGACTGATGTATTGCCATTCTATCTGATATCAACCACATGTGAATGGGTTCCTTGTTGAGTCTGGTTCCTCTGAAGTTTTCTTCCTATATGTCATCTCACGGAGTTCTTCTGACTACTACTTTAATTGTCTATCCTGCTTAAACCTGTATTCAGGGTTGCTGGGGGCCTGGAGCCTATCCCAGGTGACTTAGAGCACTACGCAGGGTGCACCCTGGACAGGGTGCCAATCCATCACAGGGCACACACATACAGTACACACACTCACACACTCATTCACACACTACGGGCAATTTGGGAACGCCAATTAGCCTAACCTGCATGTCTTCGTGCTGTGGGAGGAAACCGGAGTACCTGGAGGAAACCCATTAAGCACGGAGAAAACATGCAAACTCCATGCACACAGAGACGGGAATTGAACCTGGCCAGGAATCGAATCCAGACACTGGAGGAGCAAGGCGAAAGTGCTAACCAGTATACCACCGTGCTGCCACCAACCTCAAACCAAGGTAGTTTTAATGTTAATGTTTTTATTGGTATGGCTGATTGGTGTATGTGAGCCATAAAGGTAAGAATTATGTTTATCCAGAATTTACAGAAAAAAATGTCAAAATCCACAAAACTATCCTTATTGCACCAGCTTGGTTGAGGGAGCAAATCTTGCCTCTGGTCACTGTGTGTGTGTGTGTTATATGTTCTTCCCAAGCCTGGTTGGTTTTCTTCAGCTACTCTTGTTTCTTTCCACAGTCCAAAGAACAATGGAGTGGACTGATTGGTTTTTCCAAATTGCCTGTAGTGTACTGCCTGTTCGAGTGTGTGTTCTACAATAGATCGGCACCTGTTCAGGGTGTATCCAGCCTTGTGACTTAGGATTGAACCGCACAGATAATGGACAAATGGACTATATTGATCAATTTCAACTGAAATGTTTAAGAATCGCTGATCTAAAGCACTACGCTAGATGCATCCTGGATGTATAAAGCTGTCTGCACCTGTTTTCACACATAAACAGGTAAATCTTGATTGCTTTGTAGAAAGCCGGCAATTTAAAAAGTAAAATGAGACCGAACACATATTTCCGCTCAATATACTCAACTTTTAACTTCTAGAGAAATTATCCCGCGCCTCTCGAAAGCAGGTGTGAACTGGCTCCTCCCTCTGACCTGTGTACACAGTATGTCAGGTGCATGATTTTATTTCTGTCAGAGTAGATATTCCTTATTTAGGACAAAATGTTGGCGAGAAAAAAAAAAACAACAACTTGTGTTTATACAACATTTTATATGCATAACTATGGATATCACAAAGCAGCCATTCAGAGATCCAAAGATCGATTATAATCTCTCAATAATAAGCATGCCAGAGGTAACAGCGCCAACACGAGACAAGATGAGGATGAAATATTGAGAGGAAGCAAACTCAAAATGAAATATCCCATTCTTATCTGGATGGCAAGAAAAAAGTAGGGTTGATATTTTTTACTTCCAGAAAAACCGGACACAACTGACTAAGCGATAGACACACAGATGGACCATTCTTTAGAGGTGTGAGTGGTGAGATACAGTAGAGCATAACAGCTGTATTCCTGCCCACTTCACTGTTAACTTACAGTACTTCACTTACGTATCTTTATAATCAACTCGCATATTTAGACTCGAGCTTTTCGACACCTCTACAGCTAAACTTTCCGCAGCATTTCGTGGCAGCTTTTAGACCGCAAACTGACCCTGAGTTAAGAACATGCTTGGTGAAGCAACACTCCAAAGAATTCGAGCCAGCTCTCTGACATGAAGGCTGCAACTTCACTACATTTTTTTCATTGAATATTCTCAACTCTGGCTTCAGAGAGCAAGCATGGAGCGTACACATGAATTCCCTAGGAAGACCAGGTACTCTGTGTGTGTGTGTGTGTGTGTGTGTGTGTGTGTGTGTGTGTGTGTGTTTGCGTGCGTGTCTGTATTATAACATCAGGACACAAAATCAATAGGGCAAAAACCAATTTTAACTGGGACTCTTTTGTGGGGCTCTTAAGGAAACAAGGAAAACAACTTGGAAACTTCATATTGCTGTCAAGAATAGAGCAGAGAGAGAGATTTGGGATTCAGCCTTGTGTTAGAAGCTAGTTAGCTTTGTAGCACGCGTTAGCTGTGAACTGGACAACACAGATAGTATTGTGGTTATTCTTCAATTACTAAGAAGAAAAGTGTTGTTTATGATGACATATCAGTATCAGGGGTGATTTCTTGCGGAACGTGCTTCTGGGACTGGTTTTGAATGTGGGTTTTGGCAGGCAACTGATCTACCTCCTTTCCAGTAGTGTGGACCGTACCGACCTACTTTCACTCATGCTGGCGACCAACAGTTAGTGTAATTAATAACTGTTAGTGCACCTGTGATGTGAAGTGATACACGTAGTTACACATTTTAACGATGTTATGCTCTACCATCACTACTCTTTGGCTCTCGTCCAACTCATCGTCTATACCGTTTTATCCTGTATACAGGGTTGCGGGGGGCCTGGAGCCGATCATAGCAGACTGGGACACACACTATGGACGAATTGGAAACAGCAATTACCTTAAACTGTCAGAGGAAACCGGAGTACCAGGAGGAAACCCACCAAGCATGGGGAGAACATGCACACGGACACGGGGCGGGAATCGAACCCGGGCGCTAGAGGTGCAAGGCGATAGTGCTAACTACTTGCATTTTGGGAACCCACTGACACATCACTGTTGATCCAATTAATTTCCAACAGACCCAGTCCTAATAACAAGTGCCTACACATTTCTCAAAAATCACTCTTACTTTTCAAATTCCACTCCTAAAGGATTTTTTTTTTTTCAAACCCAAGGCTGGTGGTGTGATGCCTGAGTCAAAAAAAAAAAGATGTTAATAATTATGAGGCTGTTTGGTTTACAACATGACACATAAAATGTGAGGATCAGTACCCAGTGGCTTGTTACCATTTCGTTATTTCAAGTCATTTACTGATCTCAGTCTACACATTTTAGAGGCATCATAAAGATTTCGCTAGCAAACTGTTGGGCCGTAAAATCAAAACTGTGGCAGATCTTTATGACATTTTACACATTGAATACAGCCTAGAATTAGTTTTTTTTTTTTTATCACTTATTCACATGCTTATAGTCAGTAATTTCCAAGATGAAAATGTTAATGAAACATGCTTGAAATGTCCTGTCTATTTGCATGCCTTTTTTTGTAGCAAACGAATTAACAAATAAATAAAATAATACGCCTCTGTACAGTATGTACGTAATGTATGTCACAGTTTTCGTCCTTTGAATTATGGTTACCATGGTTACTGTGCATGTGCTTGTACTTTTGACTTTTTTTTTTCACAGTTTGTCTCTTTCTCCTTTCATACCGTAGGTTTATTAAGACCTTGTATTCACCTGTTTTGTGTTAGTGCTTGAGTAGTTTGTCATTGTTCTGTACAGTACGTCCTGATGTTTGTTCGTAGCCTTGCAAAGTCTTACCAAGGTTTTTTCTTTTTGTATTTTTACTTTAGACTATTTTTTTCCGCGCGTTCTGTTTTCTTTTGATTCGTGTCTGACACAGATTATTGATTATCCTTATTTTAGTAACTACTGTAAATTAATATTATTTAAGGAATGTTTTACTGCTACAAATTACAAAAAGGCGTCCTTAAATGTACCGGTGTGTACTGTAAATATAAATTATACTAAATAAAAAATACTATATAAATTCAAGTGTTTACAAAAAGGCACTTAAGGGTGTCTTTTAGCTTGATGATCACATCAATTGACAAAAACCCTTTGAAACCACCTTTTTAAAGAATATGGACCTTTTATATATTTGTAAGGGCTTCATATCGATTCTAATCTGAGGTGCTTGTTAATTGGTGATTTCTGAGGCTGGTGACTCTAAATGAACGTCTCCTCTTGTTGTTCTTGTTGTTACATAATTACCTAATTCCATATGTGTTATTTCATAGTTTTTAAAATCCTCAGTATATACACAGCACAGGTATACTAATTATAACAAATCCTCATTTTAGATCCAACATCCTGCTATAAAAATATTGTTAACCAATATGGACCAATTGCATATACTGTATAGCTTTTAATAATAATACATTAATAGAGAACAGGAGTGAGACAGCGAGAGAGAGAGAGAGAGAGAGAGAGAGAGAGAGAGAGAGAGAGCGCATGATGAGCACAGCAGAAAGCGAGAAAGACAGCAAGAAGAACCGGGTGTGAAGACCACCCCATCAAAGTATATGACAAATATGTTAAAATAAAAAAAAAGTACTATTAATAGCAAAACATATACATTCTAATCCATCATAAGTTCTGATAATAGAATCGCCCCCCTGACGTAAACATAATAACATAGACATGTGGCTTAATTGTACTCTACTCATATGCCTTTCGAACCGCGTGCTGGCACACGCCTTTATTCTATTTCATCAGATAATCAGATAAATAAAGGTATATATTTGAAGATCATAAAGATCTCTTTGCCTGAAGCTTATCCATTCAGAGCACTCATAGCCACGGGCTTGCCTGAATAAAAGAACGCGCAGCTCCGTCGATATATTATCCAAATGTAGCAGATATTTGAACATACCGTTATTGTTCAAACAGTTCGCTTGTTCGGAAGTCTAATTTATTCTCGCAAGAATCTCACTTTCACTTTCACTCACTGGCGAATATTTCTTCTGAATCAAAGCTTAATGTTCGGGTGGAGTTACAGTTTGAGTTATTAGATTTTATCGATGGAAAATAAAGCGCGTTTTACATACTGGGCATAATTTGTAAGCAAAAAGCGCTTTTAAATGTCTTGGAATGTGAATATAAAATCTATACTAAACCATGTTTTTCAAATTAACATGTTAGTCTGTTTTAACCAAGGTTTATTTGAGTATCAGCCCATATTATTTGTTATACAGGTAGCACAGCGGTGTAGTGGTCAGCACTGTGGCCTCGCACGTCCAGGTTAGGGGTTCGATTCCCACATCGGTGGCATTGCATGCGTCGAGATTTTAAAGTATGTTCTGTTTATGCTTGGTGGGTTTCCTCCTGCTACTCCGGTTTTTCTCCAACAGTTCAAGAACATGCATATTAGGCTGATTGGCGTTCCCAAATTGCCCACAGTGTGTGTGTGTGTGTGGGGGGGGGGTCCTGCTCTAAAATGATTCCAAAAAATAATTAGACACTGTATTCAATCTGTATTTATATATATTTAATTGCATGTTTAAAACAAATAAATAAACAAATAATTCAGAGCGATTCTAAAAACCTAAAAAAAAAAAACACCATGCCTACATTACGTGAGAGTTAATAAATAGAGCTGTTCTGTCTGAATAAGACGTGTCTACGTGTCTTACAGCGGAGCAGCGTGACAGTCAGCTTTACTCTCCTTTTGTCTCCATGTAACAAAACAGGGTCATTAATTTTTAATCACAGTCCACCGTCTGTGTGGCTGCTCAGGGGAGACCTTTTGGGAAAAGTGTCTCATATATGAAGGTGTTTCTCTCACTCTGTCACACACTGGCAGAAAGAGAAGAGATGAATAGGAAGAGGAAGGTGATAAAAGCTCAGCTCCCAGACAGACACACACACACACACACACACACACACACACACACACACACACACACACACACACACACACATACCTTCTTTCTTTTTCTCTCTAAAGGCGAGTGTGTTGTGCCTGTAAGCACTCAGGTCTGGTATGGGGTCTTTGAACCCTGGCAGGCCACAGACATATTAGTGTTTTCACAAACAAAACATGCTGTCATGCACACTCGTAACACGACCGGCACTAGGACCCGGAAGTAGTACGGTCGGGTTCCAGGAAGCATAAAAGGAGACAAAATGGCGCTTCACATTGCTCAGTCATTGAGTTCGCCCATGCCTTTGCTGACGCTACGCCGACTATTCTGTGAATACTCTCCGATTTGGGTTGCTTCTTTGATTGAGTGTGTGTTGCTAGAATGCGGGTTTATTTGTGTAGATCACTGCTCTTCGCGTAAGAGAGTTCTTAGACTAATTGCGTGGTTATCCTGCCTATTCATGCTGCTTCCGCGTTTGGGTTTACCATCCACGCTACATGGGCTAACTGCTAAGGCTTTTCTGTTTATCCTTCGGTTGCTCCTGACAGAATGACTGAGCCAAAAGCAGTAAACCCAGCGGAGTTTCCTCACCTCTGTGATGTGGTTGACCAACATGCCGAACTGATCAATAAGCCCCGTGGTGAAGTCGCGTCTCTCCGAAAGGACTTCCAAGACGTCGCGGCCTTGCGCCGCGAGGTGCCGGAGTTACGGCAGGAGAACGCAACCCTCCGCGGGGGTGGCTGCTCAGCCGGCTCACCGCGGATTTCCGTACTCTCGCCGTGCAGACCACCTGGGGAGACGCCGCCCTACGAACGGCCTACTACGAGGAACTGGCCACATCCCGACCACCAGCCTTCACCACCACCTGGATCTCCCCCTCCCGCCGTGGTTGACACCGGAGCCGGGGAACCCATGCATTTAGGACGCGGCTCCTTGAACAATACAGAAGAAAGTTCGCCTGTTCTCTCTGCGGCTTGTGCTTGGCGAACCCTCGTCTCCAGTTCCCAGCGTAGTGGGGCGATGGTCTTGGAGGGGGGAAGAACAGGTACAGGAACCCACCAGGAACAGGGTCCGCCCGGGGGGCGTCTTCCTCGTGCTGTCGGGAGAGGGCATCAGCCTTCGTGTTCTTCGACCCCGGGCGGTATGATAGGTGGAAATCATAATGTTCAAAGAACAGGGCCCACCGCGCCTGCCTTGGTGATGAGATTCTGGTGGTCAGTCCAGACGATAAACGGCTCCCTGGCTCCCTGGAGCCAGTGTCGCCATTCCTCCAATGCCCACTTTATGGCCAGCAGCTCGCGGTCCCCTATCCCGTATTGCTGCTGAGTGGGGTCAAATTTTTTGGAGGAGAAACTACAAGGGTGTAGCTTCTGGTCTGGACCTCGTTAGGAGAGAACAGCCCCGACGTCCACATCTGAAGCGTCCACCTCCACAACAAACGGTTTGTTTGCATCTGGATCGAGAAGAATCGGGGCGGTGGTGAATTGACGGCAGAGCTTGTGGAAGGTGGAGATGGCGGTAGAGTTGAGTTGGAAGTGATGAGACGATGGCTGAGTCAGAGCGGTTAATGGTGCTGCAACCGTACTGTAGTCCCGGATAAAGCAACGATAGAAGTTCGCACACCCGAGAAACCCTTGAAGTTGTCTCTGACTCTTGGGTAGGGGCCAATGACGTACAACTTCTAGCTTCTGCGGATCCATGGCCACACCCTGAGACGAGATGACAAAACCCAGGAACGTGGTGGAGCGCTCGTGAATAGCGCACTTCTCCAACTTACAGTACAGCTGGTGAGCGAGCAGTCTCTTAAGAACCGCTCTGACGTGTTGAACATGTTCTTGAACGGAGCGAGAGTAGATAAGGATATCGTCCAGGTAGACGAATACCCATCAGCCCAACATGTCCCGGAGAACGTCGTTGATGAAACATTGAAAAGCTGCTGGTGCATTAGAGAAACCAAATGGAATGACTAAACTCTCGTAATGTCCAGTGGGGGTGATGAATGCCGTCTTCCACTCGCCCTCTCTGATACGCACCAAGTTGTAGGTCCAACTTTATAAAAATGGTGGCACCAGAGAGGGCGTCCAGGGCAGAGTTGGTAAGAAGCAATGGGTGTCGGTTTTTTATGGTGATGTTGGTGAGCCCCCGGTAGTCGACACAAGGACGTAGTTCGCCGAATTTCTTCTTTACAAAGCAAAATCCGCGGCGGCAGGTGAGGAGAAGGGTCGTATGGTGCCTTGGTGGAGAGCTGAGGATACATACTCCTCCATCGCCCGTGTCTCAGTGGTGGAGAGAGAGTACAGATGGCAGCGGGGGGGAACAGAACCTGGCTGAAGTTCAATGGCCAGGTCGTAGGGCCGATGAGGAGGAAGGTGGGTGGCGCATCTTTTGCAGAAGACTTCAGCCAGGTCCCGATAAGCCTCGGGGATGGCGTTGGTGTCGATATCAGGGGCCTCGGACTCCCTAGAGCACGTCCTAGCTGGTGCCCGCAGGCAGAGTTCGAGACAGGTCGGCCCCCATTGGAGGATCCGGTTCTGAGACCATGAGATGAGAGGATCATGCTGCAGAAGCCAGGGGTGTCCGAGGATGATGGGTGGAGAGAAGATGGAGGTGAGGTGAAATCGGACTGGTGTTGGTCGATGATGAGGGTTATGGGTCGAGTCTGGGCGATGATGGGGCTGGAGGAGAGGGGCCGACTGTCGACAGATGTAATCCGAACTGGCTGGGATAACGCTTCAGTCTCCAACCCCAATCTTTTGGCATATGAAGAGTCCATAAAGTTTCCCGCGGCACCGGAGTCGATGAACGCAGAACTTTTGACTCGTTTGTGGCCAAATTGGAGGTGTACCTGAACTGTGAGATGAGAGACGCTGGGCGTGGTGGCGGAGAGATCCTGTTCTTCCCCCCTCCAAGATCATCGCCCCACTACGCTGGGAACTGGACACGAGGGTTCGCCAAGCACAAGCCGCAGAGAACACCCGGACTGAAGTCATACAATGGGGATATTCCACCCCTCTATCGGGGCACCCAGGCACGCAGCGCCCCCTAGAATACGTGCAGCGTGCCTTCTGGTGGCCATCTATGACCAAGGACATCGACGAGTTCGTTCAGGCGTGCCCAGTGTGTGCCAGGGCCAAGGACAACAATCAACCAACACCCGGATAACTCCAACCGCTTCCTCTTCCCCGCCGGCCCTGGACACACATTGCCATCGACTTGATCACAGGCCTGCCGGTCTCTGAGGGAAAAAATGCCATCTTTTGACCATTGTGGATCGGTTCTCTAAGGCTGTGCACCTGGTGGCCCTCGCCGGACTCCCGTCAACTGAAAGGACAGCCGAGCTGATTTTAGAGCATGTGGTCTGCCTGCATGGGTTCCCCAAGGACATCGTCTCGGACAGGGGGCCCCAGTTCACAAAGAACCTGCACCTCCATACAGAATCAAAGAAATTATCACCAAGGTTCATCGGCCCCTACCGCGTCACCCTCTGCATCAACCCTGTCACCTACCGGCTCCAGCTGCCTGCGGCGCTCCGGATCCATCTGGTATTCCATGCCTCACAACTCAAACCCTTCACGACATCACCCATGGTTCCCCCCACCCACCCTGCTCCTCCTCCCCATATCATTGAGGGTGGTCCCGCCTACACCTTTCGCCGGATCCATGATTCACGTCCTCGGGGCAGAGGGCTCCAGTACCAGGTCGATTGGGAAGGTTACGGTCCCGAGGAGCCATCGTGGATTCCGACTCGGTTCGTCCTAGACCCGGAACTCATCCGGGACTATCGTCGTCAGGTATCCTCCACCTCAGGACTGTCGAGAGTCGGTCCTGGACAGGGGGGTACTGTCATGCACACTCGTAACACGACCAGCAGTAGGACCCGGAAGTAGTATGGTCGGGTTCCAGGAAGCATAAAAGGAGACAAAATGGTGCTTCACATTGCTCAGTCACTGAGTTCGGCCATGCCTTTGCTGACGCTACGCCGACTATTCTGTGAGTACTCACCGATTCGGGTTGCTTCTTTGATTGAGTGTGTGTTGCTAGAACGCGGATTTATTTTTGTAGATCCTTGGTCTTCGCGTAAGAGAGTTCTTAGACTAATTGCGTGGTTATCCTGCCTATTCGTGCTGCTTCCGCGTTTGGGTTTACCATCCACGCTACACGGGCTAACTGCTAAGGCTTTTTTTGACATCACCCTCATCACACACACCCTCACGGTATTAATATTTGACCAAGATCCCACACAACCCAAAGCCTTTCCTCTGGTTTGAGGTCAGGACTCTGTGGTCGCCAGTTCATGTGTGAAAATGATAACTCATGCCCCCACAAGCACTCTTTCACAGTTTGAGTCAGGATTATCGTCAGGTCATCATGTAATAAAAAAAAAAAACTCCATACAAATGACAAGCTGGTCATTCAGGTCATCAGCTGAGTTCATTTTATCGCCACATAACGTTGCTGAGCCAAGACCTGACCAAATGAAGCAACCTCAGATCATAACCTGCCTTTAGAGATTTGTACAGTCGCCACTATATTGTACATGATGGGTGCATCTCTTCATGTGCTTCCCCTCTTAACAACCCCAGAAACAACCATCACTCTGGAATAGGGTCAATCTGGACTCATCAAACCACATGACCGTTCTCCATTACTCCAAAGTCCAATCTTTAGGCTCCCTAACAAACTGAAGCACTTTATTTTCTGACAAGTCTCACTCACAACTGGTTTTCTTATGGCCACACACCAGTTTAGACCCAATTCTCTTAAACATGGCTTCTTGTCACATTGTGTGTGTGTGTGTGTGTGTGCACGGAAATGTCCTTACTTTTACTATTAATCATAACTATGATTTCTACTGGTCATGTTTTTTTTTACAATGCAACTTCCCGAAGCGTTCGAATGGTACTTAATTTAGCCCTTATCATTCCACGTTTGTTTTTTACCACGATACTCTCCCATACGTCTAATCCATTTAATGTGTCCCGGCGGCGAGGTCTTAAGGCAAAAATTCGTATTGCAAAACGCATTTTCCCTTAGGAAATAATGTAAATGCAGGTAATGCGTTAAAGCCACCCAAAAAGATTACCCATATTACATAAACATGAAGAAAAGACATGTAAATAAATAAACATTAAACCTCACTTAATCTTAATTTATGATTCCTCTTGACACGAGCTGCTTTAAAAATAAAACTCAAATAAAATTCAAATTATCTTTGTCGCATATACAGTACGATATGCAGCGAAATGCTTATATGACCGCTCATGACCCTAGAATCAAGATTATCAAAGAGAAACAAATTATGGAATGGAATAGGAATAAAATATACAGTATATATATATATATATATATATATATAAAACTTAGATATATATACACATGGACAAAATTGTTGGTACCCTTCGGTCAATGAAAGAAAAACTCACAATGGTCACATAAATAACTTTAATCTGACAAAAGTAATAATAAATAAGAATTCTATGAATGTTAACCAATGAAAGTCAGACATTGCTTTTCAAACATGCTTCAATGGAATTATTAAAAAAATGAACTCATGGAACAGGCCTGGACAAAAATTATGGTACCCCTAGAATTATTACTTTTGTCAGATTAAAGTTATTTATGTGACCTTTGTGAGTTTTTCTTTCATTGACCGAAGGGTACCAACAATTTTGTCCACGTGTGTATGTATGTCACAAAAGTGAGTACACCCCTCACATGTCTGCAAATATTTAGTTATATCTTTTCACAGGACAACACTGCATAAATGACATTTCACATTTTCACCCCTAAGTGCATTTTCCAGCACGGCTTGAATTCGCTTGGCCATGGAGTTCAACAGAGCTTCACAGGTTGCCACTGAAATCCTCTTCCACTCCTCCATCACATCATGGAGGTGGTGGATATTTGACACCTTGTGCTCCTCCACCTTCCTTTTCAGGATGCCCCAGAGGTGTTCTATGGGGTTTAGGTCTGGAGACATGCTTGGCCAGTCCATCACCTTTACCCTCAGCCTCTTTAGCAAGCCAGTGGTCATCTTGAAGGTGTGTTTGGCGTCATTATCATGCTGGAACACTGCTCTGCGGCCCAGTTTCCGGAGGGAGGGGATCATGCTCTGCTTCAGTATGTCACAGTACATGTTAGAATTCATGTTTCCCTCAATGAACTGTAGCTCCCCAATGCCAGCAGCACTCATGCAGCCCCAGATCATGACACTCCCACCACAATGTTTGACGGTAGGTAAGACACACTTGTCTTTGTACTCCTCACCTGGTTGCCGCCACATACGCTTGACACCATCTGAACCAAATAGGTTTATCTTGGTCTCATCAGACCACAGGACATGGTTCCAGTAATCCTGCTCCTTAGTTTGCATGTCGTTTGCGAGCTTTCTTGATGCAGTGTGTGCGGCATACGGTCTGAGCACTGACAGGCTGACCTCCCATCCCTTCAATCTCTGCAGCAATGCAATCTTTGGATCTGACACTGAGAACGTGCACTCAGCTTCTTTGGCTGACCATGGCGAGGCCTGTTCTGAGAAGAACCTGTCCTCTTAAAGCGCTGGATGGTCTTGGCCACTGTGCTGCAGCACAGTTGCAGAGTGTTGGTTATCTTCTTATAGCCTAGGCCATCTTTATGTAAAGCAACAATTCGTTTTTTCAGGTCTTCTGAGAGTTGTTTGCCATGAGGTGCCATGTTGGTGCACTTTCAGTGGCCAGGTTGAGAGAGTGGAAGAGCTTTTATACCAAATTTAACTCACCTGAGACAATGTAACACTAATGAGTCACATGGCAAAGGGGAAGGAAAATGACTAATTGTGCTCAATTTGTACATTTTCACTTAGGGGTGTACTCACTTTTATTGCCAGGGGTTCAGCTATTATTGGCTGTATTTTTAGTTATTTTGAGGGGACAATAAATTTACACTGCTATACAAACTTTACACTGACTACTTTCAAAAGAGTCAAAGAGTCATTTATGCAGTGTTGTCCTATGAAAAGATATAACTAAATATTTGCAGATATTTGCAGAGATGTGAGGGGTGTACTCACTTTTCTAACATACTGTGTGTGTATATATATATATATATATATATATATATATATATATATATATATATATATACATACACTTAGCTATACAAATATGGAAATATGAAAAATATGGAAAAATGTGAAATGTACTTTCAGAAATCTAGCTGCATTGCCAACTTTCTTAAGACGTATGGTGCTATGTCTTCACTCAATTGTGCACAAAATGCAAAAACAAAAAAATTTAACTTTCTTCACTTGTACACAAGTTCACAAATTACTTGCACCATTTTACGGCTAATAAAATTCGCAAGGCGGGGTGTTCGTATGTAACGTGTTGGTCATTTCTTCAACCAATTCCAGCAATCTCCTTAGTTGTTTTCTTTGCTTGATGCAGGTCAATCAGCCTTCTGAACTTGACCTTTCTGAAAACACAGTAACATTCCCCTTTCTTTTTAATAAATGAGAAGCTACTCGCTGCTTCAGTTAAAAGAATTGTTGCCAGCTAAAACATATGACTTACTGCATACTTACTGCATTAAGTATTATTAATATATTTTGGGGGGGGCACGAAGTGTATAATGATTCCTAAATGATTTATAAAGTTAACTTTTCTGCATACTGGTCAAGTGTCAGCAATTCTGACAGCATCAGATGCTTCACATCTCTATCAGCAGAAATCATGTTAATCCATCGGCTTCTCTATGTAACATTTTTGACCCTCTCCATCTGTTTTCCGCTTTTTTCCTCTGAAAAGTGTCACATCGTACACATTACTGTTCATCACTGCTTTCGGGTCCAGCTACCCAAATAGCTTCTCTGGGACCGTGAGACATGTGGTGTATCCAGAAGGTAGCACAGACTATGAAATTAATTGCCTTAAAAAAAAGAAAAAATAAGAATTTATTTATTTTTTATTTTAAAACTACATTGCACCTAGTTACCTGCAAAACAGTCTTATCAAACAGCAACACACTTGACTTCTTAAGCCCTGAGATATTTTTCCTTTTTTGCAAAACCATGTTTTGTAAGTATAGTATGGTTTAGGATTTCACCTAATTTACACATCACATTTCTCAGCATAAAGTACTCCTGTGGTTTGAGAATAGCAGAACATCTGGATAATAATAATAATAAAAAAAAATCCACTGAAGTAGAAAAAAAGAAAAGTATGGAGTTTTTTTTTATTTCTGTTCTCTGTATCTGCATAAAAGTGTAGGACATTAATGCAAGTGGAGTGTCTCAGTATTATCCAGCGGAGAAAGATAAGTAGGCGGCTTTAAACAATAAGAGCGAGGATTAATGGAATGCTTTGCGGATGTTGAAAGAATTCATGGTTTATTCAGGAAGATCAGGATTGCAGATAGATCACAGATAAAGATTCACATTCGAACCACCAATATGTTCATGGTGCATGACGACTCAGTGGGGACTGCAGTGTTGTCTGGAGGTATTATGTCTCCACCTGCTGAAATGGAGTTTTACTCTTATCAATCTATACATATGTAATCCACAACGCTGAGGAGAAAAGGAGCGAGATCAAAGGCGTCTTCCAGGATTATGTGTGTAATTGAGTGGAGTTTATGAAGCATAGCTAAGGAGCCTGTTTTCTGTTACGAGGGTAAAAAATCACAACCCCATGATCGATACCTTCATGCTGCAATGCCTCAAAAACAAGAAGCCTGATGAATTATATCCACCCGAGATCTATCGTGTTCTGCTGGTGGAAAATTTTATTAATAAATCCCTCTATGGATTCAAAAATGAACCAAAATATTATTTTACACCATGAAGTAATGAGTCTAACATTGACATCCATCTATTTATTTACTCTTCCATTAATCCATCCACTCGTCCTCATTCACACATTGTCTATACCGCTTTGTCCTGTATTGCGGTGGCCTCAGGAGACATAAGGCATGAGGCGGGTACACACCGGACAGGGTGTAAATCCATTGAAGGGCACACACACACACACACACCCTAATTTGGTGAAGAACATGCAAACTCCATGCACACAGACCTTGAGGCGAGAATCAAAGCTTGACCATGGCAATGCAAGGCAATAGTGCTAATCACTAAGGTACCGTGTCACCCCATCTTCCAATCAACATATCCAGCCAGCCTTCCATCATTCATCCATTCATCCATTTACTTTTCCATCATTCCATTTATCCATCCATCTATACATATACTCCTCCATCCATACATTTACCCATTCACTTTTCCATTAATCCATCAACTCCACCGTCCATCAATTTATCCATCCTTCTATACATCCACTTTTCCATTCATCCATCCAGCCAGTGTTCCATCCATTCATTACCCGGCTATCTATACATCCACTCTTCCTTCCACCCATCTGTTCATTCACTTTTCCATTCATCCATCCATTTTTAACATCTACTCTTCCATCAATCCAACCAGCCATCTGTCCATCCATCTTCTCTTCCATACATGCATTTATCTGTCCATCTACAGATCCATTCTTCAATCCATCAAAGCCCACCCACCCATTCACACAACCATCCGTCTTTACACACTAGTCCAAAGGTCTGTCCATTTTCCAAACTGTTGCACGTGTTACTTTGCATTAATTCTGTACTCCCATTCCTGGTTACCTGCACCTACTGTTTGCCTTGTTTCCTTCGCATCAGCATGTGCAAGTCCTCTGTTTTTTTGTGTGATCTTGTAAAATCCTGTCATGCTTTATACCACCAAATGAAACCATCTTTTATGATTATAGATTTGATCCACTTTAACCAGTCTGCTGTGATTTGACACCTTTCTGGTTTTGCCTCAGTAAACTTCACACTGACTTTCTACTGACAGTCCAAACAATAATTCAGACAGACAAGTTTCACTGGGCAGTTTAACCGAGGTATCAATATGAAGGTTCAGATTTTACTGTGTATTTGATAAAACTTACATTACTACCGGACCAACAGGATCCATAAATATCACATAAATTGTCCTTCAATTACCTTTTGGATCCCTTAATGAAAGCCAAATTTACACACCGGCATTATTATACTTTTTTCTGATAAATCAATAATCAACAACCAAGTATTCGTTATCATACTGGGTGTAATCAGCATGATTAGCAAGACAGAAGCTCTTTTCTCTTTGACTATTACTAGCGATCCCCCTGCTGTCTGACAATTTTTTTGGGGCTGTCACTGCTAGATTCTGTAACAGCTTTATTCCCTGGGTGGCCTAGCTATCTAACACCTGCCACTCACCAAAATGATTAACATCACTTACTTGGACTCTATTTGGACTGATCACACTGGGCTGATAAATATTTAGCTCTACACTGTACACACATGATGACGACAAAAAATCTGCTTGATCTGCATCCTGGGCATCACTGTGCCATCTAGAAATACAGGTGTGTTACCACCTGCTATATTTACAGAGGTTTGTTGTTGTGTTTTGTCTATGCTGTGCATGTCTGTTTTGTCTGAGGCATACAGATCCAATATTTCTGAGCTTTGTATTTTTTTTTTTTGTCTGCAGAGTGATGCACAGGTGTGTTTGGTAAGTGGCGGCAGGTTGACGTAGTGGTTAGTGACTGAGTGTGTGAGCGTGTGTGTTTGTTTGCCTTGCGATGGACTGGTACCCTGTCTAGGGTGTACCCTGACTCCCTGTGCCCTGAGTCACCTGGCATAGGCTCCGGGCCTCCCCTGAGCCTGTACAGCATACACGTTATAGTGAACGAGTGCGTGAATGTGCAGGTCAGTTTTGTTTAAAGTGTGTGTAGGTATGTGTTGTTTGAAAAATGCAGGTGTGTTTTGTTTGAAAAGTGCAGGTGTATTTTGTTTGAAGAGTGCAGGTGTGTTTTGTTTGAAGAGTGGAGGGGTATTTTGTTTGAAGAGTGCAGGTGTGTTTTGTTTGAAGAGTGCAGGTGTGTTTTGTTTGAAGAGTGCAGGTGTGTTTTGTTTGAAGAGTGCAGGTGTGTTTTGTTTGAAGCGTGCAGGTGTTTTTTTGTGTTTAAAGTGCACAGGTGTGTTTTTGTTTAAAGTGTGCAGGTGTGTTTTGTTTAAAGTGTGCAGGTGTTTTTTTTAAGTTTGCATGTGTGTTTTGTTTGAACTGTGCAGGTGTTGTTTTTTGTTTGAAGTGTGCAGGTGTTTAAAGTGTAAAGGTGTGTACTATTTAAAGTACATGCAGTTGTGTATTGTGTATTGGTGTATTTGGTTTTAAATGTGCAGGTGTTTTTTTTTTAATTGTTTTGGTTGATGTGTGCAAATGTGTATTGTTTGAAGTGCACAGGTGTTTTTTTTTTGTTTAAAGTGCACAGCTGTGTTTTTGTTTAAAGTGTGCAGGTGTGTTTTTGTTTAAAGTGTGCAGGTGTGTTTTGTTTGAAGTGTGGAGGGGTATTTTGTTTGAAGAGTGCAGGTGTGTTTTGTTTGAAGTGTGCAGGTGTGTTTTGTTTGAAGCGTGCAGGTGTGTTTTGTTTGAAGCGTCCAGGTGTGTTTTTTTCGAAGAGTGCAGGTGTGTTTTGTTCGAAGAGTGCAGGTGTGTTTTGTTTGAAGCGTGCAGGTGTGTACTGTTTAAAGTACATGCAGTTGTGTATTGTGTATTGGTGTATTTTGTTTAAATTGTCTGCAGGTGTGTACTATTTAAAGTATATGCATTTCTGTTTGAAGTGTAGACAATGTGTGTTTTGTTTGAAGTGTGTAGGTGCGTTTGTTTGAAGTGTGCAGGTGTTTTGTTTTGTCTGAAGTGTGCAGATGTGTTTTGTTTTGTCTGAAGTGTCCAGATGTGTTTTGTTTAAAGTGTACAGTTGAGTTTTGTTTAAAATGTACAGTTGATTTTTGTTTAAAGTGTGTGCAGGTGTATTTTGTTTAAATTATCTACAGGTGTGTACTGTATATGCATTTCTGTTTGAAGTGTAGGCAGTGTGTGTTTTGTTTGAGGTGTGCAAGTGTATATTGCTGGAAGTGCAGGTGTTTTGTAGTTTGAAGAGTGCAATTGTGTTTTGTTTGAAGTGTGCAGGTGTGTTTTGTTTGAAGTGTGCAGGTGTTTTTTTGTTTAAAGTGTGCAGGTGTTTTTTTGTTTAAAGTGTGCAGGTGTTTTTTTGTTTAAAGTGTGCAGGTGTGTTTTTGTTTAAAGTGTGCAGGTGTGTTTTTGTTTAAAGTGTGCAGGTGTGTTTTTGTTTAAAGTGTGCAGGTGTGTTTTGTTTGAAGTGTGCAGGTGTTTGTTTGTTTTTTGTTTGAAGTGTGCAGCTATGTATTGTTTGAAGTGTGCAGGTGTTTTTTTTAAGTTTGCATGTGTGTTTTGTTTGAACTGTGCAGGTGTTGTTTTTTGTTTGAAGTGTGCAGGTGTTTAAAGTGTAAAGGTGTGTACTATTTAAAGTACATGCAGTTGTGTATTGTGTATTGGTGTATTTGGTTTAAAATGTGCAGGTGTTTTTTTTTTAAATTGTTTTGGTTGATGTGTGCAAATGTGTATTGTTTGAAGTGCACAGGTGTTTTTTTTTTTGTTTAAAGTGCACAGGTGTTTTTTTTTTGTTTAAAGTGCACAGCTGTGTTTTTGTTTAAAGTGTGCAGGTGTGTTTTTGTTTAAAGTGTGCAGGTGTGTTTTGTTTGAAGTGTGGAGGGGTATTTTGTTTGAAGAGTGCAGGTGTGTTTTGTTTGAAGTGTGCAGGTGTGTTTTGTTTGAAGCGTGCAGGTGTGTTTTGTTTGAAGCGTGCAGGTGTGTTTTGTTCGAAGAGTGCAGGTGTGTTTTGTTCGAAGAGTGCAGGTGTGTTTTGTTTGAAGCGTGCAGGTGTGTACTGTTTAAAGTACATGCAGTTGTGTATTGTGTATTGGTGTATTTGGTTTAAAATGTGCAGGTGTTTTTTTTTTATTGTTTTGGTTGATGTGTGCAAATGTGTATTGTTTGAAGTGCACAGGTGTTTTTTTTGTTTAAAGTGCACAGGTGTTTTTTTTGTTTAAAGTGCACAGGTGTGTTTTTGTTTAAAGTGTGCAGGTGTGTTTTTGTTTAAAGTGTGCAGGTGTGTTTTGTTTGAAGTGTGCAGGTGTTTGTTTGTTTTTTGTTTGAAGTGTGCAGCTATGTATTGTTTGAAGTGTGCAGGTGTTTTTTTTAAGTTTGCATGTGTGTTTTGTTTGAAGTGTGCAAGTGTGTATTGTTTGAAGTGCATGTGTTTTTTGTTTGTTTGAAGAGTGCAAGTGTGTTTAGTGTGAAGCATGCAGGTGTGTACTGTTTAAAGAACATGCAGTTGTGTATTGCATATTGGTGTATTTTGTTTAAATTGTCTGCAGGTGTGTACTATTTAAAGTATATGCATTTCTGTTTGAAGTGTAGACAGTGTGTGTTTTGTTTGAAGTGTGTAGGTGCGTTTGTTTGAAGTGTGCAGGTGTTTTGTTTTGTCTGAAGTGTGCAGATGTGTTTTGTTTTGTCTGAAGTGTCCAGATGTGTTTTGTTTAAAGTGTACAGTTGAGTTTTGTTTAAAGTGTACAGTTGAGTTTTGTTAAAAATGTACAGTTGATTTTTGTTTAAAGTGTGTGCAGGTGTATTTTGTTTAAATTATCTGCAGGTGTGTACTGTATATGCATTTCTGTTTGAAGTGTAGGCAGTGTGTGTTTTGTTTGAGGTGTGCAAGTGTATATTGCTGGAAGTGCAGGTGTTTTGTAGTTTGAAGAGTGCAATTGTGTTTTGTTTGAAGTGTGCAGGTGTGTTTTTGTTTAAAGTGTGCAGGTGTTTGTTTGTTTTTTGTTTGAAGTGTGCAGCTATGTATTGTTTGAAGTGTGCAGGTGTTTTTTTTTTGAAGAGTGCAAGTGTGTTTAGTGTGAAGCATGCAGGTGTGTACTGTTTAAAGAACATGCAGTTGTGTATTGCATATTGGTGTATTTTGTTTAAATTGTCTGCAGGTGTGTACTATTTAAAGTATATGCATTTCTGTTTGAAATGTAGACAGTGTGTGTTTTGTTTGAAGTGTGTAGGTGCGTTTGTTTGAAGTGTGCAGGTGTTTTGTTTTGTCTAAAGTGTGCAGATGTGTTTTGTTTTGTCTGAAGTGTCCAGATGTGTTTTGTTTAAAATGTACAGTTGAGTTTTGTTTAAAGTGTGTGCAGGTGTATTTTGTTTAAATTATCTGCAGGTGTGTACTGTATATGCATTTCTGTTTGAAGTGTAGGCAGTGTGTGTTTTGTTTGAGGTGTGCAAGTGTATATTGCTTGAAGTGCAGGTGTTTTGTAGTTTGAAGAGTGCAATTGTGTTTTGTTTGAAGTATGCAGGTGTGTTTTGTTTGAAGTGTGCAGGTGTGTTTTGTTTAAAGTGTGCCATTGTTTTCTTTTTTGGAAGTGTGCAGGTGTGTATTGTTTGAAGTGTGCATATGTATGTATTGTTTGAAGTGTGCAGGTGTTTTTTGTTTGAAATGTGTGTATGTATGTATTGTTTAAAGTGTACAGGTGTGTTTTGTTTGAAGTGTGTGCAGGTGTGTTTTGTTTAAAATGTCTGCAGGTGTGTACTGTTTAAAATGTCTGCAGGTGTGTACTGTTTAAAGCATAAGCATTTCTGTTTGAAGTGTAGGCAGTGATGTGTATAGTCTGAATTAAGCTTCTTTGTATTTGTCTTAGGTGTTTCATATATTGTTACAGCCTAATACAGTGGAACCTTGGATTATGAGCATAATTCGTTCCAGAAGTGGGCTCATGTTCCAAAACACTCGTAAACCAAATCATCATTTCCCATAAGAAATAATGAAAACTCAAATTATTCATTCCACACCCCCAAAAAATAAATACATAAAAATAATTAATACAATCTATAAAATGAAAATAAAACAAATTAATCTGCACTTTACCTTTAAAAAAAAGTACAAATAAATCCTCACAGATAAGTGTTTCCGTTGGTGTGTGTGTGTGTGTGTGGAATTAGCCCCTTCCCTCGCCTCGTTTTACACAGTAACACTCCTCCTCCCTCTCCCCACCTTGCTTTTTAAGATTCACAACAAACACACACAGGTGAGAGAGTGATGCGCGGTGTCAAAATAAGAGTCGCATGCGTGATACATGATACTCGGCGCCCGTAAACTAATACTTGCTCGGTTTCTGATTAAACATTGATTAGAAATCTTTGCTTGGTTTGCGGAACACTCGTAAACCACGTTACTCGCAATCCAAGGTTCCACTGTACATGTGGGCTTGTTGTAATGTGTGCAGGTGCAGATATACGTGAGGTGTACAGGTGTGAATTTTCTAATCGAATACATTTCTGAATTCTTCCTCCTGCCTATGATTCAGAGGACAATGCCACAGGGTTGTAATTTATGTATCTAATATATTCAGGGTGTATTAACACATTCTGTTTGTTTCACACTTGCACCCCATAGAAAAGTGTTAAAAGATTCTACCTGTTCCGGGAAAATCTGAGACTGTAACATATTAAGGATATATTACTCGTTCAATAGGAGCTTGACTCTTTGAAAGTAAACAAGTGTGAAATGTCATAACACAAAACTTTACAAACACTTTTGCACACATAAAAGAACTGACAGAATAAGGGAGGCAACATAAGATATTGGGAAGAGTGTATAAGATGCATACAGTGAGTAGCCATGATTGTCAGCAAAGTGTGTGTTGTACTGTAGATCTTAGGAACTGGATTTCAGTAGACGAGAGAGAAGGTAGAGGAGGAGTAACATGAAAGGAGGTAGGGGAGGAGAAACATGAACACGCCAAGTGCTGTGACCAAACATAAAGAGATGTAGGGGAGAGAGAGAGAGATTGCTGAGAACTTCCTCTTGAGTTTCATGTTAGTTTAAATGCACTATGTTCCAGCTGGTTCACATATGTCTTTGTGGTGCAAAGCATCAGTACTCCTTTCTGAATCCCTTAAGAATACTCTGGTCTAGCTGTTAGTATGAATGATTTTTTGAAGTGTGTAGGTGCCCTCTGTTCTGAAGCGTACATCTTTTTTCCCCTAAAAAGTGCAGGTGTGTTTTGGATAAAAAGTGCAGGGGTTTTGTTTAAAGCATGTGCAAGTTTGTTTTGTTTACAGTGTACAAATGTGTTTTGTCTGATATGTACAAGGATCTTTTGTTTAAAATGTGTGCAGGTGTGTTTTGTTTAAATTATAAATATGTGTGTGTTTGTTTGAATTATGCATGTATGTTTTATGCATGTATGCTGAAGTCTTAATGTTCGTTTGTCTGAAGTCTTTATGTTCGTTTGTCTGAAGTCTTCATGTGCGTTTGTCTGAAGTCTGCAGGTGCGTTTGTCTGAAGTCTGCAGGTGCGTTTGTCTGAAGTCTGCAGGTGCGTTTGTCTGAAGTCTGCAGGTGCGTTTGTCTGAAGTCTTCATGTGCGTTTGTCTGAAGTCTGCAGGTGCGTTTGTCTGAAGTCTGCAGGTGCGTTTGTCTGAAGTCTGCAGGTGCGTTTGTCTGAAGTCTGCAGGTGCGTTTGTCTGAAGTCTGCAGGTGCGTTTGTCTGAAGTCTGCATGTGCGTTTGTCTGAAGTCTGCAGGTGCGTTTGTCTGAAGTCTGCATGTATGTTTGTCTGAAGTCTTCATGTTTGTTTGTCTGAAGTCTGCAGATGCGTTTGTCTGAAGTCTTTATGTTTGTTTGTCTGAAGTCTGCATGTGCGTTTGTCTGAAGTCTGCATGTGCGTTTGTCTGAAGTCTGCATGTGTGTTTGTCTGAAGTCTGCATGTGTGTTTGTCTGAAGTCTGCATGTGTGTTTGTCTGAAGTCTGCATGTGTGTTTGTCTGAAGTCTGCAGGTGTGTTTGTCTGAAGTCTGCATGTATGTTTGTCTAAAATATGCAGGTGTGTTTGTCTGGAGTCTGTAGGCATGTTTGTCTGAAGTCTGCAAGTGTATTTGTCTGAATTATGAATGTATGTTTGTCTGAAGTTTTCATGTGTGTTTGTCTGCAAGCTATTTGTCTGAAGTCTGCAGGTCTGATCCTCCAGCACTGCTCAACTGGTTCTACTCTCAGGGATCAAGAAAGACATGCATCTAGACTGTTTTCTATCCTGACTTCTAGGCAGTGGAATGAACTTCCTCTAGATGTCTGTATAGTCGAGTCACTGGCCATCTTTAAGCGACAACTAAAGACCTTTCTGTTTCTTACAGTAAATAAAAAATAAATAAATGAAATAAAATTCATCCCAACAGGGTTGACAGATGAAACTTCTAGTTAGTAACCTTGTGAATCATTGTAAGGAGATATTTCATCATGAAAGCTTCAAAGCAGTTATGTAAGTCGCTCTGCATAACAGCGTCTGATAAAAGCCTAAATCTAAATATCCAGGTGTATTGGTCTGAATTGTGCAGGTTTATTTTGTTTTATATACACTAAACATATTAATTGCCGTTAATGTAATTTCAAGACTAAAGAATATGAGAAGATGCGTCACACTGCAGTGGAAACATTATAATTGTATCACTAATCCTAGCACAACAATCATTCACCAACAGTTTATCATGCCAAAAGTAACTTAGCTAGCTTACATAATATCCGGTAAAAGAATCCAGGCTTATTCGACATAATGTTCCCTCGTCTAGGCATTCACTCACTTTGTTTTCATAGTCTGTCATAGTCAATAGTACACATAATTTGCTTGTCATACTTTGAATAAAAAAATGGTTAGTGGTAACTTTTAAGCCTAGTTAATTAGACTACTGTATACAATGTAATTTGGGACTAGGCAGTATATTAGAGCTTTCACTCTGGCTAGCTAAAGAAATGAAATATCTCCACCCGTGCAGCATATGGCTAATTTCTTTTCATCATATTCAACCCAGTTTATTAATTCACGTCATCTGCAATTGACTTAATTTAAGGCACTTTTACAAACTAGTTAAAAGTTCACAAACCTATCTAGCTGAGAATAAAAGATTCTGACATGTTATAGAACAGTGCATAATGAAATCACGCTGCTGAATGTTGTCGTTTAATCTTACAAGGGGTGTGAGAGGACCACTGACGAGACGCTACTTCAGCAGAGTCGCTAATAAGCACGGAGGTGTCACTTTCTGCTCAACATGCTGAGAAACGCCATCAGATTCGTTAATGCATGACTGCTTTGCAGTAGCGCCTCCTCCTCAAGACATTTCTAACCAGAAAGATACAATTAAAACGTGATAAGATACACCTTTAATTTAGTTTAAAGTGAAAAAGACGTGACCGCAAAATGACCTCTGACCTCGTCAAGGAGTGTGGACTGACCTGTTTTGGTAAATTCAAGGCATTCAGGACTGCCCACGATTTAAAAATAACGTACCAGGTTTGTGATCAAGAGCTTTCATCTGGCATGTCAATATTTTTTTTGTTTTTTTTGCTAATGTACACGGTGGCTTAGTGGTTACCAATGTCGCCTTGCACATCCAGCGTCCGGGTTCGATTCCCGCCTCGGGGTCTGTGTGCATGGAGTTTGCATGTTCTCCCCATGCTTGGTGGGTTTCCTCCAGGTACTCTGGTTTCCTCCCACAGTCCAGAGACTAACTGGCATTCCCAAATTGCCCATCATGTGTTAGTGTGTACTGTATGTGTGTGTGTCCTGCGATGGATTGGATCCCTGTCCAGGGTGTACCTCGCATCATGCCCTGGGATAGTCCATATACATCCCTTGATACTTGTAACGGGTTCGACCCTAAGTTGCAAAGCGGCACCATGAAACAGGAACCCTGTTAAAAAATTTAAATGAAAAATGAATTAAAAAATACATTTATTTAAGGAAAATGGGGAAGGAAGGGGTTAAAGGAGGGCGCGGCCTCAGGCAGGAGCCTCTCTGGGACGTCCATTGGCTGGGCGGCTTTCCCGGCTGGGATCGGGGGCCTTAACGCCATCCTCCTCGCGGCCTATCCTTTTCGGCGGCGGGGACGCGAAAGCGGGCAGTTCTTTCCCGCGCTGTCCTTAAAGGGGCGGAATTCCAATGTCCTTTTTAAAGTCCCTGGGGCACGTTCAACTGCCCCACTCGCATGCCACTCTCATGCTCCACCGCGCTACGCACTTCTCGGACCCCGGACTAAACTCCGCGCCTTGCTTTTATAATGCGGGGCAAGCCCGAGATCCTATTAACGTTAATCAACACCAGTCGACCCGCATACAGTAGGTGGCCCTGTCCCTTCACACACCTGCAGAAGGAGTGCCGTCTACTTAGGGAGCCTACAAAGTGAGCGAGGGGCGATAATATATTTGGACGCACGCCCATCACAGGCGCACGCCGTGACACACTATATACAGGATAAAGCGGTATAGACGCTGAGTGAATAAGCTAACGTACTATACAACGTCGACAGTCACTCGCTCGGTCCTTCAGCTGAACTGCGTCTCTGCTATGAGTTTGTCTTTGCTGAGGGCAGTGCGGCCTCTACACTCTCTCATTCTCCGTTCCCCTTATCTTCATGCCTGTGTACTCCTTATTGTCTCCCCTTCAGCTCAACTCATAGGTTAATTGTGCTCAGCTTCCTCGTGTCTTATTGATCAGAGATCAGAAGAGCTCTAGACTCATTTTCATACACGGTAGTGGCATCCCAGAGCGCCACCATAAGGCAGAACCATTGGGTTCTTTAGCCCATGACAGGGAACATATTATCTGGTATCCAAACAAATATCTGGCAGACTTGGGGGGTCAGTGTCAAAGGCAAGGCTTTTTTTATAACCTGCTTTGGGAAATATCATTCGTCTTCTGATAAACACCAACAGACAGAGGGAGATGACATTCACTGACAGACCTGTCATTCCTCATTATTGGGGCCAAGAAGAAGTGCACATATTTCATTAGACAGTGCAGGAAAAAAAGGATTTCTTTCCTATTGTTCTGATAAAAAGGAACCTTGCCAAAAACAAAAATAAACCTCTTAATCTGCCATAAAATATCTGTACCTGGTAGTAACAGATAGTCAGAAACCAAACCTGGCTTTGTGTAAGAAACTGACATAAAAACATCGTCACGGAAGCCTGCGAAAAAAACAACTTTTTCACACCTATCGCATCTCATATCTCATATCTGTCTTGACTATCTGTGCACCCACCACCATCTGTTTCTGCCGTGGTGCTCCATATTAAATGACTCCTTTCTTAATTCTCCACAATAAATCAGAGAGGTTCATTACAGGTAATCTGTTTTGGGTGTGTCATAAATAATTATTCATTCACACTGTTGCTTTCTAACATCATCCTCCTAAAATAATTTTTAATTAACGGTAATGGCTGAGTAAAGTACCTGACAAAACATGATAGGAAATTAACAGGACCTGCTTCAGCCTTTAACCTTTAAGGCGTAATTATTGACAATGAACTCCAGCCAATAATTACAGTACGTTCGAAATGAAGCTAATTTTATACATATCTTTTGAAAAGCACCGAAAAAAAAAAGACGATGCCTTACCAAGCCAGTGTTCCCCCGTGATCTTCCCGAAGCCCTCACGATACGCGGCCCATTCCCTGAAGAAGTTTACAGAACCGTCCTCTCTGCGCTGAAACACCTGGGGGACATAAATGAACATAAAGTTAAAACTTTAGAATTGATTGTGTTTATTTAAAGAGGATAGAAGCATACAAATTTACTGTACTGAAAAATCTGCTATAAATAATAATAATAATAATAATAATAATAATAATAATGCAATATTTAGCATTATTACTGGAGGTGCAAAAAAACTTTACAAATTTAATTTAAATTTAAACTACAAATTTAATCTGTTCTGGAGGCAAGTTTTTAAAGTGAAATGCATTTTCCCATAGGAAAGAATGTAAATGTATATAATCCGTTCCAGCCATACAAAAATATTACCAATATTACCAATTTCCAACATTTAAATCACATTTGCACATCAAAACGCTTAGAAAAGAATTGAAGTAAATAAATAGACATTAAACCTCACTTCACCTTAATTAATGATTCGTCTGGGCACTGGCTGTTTTAAAAACAAAACTGAAAGTGGCTCCCTGCTGTTCTTGCTATCGTCCTTGTTAACTTTCTGGGCACCCGTCACTAAATCTTGCACAAAATGGCAAAAAAAAAAAAAAAAAAAAAAACTAATTATGTAAACCCGCTTCGCTTTGCTTTCTACTGACGCAAACAAGTTCCTGGACGTACGTGCAACTTAGCTGGCATTCGGTTCAACTCGATTCGTTCGCTCATATGCAGAAAAATGATTCATATGCCGAGGCAAATTTCTGTTCTTAAGGTGAAAATTTGTTAGGTTCGTACTGTATGCGGTACGACTTTACTTTATTAACTATGAATCTAATGGACACTAATCAGTGCAACCTGCATATGTTTAAATATTTATATATATGTCAATGTACATGGTTGCTATAGCCAAACCTTTGGTGACTCGTGCCAAACGTCGGTTTCAATGGTGCCAGCAGTGAAAATCTTTCTTTCAATTGCTGTGGACAATGTGAAACATGTATTGTTCTCCACCTTCACTGTCTTTCCCACATCCGGGAGAGTTACGGTGTGGAGAAGCCCCAAAGAAGCGTACCACCCAGAGTGAAGCATGGGGGTGGATCAGTGATGGTTTGGGCTGCAATATCATGGCAATCCCCAGGCCCAATACTTGTGCTAGATGGGCGTGTCAAGGGGGCGTCTAACCAAGGACTACCGAACCATTCTGGAGGACCATGTGCACCCAACGGCTCAAACATGAGGATGACAATGCACCAATACACACAGTAAGGCTGATGACAGATGGTCTGATGAACATGAAAGTGAAGTTGAACACCTAACATAGAAGTTGAACATAGAACTCTATTTCTATTTATTTTAAGCTACCTTTAGTACATTTTGTTTACAATATTAAACCTTTTTTGGGACATTTATGTTGACATTGCCTTTTAGCCCTAGCCTTAATTGTTCTGTCTTTACGTCCTGTTACATACTCTAATACTCCTGTTACATACAGTACAGTACTTTCATGCATTAACTGTACCACGTATTCTGTGTAGAGTTGAGGGGCTTATCCCAGGGAACTCCAGGCACAGGGCAGGGTACACTCTGGACATATACACACACCAGTCACACACCCATTCATAGACTACGGACAATTGGAAATGCCAAGCAGCATACAGAAATGGACTGTGGGAGGAAATCAGAGTACCCAGAGTACCCTGGGGAAACCATGCAAACTCCCCACCCGCTCAGACCTGAGGCATGATTTCACCACTAAGCCACCATCATCCTGCAAACTGTCTAATTTACCTTCACTTACTGATCTCGTTTTAACTGCTTTCTTTTAATAAGAACTGATGGGCGTTTCAGAATTTTTAAAGATTGATCCCATATTTATAGCCTATAAAAAATTCCCCACTGGTTCCCTTTTCTATTCTTGTAAACCTGAGCGATTCAGGCATCGTGAGGATGTTCCACTTGCTTGTAGGACTAAGATTATATACTGTACTCTACACAACTTCCAGTTCTACGTTCATTCAATCCAGATGACTATATTGGTATAATAACCAAAATCACCATGACAGTTTGCTATGGTTCTTGATTGTGCACTTCGTAACACAGTATCAGACACTCATAAGTAAGAATCGCTCAGAGCCCTGACACTGTACTCTGTAGAGGATTATAATCACTTGGTGCTTTAATAGTAGGGCAGGGTTAAGGTTGAGTGTTTAAGGTGTTGGACTACTGATTGGAAGGTCTCAGGTTCAAAGCCCACAACCACCAAGTTGCCACCCTTGAGCAAGGCCCTTAACCCTCAACTGCTTAGATGTATAATAAGATAAATATATGACACTCTGAATATGGGCGTCTGTCAAATGGCGTAAATGGACTCCATAATTCATTGTTGAGTATATGAAGTCCTTAAACTGTCCTGATACGAATCAGGTACTGTGTGTTAACCAATAAATACATGCTATTCACCAAACTTTCCTTGCAAACCAACTGATGACTCAGTTGTGAATGATCAAATCTACTTCTACTTTTATTTTTATTATTATTTTTTATTATTATTATTATTTATCACTAACCATACAGCTTTTTCAACACAATATGCACAACTTTGACCTTGCCTATTGATAAAAAGTAATACTGGCTGCACCATAAGAAAAATGAACTACTGCTTAAAGTGTAATGAAAATAATACAGAGCAACTAAAGGATCATCTATTATCATTCTCCATAAGCCATCTCTCCTGTTACTCCCATGAAAATATGTTGAAAAGAAGGCCGGCCTTAGACAACCATGGGCCTCTCTTTCATTACAGTGCCATTTAGCGCTATCATCACTACTCTTACAACACACATTCCTTCATTTTCTATTAAAGTTAATAAGAGCGAAAATGTGTCTTGTCATCTTCAAAACTTAAGAAACTTAACATCTTCTTAAATAAATAGTTTTAAACATCTCCTCACAAAAAACTTCACAATGTCATAGACACAATTTGATCAAATTATATGTTTCCTAATTTGTATATGTATAGACTATACAAGTCTCTGAACATGCTCAGTTAAACGAAAATTTATAATTATGCATATGAATATCGCGTGAGAGTGAGGGCTGTTGTAGTGAATATCAGCACAGCTGTGATGCAGCCCTAGGCACGAGGCCACAGCCCGAGCGTAATCGATATTGTCCTTTTCCAAGATTCGACAAACACCATTTATTATCTAGAGTACAGATTATGATCCATTTCTTTATTTAACCAGTTTCTTTGCTCGGCAAACACATGCTGTATCCTTCCGTGACTGGTGGAACTAGCATTGAGCTGGCGACAAACAGTTAGCGTCTGACAGTTTGCGTGATTAAAATGGGTGAAAGTAGTTTTAAATTCTAAATGGCACTATGTAGCCCAAGGGGTTGGTGGACAGTCTCTTTATGTCTCCATTTATTCTGCTTCAGAATACCCTCAGCTAACTGACTGTTATGAGGTTGCATCCCAAATAGTCTTTAAGAGAAAGCTAGTGCGCTATGTACAGTAGCATGCACAATCCCTCGTTCCAAACAGAAAGTAGCGCCTCTACACCTCCCATAGCACCCACCCACCCACCCCCAACTTCGTTTAATTAATTTTAAAAGCTTGCGTTGTGTTTTGCGCAATTATTTATTGACAGCACGCTTTTGACACAGCGCGCTTCCGGATGCATCCGCCAGTAAACACCAACGAAGAAGAAGCGCTTACGTCACCCACAAAGCGGAAGGAGACGCAAACAGTTAGCTGTGTATTGATTTGAGGGAGCGTTCTGTTGCGGGCTGCAAAGTGGTAGGGAGCGATAAAATTATCAGCGACGCCAAGAGAAAGCAAGAAGAAAGCAGCAAGAGAAAACGGCAGAAATTGTCAGTTAAGGCTTATGTTCTGCCTGAGATGTAGATTTTGAAACTTTTAGTTCTGAAACTTGGTGTTTTTGTATAATTATTTATTTTAATGTGTGCCTCAGTTTTTTAAAATCCTTAGAGTCATTTGAAAAACTTTCTTTTTGCATCCGAGAAAAGGCTTTAAAATAAGAATGTATGGTGCTGTAATGCACTTTATTAATCGCAGTCAACTTTAATATCCCTCTCTCACCTACGCGGTTTCGCGCGCTGGCCGGAAATACGGTTCTTCATGATTAACCACAGGTTTTGGCGCTGCGATTACGTTTCCATCTTTCTGCGCAAAAAATTAAATGTTTAAGCATGTTTCATTTTTTTTGCAGAACGTCGGCGGGCAGTCGTGGCGGCTCACGGTGCCTAACACCGCGTCTCACTGCGAGTCAAACCGCATAGGGGGGGGATAGGAGTATAAGCTATTCCTTGTGTTGTGAATAATGACAATGTTTATTTTTGATAAAATGCTGTTGTTTTTTCTAAAAAGAAAACCAATTAATCTTTGGTTCTCTATATATTTTACATTGCTGTTTAATTAAGCAAAAGTGCATTTTATCCGATTAATCGATGAAATTTTTGATAGAATACTCGATTACTAAAATATTCGATAGCTACAGCCCTATATATAGGAAACAGAAATGAGTCGTTACCTTTAAGTCTTTTGGTCCAAGTTTGATTGTTCTTTTGTCATGTGACTCCCATAGACGCTACTATGCAGTGCAACAGGTTAAAAAAAAACGAATGACTCGGACTAGAAGACTTATGAGAAGACCTGTTCAATTCTGTTTCCTGTGTAATGCACCGTATAGCGTCTACATGAGTCACGTGACAAAAGAACAAACAATTCGGACCAGAAGATATGATCGTGAGCTGCTCATTCTGTTTATCATAATATCTCCTTAGCTGCATTGTAATATTTTCCTTACTGGGACTATAGCCAAAATGTGTGTATGTGGACATGTTGGGGGTCGGTTTATTCAAAATGTAACATTTTCTTTTATTTCTGATCAAAAGAGTGAAATGGAATAAATGACTCAAAAAAAGATTCTTTCATTTTGAGTCACTAAAATGATCTAAACTTCCCATCACTACTTTGAGTGTGTTGTGCTGCTTTCAACTATGTCTTAGCAAGCAGTTTGAAAAAGATGTGGTTGGCTGGAGTCATGTGCCACGTTCGGTAGTTACCTAATGCTTGGTGGAAATTGGCTATGACTAACGACTTGACTAGACATGAAACACAACACAGACGGTACAGGAGCAATTCAAACCGACTTAGAAGAAATTACCAAGAAGACAAAGTGTTGTTTAAGATGACATGACATTTTCTTGCTGCAAGTGCATCCGTGACTGGCTTCGAATGTGGGTTTTGGCAGCTGCTCTCACCTCGTTCGAGTAGCGTGGATCGCACCGACCTGCTTTCATCCAAGCTGGTGACTGACAGTCGGTGTATCAAACAATTGTTAGAACACCTGTGATGCATATAGTTAAATGTCCCAGCGCTGTTTCAATCGGTCCAGTCAAATTACTCAGTCGGCAATAAATGTTGTATAACTTGAATTAAAGCCAGCATTACCGTCAGAGTTGCTGTAATGTGCTAGCAGATTCCAGAATTCGGAACGGAAATCATACATTATTTTCAGAAACAATTTTCAACAAGACATCACTGGTTAATAAGAGACAATATTGTAAAAGGACATAAATTCTATCAGACATGTCTGTCCAGGGAGCTGTGAATGATAAGTCTTGGCAAGGGTATGAAGGTAAGACATGGACAGAATCCAAAACATAATTCAGGCAGTAATTGACGGCTTCTGCCCTTATTGAGGATTAAACAAGAAAGCGAGGAAGCGAGCGGATCAAGAACTGATAAAAATGCCAGGAAAGAGGGGGAAAAAAAAGTCAAATAAGGAGAGAAGAGTGCTCTTCTCATGTGCTTGGCAAGAACACAGACATCTTTGGGATACGCTTCCTCATGGCACTTCCTTGAGAAAAATGAATGAGCACCGATATAGACACATCCTCTGGTATGAATTAGAAATAATAACATTGTCTCCTTGGTTGTGTATTAATATGTGTGTGTGTGTGTGTGTGTGTGTGTCAGAGATCTAAAGCTTCCTTGTCATCTGGCATCCATTTCAAAGTGAAGCTTTGCCATGAGTATGATGGCTACCTGAAGGCATTTTGATCTATGAAGATACGTAGAACACAATCCAGATCCCACACTGAGGCCCGGGAGCTGCACCTTTCAGGCGAGAGATCTTGGAAAAACACGGCGCGCCTCTTAATAAAACATGCGAGCGCGCCTGTGCTCGGGGCCGCATTCGAAATGAACGGCTGCGTTTCGATTCTAAATAAATCCTCTCTTTCAATCCGTCTTCAATCCACGGAGCACCCGAAGAGCTTTAATTATTCACAATAATCCCTGTAAGTACTTACTGAGTCACCTTTAAGTAGGAAGAGCTCTAAATCTTTATTACACCTAGAGTATAAATTTAGGTAGTTAAAAACAAGAGATTTCTCCTGTTTTGATAAATATTTCACCCGGACGGATATGAAAATTCTCAACAGCACCTTGTGAATTTGCTTCAGTTTAAAAAAAGAAAAAAAAGAAAAAAAAAAGCATTTTAATGGCATGTGGGAAAAGATGCGAAAACTGACAAGGCTTTGGGACGGGAATGAGAAACCGGCCGTGATTGAAAGATGTAGCTTTGGGTGGTATAACCTGCTGACTGTAGGATCTGATACACTGGGTAAACAGAAAAAAAATAAAAATTATAACGGCGTTAGATTGAGTGGAAATGGGTATGTGATGTTTCCTTCCTGGGTTTTTTTTTTTTTCCATCATGAATCTGCTTCAGCTTTTACACAGTGTGTCCACGAAGCAATTTCTTTCCATATAACGAATGTCCACTGGCAGCAGAGCACACAATAGCTGACACCAGATGAGCTTCTGCAGCAGATTACACTGCTTTGCCATGTACACCGGCCCGCTTTTGTCTAAAGGCTTCAACGCGGATGGATGACCTTGTTTGAAATTCTAGGAATGAGAGCCCACTAGGAAGCTGTTGAATTCTCAAATGTGATAAGTCGGAGTCAAGTTCAGGAGCTCTGACACTAGTTCTAGCTGCAAGGCAAACCACATGTTAATATTAATACACTCATTTTCACTACTTTATCATACGTACACTATGTGGACAAAAGTATTTGGCCAAACCTGCAATGATATTATATCCAAATTCATACACGTCAATATGGAGTCGGTCCACCTTTTTCAGTTCTAACAGCTTCCACACTTCTTGGAAGGCTGTCCACAAGGTTTGGGAGTGTTCCTTTGGGAATTCATTCTGTAGAGCATTTATGAGGTCAGGCACTGATGTTGGACGAGAAGGCCTGGCTCACAATCTCTGTTCCAATTCAACCCAAAGGTGCTCGATGGGGTTGAGATCAGGTCCAGTTCTTCCACACCGAACTCATCAAACCATTGCTTTGTGCACTGTGGTACATTCATGTTGGAACAGAAAAGGCCCTTCCCCAAACTGTTTCCACAAAGTTGCGAGAATAGCAAGATCTTTTGGTATTAAGATTAAGATTAAGTCATTCACTTTTTTTAGGAATAAATGTGGTGTGATGTCAAATGCTGGCGACTTATAACAACATATGGATAAGAATGGTGATATCACATAGCGACACAGTGCTATCAAACATTTCACTTTCTCCATTTCCATCATCATTTCTTTCATTTTTATTCCTGCTCGTTTTTCAACCATGGATCCATATCTGTAGACGTAATTATGTTTACTTGAACATGACGTAATGTCAAGTTTAAAGTCGAGTTTAAATCAGTAGAGCATCCTGACTAAAACACAATTTAAGGAATCTGATTTTAAGGAATCTGATTTGAATACGATTTCAAAACAACTCTGGATGTGGTTCAAATTGGATTTACAAAAAAAGTTTGAGTACAAGGATGTCATTCTTTATGCAATCGCTAATATTATTGATATTTATATCAATACTATATTATTGAAAAAAAAAACTTTCTACTTCATCAGCTATGGATGTCAGGGGATGACTGACACTAGCGATGATGTCACGGTTTAAACGGCGGGCAACTTCCGTGGTCTGGTGAATCCATAAATGGAGATCCAGGACGTGGTGGTTTAGAGCCCGGTGCAATCGTTCCCGTGAGTATTCAGCAAATGGACTATCTGATTCTTGAAAATGTGAGAACTGTACACACAATCATCCATGAACACCACTTGCACATTACATGAACTTGACTGGGCATTATTGCCACATCCCGGTACATTCCTCTTACTCACCCACTCACTTATTGTCTATACCGCTTTATCCTATCTAAGGGTCACGGGGTAGTCAGGAGCCTATCCCAGAAGATATCCCGCAATTCAGAAACACCAATTAGCCTAATCTGCAGGTCTTTGGACTGTGGGAGGAAACCGGAGTACCCGGAGGAAACCCACCAAGCACGGGGAGAACATGCAAACTCCATGCACACAGACCCGGACCCTGGAGGTGCCAGGCGACAGTGCTAACCACTACACCACCCTGCCACCACGGTACAAGCCATTTATGCATGTTTGGGGTTCCTGGGTGGTTGGCATTTCAGACGTGAAACAGGCAGTCTGATCATGGCTCTGGTATACTGAGACATTTTTCTGCCTTTATGTTATCTAAGCAAATTATGGTTTGAATAGTGCAATCATTTTAAACTGAACCTTGAAAATCAATTAATAACTTGGAGCCAACTTGAGGAAGAGATGCCTGTGACTTTAGGAACTGTACATACGGTTATTTTCTAAATGATTAGATCACGAAATCTAATAGGTTTGTTCAAGTCCCTTGTATGCAATGAATAGAGTGCAATGTACAGCTCTGCATTCTCTGCGGGGGTTCAAAAGCAATCTGAGGACACAGCATTGAGGAAGCCCACCCAGACGCCCTCCACAGCGTACAACAAAGACACCAGTTCAGTGACTGCAGCCATAGATCTAGTCCATTAAATGAGCAAAAAATTCATACCCCTAAAATCTGTCAATTCTGTAAAGATGTGATGAGAAAAGGACAGTTAGGTAGCAGGCTGAAAGTATTGCTTTAAAGCCTGTATTTGCTTTCCAATTTACAGCCTCTCCGTCGATGCTCGCACACTCCAAATTACGCAGCTCCATCAATGACAGCGATCTGCCACGAAGACAGAGCTTTTCACCGATGGAATCCACCGCATCTCCTCTGCAGCTCTCTAATCCACAGGCATCACAGCATAGAGACAAATAGAAACAAATACACTGATGCACATTGCTATTGAAGCACTTTTTTTCCCCCCAGTTTAATGTGCCAAATGTGCGCAGGAGTCGATATTTGTACGAATTCAGGGTTCTCTAATCTTTAGAAATCCTTTAAAGCTCTACAACATATTGTAGGGGCTGTATTCTTAATCTTCATTAATGTGATCTCATTTATATCTCTCACTCTGAAATTCTGTTTATTAACAAAATCCTTTTTTTTCTTTTTCCGCAACACGGATTAACAGAGAAGATTATGGAAGTGCTAAGCTACAGTAGTACAACAGATCAAAATAATGACATTATTTATAAGGATACATATTATAAGGATTATTTTCACCATCCATTGTGATTTGGTGCTTCTGGAAAATACACTAATGCAATTTATCACCTCATTATGACACATAATAAGGGAAAAAAAATAAACCTACACTGTGAACACTTCAGCACTGCAGAAATGAACAGCGATCTGCACTGTAGGTTGTAAAAACACCGATTTATCTGTCATACATTGGTATTGGCATGGGCCTATTGGCACATAAGATGACATTCACTGATGCCAGTAGTCAATGTTGTTAAATTGTGGTCTGACTCGGACAACAGCTGCGGTCTTGGAAAATATCCACCAGGTTATCAAATCCCTTAATATTGCCAACAACACGGCCAACATGGGCATGTGTCCGGAAATGTAAACTGTGCGAGAGTATTTCTGTGTCTCAAGAGAAACATCAGCACTATGCAGATTGTGTGACATGTTCCAGTGACATTTTAAGACAAGGCACAACAAGCATTGCTTTTATTTATTTAAATGTACTATATTTATTTAACAACTTTTATATTTAATGTATGCTTCACAAAAAGGTTTTTGTTGGGCTAGGTAGGTACGGATTTTTTTCTCTCCTAATCAAGCAGATAGTGGTATAGGAAAATAAAAGGGATTTTGAAACAGTCAGGTTTCACAAAAGAAAAATCTGTCATGCGAGTCTGTTACTTTAAAGGTCGTTTCATAAATGCTGTTGTTCTTTCGGCTGCTCCAGGCAAAGGGTCACCACAGAAGACTATCCCGTCCGGACATACAAGCTTGGCACAGGTTTTTGACGCAACCCTTACTGCATCCAGTGGCTGGGGTTTGGGCACTGGCTGGGAATTGAACCCGGCCTTCCACATGGCAGACTAAAAACCACTGAAAAACCCAATGAGCCACCAGTGCCCAAATGTTGTTTCGTAAATAAAAATGATAAAATGTGTGCTTGTTTAAAAACAAAAAGTTTAGTTCTTTTTTTTTATAGTGAAGATTTCTTTGTGTCATTGGTACAAAAGTGGCTTAGCAGGAGGTCTAAGCCACTAAAAACCTATTTATTTAGCCAAGCATTTTTGTAAATAGATTAACCTTAGGTAAAGGAGCAGATCTGGGGGACTCATGGACGTAGAGTATTCTGGTGAACTGGTATGTTTAGATGCTGTCCTCCCCACTCTCATTGATCATTCAGGTTTGTTGACGGTGAGGTGATTGGTTGCTTTACATCACAGGGAGACCTCATGTCTGTGTTTCCTTCTGGCTCTCCCTTTTAGTTATGTTGTTATAGTTAGTCCTGCCGGAGTCCCTGCTTGCACTTTGCGCTAAATATACATTCACCTTATACATGTTGACTGTGACCAGACCTAACTGCCATCTCTCCTTATTTTCTGTTCTCTCCTCTTCTGCTCTCTCCTCTCTCTCTCCTTTCCCTCTCTCTGTCTCTCTGTCGAGCTATACATGTCGCTCCTGAGTTGCCAGTGATCCAGACCCCTCTGCCCTCTGGACCCGTCTAACCCGTCCTGGAGTCCAGTTTCTGGTTGGAAATCTCGTCGCATGGATGCCCCGTGTGGTCTGCCCGGATTCGTGTGGTGGCTGGGGATGGTTTCCACGAAGACTGTCCTGTCCTCGATTGATGCTGACAGCTGTTCTCTGGGGACCTGTGACTTCAGTTGTTCGATAGCTCAGGACTGGAATTTCCTACAGTCTACCTGAGCCTCCAGGAACAAACTGGACTCCTTTTAATTTAAATTTAAATTTTAACACATCTCCTGTTGTACTGAACTTCCAGTCTTACACATTATGATGCTGATCAATCCCTGCTATTCGTTATCACCCAGATGAGGATGGGTTCCCTGTTGAGTCTGGTTCCTCTCAAGGTTTCTTCCTATTACCATCTCAGGGAGTTTTTCCTTGCCACCGTCGCCCTCGGCTTGCTCATCAGGGACAATCTTATCATTTTGATTCATACACATTGCATACAAACTTACTTCTTTTGAATGTGTAAAGCTGCTTTGCAACAATGTCAATTGTTAAAAGCGCTATATAAATAAATTTACTTGACTTGACTTGAGGTCCACATTGGGAACCTCCCGCTCAACTTTCCCAAAAATCCTGTTTTTCTGATTTGATACTAGGAGCCCCTATAGCTCTGAATTTTATGCGCCCCTGATCTTGGAGCAAAATGTACCTGTTTAGTTCCAAACCACTTTGATCCCATGACTCCTACTGTACTGTAGCTGTCCCAGTTTTGGTCTGATACATGGTATGTTAAAGGGCTTAAAAAATAATTCACCTTTTCAAAAATGACCCTAAACTGAAATGACCCATACATAAAAATAGTTCTGTGGGGCTTATAGAGTGGGCAAATAAAATAAAAAAAATGGCATCTTGTACTGAATTTTTGATTAAAGCGTCCTCTCTTAAGCAATCCTAGGACCACTGCTCTAGTGCTTACCCTATGGTTCCTCTCATAGAAGTAAAAGTACAGTAACATACAGTAGGAGTGCCTTTGGCTTTGAAGTTAAAGCTTGTGACATTCTCTGTGCCTGTGAGTTTTTGCATATGGGGGGAGGGGCAGGATCAAAGAGTGGCCCATACCACGCCCCCTTGACTTTCACACACACTTCCTGGAATCACAGTCAGTATACTGTACAGGCTCATGGTTTAGGAAAGAGAAGTTTTTAGCTTTTTGCCTATGAAAAGTGGTCTCTCTGTCGAGAGAAGGGTCTTTGGGCCACCCTTACTTACTAAGTTCTGTATAATGTCCATGAGTCCAATTAGTTTGTGTAATTAAATATGTTACAAAAGCTATGAACTATTACTCCCTCATCAGCCTTTTGTTACAGTATTTATCTTGAAGACTGCTCTGCACCGGTGAGCCAGTGGGTGTGTTTACAAAGTGGCAAATAATCTGATTTGGGGGAAAATGCAATTTGCAGAATAAATGAATTTTCATCCCATTAAGTAATCAGATAATGGCAAAATGGGTCAATCAATAATCAGATTTCTTTTGTCTACATCGTGAAAATACATTACTGCACAGCAAAGTGTCCAGTGCTGGAATAACACCCTACTGTATTTAAACAAATCCAACCAGCCTCAAATGAAATAATGTGTTAAATCAACCAACAATCACATTAAAAGTTCTGATGAAGGCATGTTTACTAGGGAGTACAATAATGTGTTCTTAATTCTATTTTTATATATTTGTTTGTGCATTTGCAGAGATAAGGACAAAACCAAACAAAAGAGATTAATAATAGAACAAACATGTTAAATGAGTATGAGTATGACTGAGCTACAGACAGCATGATATACCGTTTAACAGTTTAGTATGCTGAGATCCATGTGAGAATGTCAGAGAAATTAGTTCTTTTTGTTGCTGGACATTAGACTGGAGACCACGTATCATGTTTAGAGTCATGAGGAGACTGGACCCTTTTCCAGGGAACTTCGGGCACAAGGTGGGGTACATCCTGGATCGTGTGCCAACCCACCACACATCACTACACACAATTTGGAAATGTCAATTAGCCAACATAGTTTTGACTGGGGGAAGAACCAGAGCACCCGGAGGAAACCTGACAGGCACAGGGAGGACACTCCACACACACACACACACACACACACACACACACATACATACATACAGGAACAGAGGTGAGATTCAAATCCCCAACCCTGGAAGTGCAAGGAGACAATCATTAGCCTGTCATGCTGCAGAGAACATACACATTTTTCGAAAAATTAAAATACAAAAATCTGCTTATATTGATGGAGGGATTTTTGTTTGTTCAAGATGAGCACCAATTAAGTTCTTCTGTTGTTTTGGACCATATTGTTGTAAGTTTGTTTCCTGTTTAGACTACCAGTTACATGTTTATTGAGCTAATCTGCCAAAAAATTACATCTTAGCAAGCAAGAATATCTTGAATATACTGTAGTTAATTGTATCTTAAAATACGTTTACAACAAACCAAATATAAGATAATTAAGATTATTTCTAATCAAATGCTATTTAAAATTTTTTTTAACTAAGATACTATGCCTGTTGTAGGAATTTCTTGAAAGAAGAAATTTCTCTGCCAGTAGTGCAAGATTTTTTTTGCTAATAATTTATTAACATTTGCCAAGAAATAATACATTTTTAATAATCTTACATTTGGTTTGTTATAAACTTATTTGAAGAAACAACAGCTAGGTTTGGGCGTCACGGTGGCTTATTGGTTAGCACTGTCGTCTTGCACCCCCAGGCCCGGGTTCGATTCCAACCTTTGTGTGCATGGAGTTTGTATGGTCTACCTGGGTACTCAGGTTTGCTCCCACAATCCAAAGACATGCAGATTAGGCTCATTGGCTTTCCCCAAATTTGCTGTGTGTATGCATGTTTTAAAGTTGCGTAGTAGAATAAGCGAATCGCTCTGTCTGGCTGCTGTGCTTCGATAAGCTTTTCTGCCGCCAGGAGAGACACAGTCTCTGTTTATTAACAATTAACAATTTAATTTCATGTGATATTACTGTTTATCGGCAGCCTTTCTCTCTGCCTGACTCATTTATACAGAGAAATACGATTTTTAAGGTTGAGATTCTTGCGCCTTGTTTATGCTAAGTTGTACTTCTTTCGTCATCAGCCAAATATACTCCCTGTTCGGTAATTGGAGAGTGAATGACAGATGAGAAATTAGAAGAATACCTTTTGTTTTAAAACGACTCCAGCGCTTTAAAATGCACTTCTACCACTTTAGCGCTCCTTGGTAACCCAGTCTACTCGACCCCCAACCTTAATGAAACCAACCACTGTCAACTGCCAACTCCTGTTTCACTAATTACATGGTAAACGTGATATCTTTCTAGCTGACACTAATGAGATTTCAGTAGAACGCTTCAGTAAAACCCTCCAATGCAAACGCAGATAAGCTAAATGCAATCTCAGTGATCATTCAGAGCACTGGAATGGCAGCAGGTACTGTTGGATCTCCAGGTTGGTCCATTGGTCCGCTTGTTGTCCGTTTGGAATATTTGCATGCTGTAAGACCTCTAAGGTTTCCAACAACCTTCAAAAACATAAAATTGTCCTTTCGTAGGAATAAGGATGTGCATGGTGTTTCTGACAGACCACCACAGCTTCTGGAGAACATCTGGATTGAGTGAGAAACCCAACCTGAATCTAGAGGTTTTAATAATCCGATGTTTTTGAAGGTGGATGGAAACCTGAAAGGTCTTACAGCATGCAAATATGAATGAATGAATTTTTTCACAAATTTGTATTAGCAATTTCAATAAACCACCTACGTATTCGTCTAAATGAAACATCAATATTTCCACCAAATGGCACATGGCAAAGTTATTTTTTAATTGCAAAGCCTTCCCACATATTAGAAATTCATTTCACCTCTAATCAAAACAGGGCCGTAATCCAGAGCAGGAAATTAGCTCCGGATGAAATAACTAAAGCTGGACGCTGACATCAAGTTAGAATTTTCTCCTGCATCAACTGCCTCCAGTTCTTGGAGGGTGTTTTCATGGTCCACACAGCATCTCCACACATATATACTGTACATACACTACATTGCCAAAAGTATTCGCTCGCCTGCCTATAACACTTGCACATGAACGTCCAATTTCTAATCCATAAGGTGTAATTTGATGTTGGCCCACCCATTCCAGCTTTAACAGCTTTAACTCTTTTGGGAAGGCTTTAAACATGGTTTAGGAGTGTGTTTATGGGATTTTTTGACCGTTCTTCCAGAAGCGCAGGTGTGTGATCAGACACTGATGTTGGATGAGAAGGCCTGGCTTGCAGTCTCCGCTCATGTTGAATCAAGAAGGATCCGTCCCCACAAATTAGGGAGCATGAAATTGTCCAAAGTGTCTTGGTATGCTGAAGCATTAAGAGTTCCTTTCGCTAGAACTAAGAAGCTCTCTACACACTGTTTTTGAGCTAATCCGAAGGCCACATGAAGTTTGGAGGTCTGTCCCTATTGACTGAAGTTGGCGACCTACAGTATGCATCGCAGCATCTCCTGACCCCACTCTGTGACTTCACCTGGTCTACCACTTCGTGGCTCAGTTGCTGTCATTCCCAATCGCTTCCACTTCGTTATAATACCTTGTAGCAGACTGCAATCGCTGTCCATTCCTGAACATGAGACGAGATCTGAAGCGCTTAGAAACCACAGAACTCCAATAAATTTGACATACGTAGGACTCGTGTGTAATTTAGACGCAGTATAATTTATAAATACTGATTAATCACGTAATATGCAATCTGTCCAATTAAATGAGACTGGGAAATGTGGCAAGTGGAAATCACTGGGACCATCTGTAGCCCATCAGCAATTTAACGTCCGCTAATAAGCTGCACACTGAACTGTGGGATTGAACTTGCACAACTTCTCCTTCAGCAAATCAATAAAAGCCAGTTGGGCAATCAAGGATTATACAGATAGCATCTGGGGGAAACAACTTTGCAGATACTCAGTGTGTCTCCACACTATTTTTTTCCACAGGATGCTTAACTCTTTATGCGGCACATACATGGGCACTGCAGATATTCTGAGGGGTGCAGCATGTCAAGCTGGATTAAGCATTTTCTACAAGTTTTATTTGAACCAAAGCAACTTGTATCAAGGAAAAATAGCTTATATAAGTACAGAGCTCTCGGGAGGATTATACAGGTGCTTCACATGCATTAAATGGCACTTTTTTGAACCTTTTTTTTCTTCTTCTTCATTCAAGCCCTTCCTGTTCTGTTGGACATGGACATGCATCAGCACATCATTTCCCCCCCAAACAGCGCTAGAAATTAGCATTTACTTACTGAATTTAGCCGTTTACACAAATCTTGCACGTTAACAGAGCGCTAAGCGCGGGGGCGGGGCTCCAACGCGCGTGGAGACGAGAATCTGACATGCGTCTGTATCTTACTGTATTTTGTAAGATACAGACGCATGTCAGTATTCAAAAATTCAAAAATTAATTTGAATATTAATTTAATCACAAACATTTATTTGGAAATAAACTTTTTGGAAAGAAAACCATCTACTACCATTTGTGTATATATATATATTTTTTTCCTGGTTTGTTGCAATATAATTTCATTTACAAAAACATTTACTTGCAAAGAGAAAAAAAAAGTCAACCTGTCAACTCCTAGAGGTTAAAAATGTTAAACAAGAACTATTCAAAGAACCTACACAAGAGTATAGTTTTGGTTCCTATGGTTATAGATATTGACTATAGACAAAGGCCACCAGAAATGACATCTTTGTTTTAATCTATTAAAAAAACCTAGGTGACAAATCAGCACTAAAAATTGTGTGGAAAAGCAGTTGAGCAGGAGAGAGTTCATAGCAAGGACAGGAAAAAGTAAAGTAAAGTAAAAGTAAATCCCGCGATCCTGTATAGAGGATGAGTGAGTGAGTGAGTGAAAATCTGTCAAAACCAGTGTGGAACAGAGTCAAAGTGCAAAAAAATGCACTCAATCATGCAAACACAGCAAAAGGGGGGGAATTAGGATCAAAACTCTACAAAAAAGTGTGGAAGCTGAACTCCATCTGGATACCACAACAGGGGAACAATAGCGCAGATGTGCATAAAAGGAGCATTGGGAAAACAACGAAAAGCACATAAAGTGTCATGGATTCCCCCTCTCAGAGCACAGTGTGATTCATGTTTTGTTTTCAGTTTCGTTCAACACAGATGTATTTGAAACAAGCATTGGATGCAAGGTTTGAATCAATTTAAGCAGACGAAGAACACCTAATATACAGTACACAGTATGTAGGAAACTCAACAAAAGAAAAAAATACCGCCAAAATGTTAAATATACAACAGATGAGATATGAGATGAATGCGCAATACTAAAGGTGATGACGATAAAAAAAGATCATAAAATGAAGGAGAAAAGGCTTACCAAACACGACAAAAACGAACTGGTATAGTGAGTGATAAAGGGCACGGTGAAGGAATCAGATCGATAGAATGTTTGGGATGGATTTGGACATGGAGGTGCAGGACTTGCAGCAGATTTAGATTTAGGTGTCATTTTTTAACATTTATATTGTAATCTTGCCTTGGTTATGTTCCTGCAAAGTCCTGGGTAAGAAACCAGCTGAAGGAGTCAGTTCTTTATCAATAATGCCGTAACGGCTCAAAGTCCAATCTGTGATCCGTATGGATCTACACATATGTGAAACATTACTGCCGCTGTATGATGTTATATTTAGGCCAATTCCTCTGTTTTTCAGCACTAATTAATTGTATTTTCATTCACTCAAATTATTGCATGTACACGCACCAGGGTTGCCAGATCACATAGACAAATCCCCCTATGTGGTGTTGAACTCCTACCGACTCTTACACAAACCGAGCCAAATAAATCCATCTGGGAATGATCGAATAATACCACCATACTACAGCTTTTTTTCTTCTTCTTCGAAATAATAAAACTAATAATCTGTACTATTATTAACAAGTCAAATTGATTTAAAAAGCACATTTAAACAAAGTGCTGAATAATCCAATTCCAAACTGCAGACATACAGTAGTATGAAAAAACTAAATACAAATAAAAAAACTAAACTCCAAATAAAGTAAAAAAAAAAAAAAAAAATACAATAAGACGCCCACTCATAAAAAAAAAAAAAACAATAAAAAAATAATTAATTAAATAATAAAATACATAATAATACATGTAAACTGTGATACTTAATTATTAAATCTACCATTTTGCATTCAAACGTATTTATCTAGGGTAACGCCAGATGACAAATTATTTCATTAAAAGGATGTTTGCCAATTTATCTATCGTCTTAAAATCATTTAAAAAAAATAAAATATAAAAAGTTGATGAACTCATTATTGGTTAAATAACTGCAGAGGTGGAAATACTGTAATTGGTTTAAATTTTTCCTCATTTATTTATGATTTTTTTATGCGATTAATTGTGCATCACTACCTAAACAATTTCATTATTGTAAATGTAATACTTGTTTTTTAATCTAATGAGTGAGTGAATGTTAGTATTTCTTGGCGATAGATGAGCGTCCCATCTTGCATCTCATTCAGTGCCACTTTGACCTGGATAAAAAAAAAAATTACTTAAAAGCAATGAATGAATGAATTAATTAATTTGTAAATCTTACATAAGGGCAGATATAATTAGTGTGTCATACTCCTCCATGGTTTTACATGGCTTTTAAAAGAGCTTTCACTATCTACAGATGGCATTATTTAGTCGGACTGTTTAATCTCCGTGCCATTATGAATGGTTCTAGCTTACACTGCTTTACACTCCGATTCACAAGCTTAGCACAGACTTGTCACTGTTCTCTTAGCTGCATTAATCATTAGTCCTGGATAAAAAAGCTGCTTTCTTTGCTATCATATTCAACAAGCTCGGCCTATTTTAAATTCATTTCACAATGAAAAAAAAGAAAAAGAAAAGGAGGTCTACTTTAAACAAAAAGGTGTGTGTGAATAATTATAGATTAGGGAACATATCATTATTTGACATAAACTACAGACTTTTGTAACATTCAATAGCACTGGTCGTCATGGTTGCCAGATATGTATAACATAAGCTTATTTCAAAAACCCATTCCAGTGGATACAGTAAGCAGTAATAAAACACACTGAGCAGTACATAAATAATGAAACAATAAACTAAAATATTAGTGTCACAATGGTGTATTTATTCATAAGTTAAAGATTACCTATTATACAAAATAAAAGTTATGTATAGACATTCATATGGGTCTCCAGTGTGCATGTATGACCAGAAACGGCAAGAAAAAAAAAAAAAAACTCTGCTTTTTGTCATCAATTTTCTCCCTGGTTGGGTTTTAAAAAGCCAATTAGGTTTCCCCCCCTATTGTTATAAGTTTTCTGCAGGGTGTGGCTCAGCAGTTGCTTGATTACATAGACACTGAAATAGAACGTTTGGAAGATGTGTGAAACAGAAGCAAAATGTATTATTATTATTATTAATAATAATAATAATAATAATAATAATATTAATAATATATTTAATAATATTATTAATATTACAATATAATATTAATAAAATATATTATGGCATTAACAGAAGCAATAACACACGGCTTGAAGGAGCTCTAGTACAGTATGCCTGGAGAAGAAACATTTCCAATGGATGCCCTTCCGGTCTCAACCATCCTGGTTAAATAACCCTAAACGGGACTCAACTGTGTGAGCCACCACTGCTTGTAGTTAGTAAAGTAGTTTATAAACTCCCAAAATTGTGAAGACAATTTACATCTTATATTTCCTAGAGGTATACTGTATATTTAAAAAGCCTTAATTTAATCCTCCATGAACGTGGCCGGGTTGAACTAAAGGATGAAATTATGAAAAATGAAGAATTTACTGATGCAAATATAGTACCATCCAGAGGTACAGGTAATGTTGAGAATGTGATGAAGGACATTACAAAATGATCATTATATTAAATAACTTTGATCTCGTTAAATAATCGCAGTTTATTTGATCTGATCAAGAATAAAATACTGTAGGTTCTTGTGATCATATGTTCATCTGTTCAAATAATTAAAATAGCTTGCACACCTACAGTATGGAAATGAATGTAAGTCTATGAGTACTTGCAAGGCACAGTGTGTGTGCAGTGTAGATACAGTATATGGCTGTGTGTAGCTTTATACTAATATTGTGCATATTTTACTGAAGTCCCATAAGGTGAATAGAAAAGAAAAGAAATGGGGCAGAAAATGAAATCATTATTCACAATTATATGACAATTAATCAGCAGTTACAACTGCACAACTGTGAAAGGACAAAAACAAATCAGCCCATGCTGGGAGTTCAACGTGAAATGCAATTTTTCCATTGAAAAAAAAAAAAAAGTGTGTCTAATAAAGAACAATTTAGACAAAGAACACGACCTTAATTAGACCTCAGTAAGTACATTTTTTACATTGAAAATGGCAAAAAAAAAAAAAACACTGCCTTATGCTTTAAAGAATAATGTTGTTATTGCACTAATCACTAAGTTATGCACAGATAATTACACCAATGATTCACATCCAATAATTAATGATTTTTCTCTGCCGGTAGCTACAAGCCACATGCTCTGGTTGAGGATCAATTTAATATTCATCTTCGTGCATTTTGTTTATTGATAGCTAGTCGCTAATAAATTCCCAGCAACTTGTGAAACATCTGCACATTATCATGATCATGAAGTCTTAGTCATCCCTCAACAAGATTTCTCAGCAGGCTGCCTGTTTGCATTTATTCAAATGTCAGAGACATGAGGCGCTTCTCATCACCATGCTGAATTCCCATGTGATCTTGTGCTTGATGCAGCTGGCAACAAGTTAACTGGCTTCATTAAATCTGACTTTTTAATTTGCAACTAATTACCAAGAGAGTGAGAAAGAAGAACTGGCAGGAGGGGGGTGGGGGGGGGGGACTCCTGAAAAATACAGTTGGAGAATATGAGCTTAATGGTTCAGAAAGAAAGAACCGGGAGAGCACTACAGTTCTGTACATTGTTATTGCTCCCTTTCTCTCCGATTTATGCAAATAGCTCATTCCTTAATGTCTTCTGGGATTAATGGAGCTGTTGAAAGGTAACGGCGGGAAACCGGCCCCGGAGATATATAATGAAGTTGGACAGCAGTAATGTCCTCAAGGCCTGCTGCTTTACCGAGCACATGAAAGAACACAATATGTTCTTCCTGGGAATCAAAATACTTGTCTTTCTTCACGAAAATCGATAAATCACAAAATATTACCATGAAGTTTGTCTGGTTGAAAAATAATAATTAAAAAAAAAGAGAAATAAACGCAAAAGCACTTTGTGAGTGCACCCAGGGTCAGATTTGTGAACAAGCATTTGTAAAAATTCACTTTACAGACAAGGTGAATTTTTCATAAGAGGCACTTTACCTTTAGATATACATTTAACTCTGAAAAGAGAGAGAGAGAAATGTATGTATATATCCATCAATCCATTCTTCCATCCATTCACCCATCTAGGAACCTTTGTAGTCCAATTATGGACTGTGGAGGCCAATGGAGACCATTGTATTTATTCCAACCATAGTAGGATCTTCAATCAACATTCACACAACATTCACAAATCTGCATGTCTATGGACTGTGGGAGGAAATCAGAGGACTCGAGTACTTGAAGGAAACCCACCAAGCTCAAGGAGAACATGCAAGTTCCTTGTACAAGGATCCCAAGGCGTGACTCTAACCTAAGCCACTGTGCTGCCATATATACATATGGGCACTGGTGGCTCAGTGGTAGCTGTTTCGCCTCCCATGTGGAAGGCACGGGTTCGGATGCAGTGCCGGTCCCAAGCCCGGATAAAATGGCAGGGTTGCGTCAGTAAGGGCACCCGGCGTAACCAGTGCGAAATTTGTATTTGCAAATCGGATGGTCAGCTATGGTGCCCCCTTGCCGGGAGGCAATCAACAACAAAGTTTGGATTTATATTCTGTATACTAGAACAATACTCTATTGCTTAATTAAGACATGAAGGTTCGCTGTTCTGGAATAGTTTTTGCAAGAACAGTATTGTCAAGTGCATTTGCAAAACCCATCAAGTATCATGATGAAACTGGCTCTCGTGAAGACCATCCCAGGAAAGTTAATTTAGAGTTACCAGCCTCAAAAATCATCATTAATAGCACCTCAGATTAAAGCATAAGTAGCAGACACATCTCAATATCAGCTGTTCGAAGGAGATAATTGTATATTTTGGACGCTTTCAGCATTGGTTTAAAAATTTAAATCAGGAACGACCATGGAATTAGAAGGTGTGATCAAACTTTTGACTGGTGGTGCACATATACATCACACCTCCTCGTCTATGTTTCACAGTGGGAACTACACACTCAGGAACTACACACTCAGGAACCATCTGTTCACCCTCTCTATGTCTAACGAAGACATGGTGTATAGAACCACAAATCTCAAATGTCGATTCATCAGACCATCTGATTTTAAATCCATTCATTGTCTTACTTGGCCCAAGCAATCCTTTCTGTTTGTTGTTGTTCCGAAGTAATGGTTTCTTTACCACAAATAATGACAACCATGGAGGCCTGACTCACGCAGTCCACTCTGAACAGTGCATGGTATGTCTGCTTTTTGAAATCCGAAAAAGCATTTATGTGGGCTTTAACCTGAGGTGCTGAGAATCAGCACTTTCTGAGGCTGGTCATTCTAATAAAATGATCCTCTGCAGCAGAGGTAGCTCTTTGTCTTCCTTTCCTGGGACGGTCCTCGTGAGAGCCAGTTTCATCACAGTGTTTGATGGGTTTGTAGAATGCACTTGGGGATCCATTCCAAGGCCAAATCATGATGGCAAAGGAAATTCATAACTAAAGTTGGATAGAACATGTCAGCTCACACACAAAACATTCACCTATCAATTGCTGGTTGCCAAGACGATGTACATGTAATACAGTAGAAAATTGGATTTTTGTGCACTATTGAAAAAAACAGACACGGGGGGGAAAAAGTAATGAAAATGTATGGCAAGGCTTTTCCCCATTCCTTTTTATCTCTTAAAACCATCAAAAGGTGGCTGTGTCACACAGTAATACAATACAGCGAATACTTAGAGAACCAGGAATGACAGAGTAGAGCAGATGATACCTACAGACAGCCTGTAATGGAAGCAGGACGCGTATAAAGCTTTCCAGGTTCAGACTAGATTGAAATTAGATTGATATATTTCATTCACTTGACATGCTCTTTTTCCTCTCCAAATAGGAAAGACATGCACTCTGCTGCAATTTCCCCCTCGGATGCTCCGGGCGCGGTCCATGTCAGGTTGTCTTTCAGAGTGACGTCTAGGTGAACCAGTTCAGCTGATGCCTGATCCTCTAAGACTTCTTAACTCAGTTACAGTACAGCTACACTTATGGACATGTACATCTGCTCACGTTGCAATGCTCCTGCTGAAACCTGCTTTCTCTAGGGCGTCACTATTTTATAGACTTTTAACATCCATTTGCAAATATTTTATTATCCTAAATGTATATTTTTGTGCAGTTTTAAAAGGAAATAAGGTGCTATGTTTTACTGAGCATCGTGCAGAACCACCCACTGTTCTTCTGAGGACTATGACTGTTGCACGCGCTTCTTTTTTTGCATGCAATGCAAAATCCAGCATCTCACATATGGTTTTTGTCTAGTCGCTTATATAATGTGCTCTTTTCTTTTTTGATACTGTATACAAATATTCTTTTCTTTGTTGTTTATGTTTGTGGTGGAATACTAATGTTTGAAATTCAGAAATGTTTTTGGTCTGAGTTAATAATCACTCATCACTCACTCACTCACTCATCTTCTATACCGCTTGATCTTGTATTCAGGGTTGCAGGGGGGCCTGGAGCCTATCCCAGGAGACTTAGGGCATGAGGTGGGGTACATTCAAGACAGGGTGCCAATCCATCCCAGGGCGCACACATACAGTACACACACGCACACTCTCATTTACACACCACAGGCAATTTGGGAACGCTAATTAGCCTAATCTGCATGTCTTTGGACTGTGGCAGGCAACTGGAGTACACGGAGGAAACCCACCAAGCACGGGGAGAACTTGCAAACTCCATGCACACAGAGACGGGAATCGAGCCGAGTATGATGTGGGGTTGCTTTTCAGAAGTGGCCGCTTAGTTCCACTGAAAGGAACTCTTAATGCTTCAGGATACCGAGACACTTTGGACAATTTCATGCTCCCAACTTTGTGGGAACAGTTTGGGATGGCCATGAAGACATGGATGAGTGAGGTTGGTGTGAAAGAACTTGACTGGTGTGCACAGAGACCTGACCTCAACCTAATTGAACACATTTGGGATTAATTAGAGCGGAGACTGCGAGCCAGGCCTTCTCGTCCAACATCAGTGTCTGACCTTATAAATGCGCTCCTGGAAGAGTGGTCAGAAATTCCCATAAGATAAGATAAGAGAAGTCTTTATTAATCCCGAAGGAAATTGTTTCTCCAGTGGCTGCATATTCAAAAGATACAAATACAATAGGATAAGAAGAAAATTAGAAAATAAAATAAGAATAAAATACAATGTACTATAATTAAAAAAAAGAGATATAAATAGAATAAAAATATATAGAAACACTACAACAACAACAACAACAAAAAAAAAACTACTGACTGTACAGAAAGGTGCAGAATTGTCTCTTTTGTGTATTGTACAGCACATGTATATTATTGCACATAATATTTGATATTGCATATAGAGTAGTAATGATATTGCACACCATATACTGTATATTGTACATGATTTACATAATACTGCATAATTAGTGGTTTTGCATGTGATATTGTTATTGTGATAATAATATTGCACAATGTATCAGGGCACGATCAAGTTCTATTGATTATGTTGTCATGACAGCTCCCGAATGAAGGGGGGGGAGAGAGAAAAATACTCCTAAACCTTGTGGAAAGCCTTCCCAGAATAGTTAAAGCTGTTATAGGTGCAAAGGGGGCGGGGCCAAGATCATATTAAACCCTATGGATTAAGAATCGGATGTTACTCAAGTATATGTTAAATTATCAAGTATATGTTAAATTAATGTACGCATGATAAATTTTGGTCTTCTTAATAGAAATGGGAATTACCAAGTATCACCCGATATTATATAACCACGATACCTGGGTGCCGATTTGATTTGTACGGAAAGTCCCTTACATACAAACATTTGAGTTTTCAAACTTCCGTGCATGTTTAATTCAAATTCTAAGCAAACATAGCAAATAATTCTCTCCTACCACACAGGATACTGTACTGTGGGAATAGTTTCGAGCACACCACCTGCAGGATTATAGAGAGACGGCAACATTCTACCACTTCATTTTAAAAGTTTAGAAAGTCGCTGTGGTGATACATGAGTTGCCACATAAAAGAATCATTATACTGTAAGTAACGAATAGATTTTTCCTTTAATCTCTACTTCTTATCCTGACTCGTCTGAACTCATCAGATCTTTTCACCATTGCTACAAAGTCCAATCTTTGTGCTCCCTGGTTTTTTTATTCACGATTAGCCATTAACAAGTGGTTTTGTTATGACCACATTGTTTAGTCCCAATCCTGTGAGTTATCATCACACTATGCAAGTAGGAAATGCTCTATATTTCACTGTATACAATGCAACTTCACAAAGCATTTAAGTGATCTCTATTTTCAGTATGAGTCTCTTTTGGACCACGTGAAGTCCTTCCAGTTCTTAATAATGTGTTGGGGAGGTCTTAACCCAATTCCCAATTCTTGACCAAATACCATTGTGAAAAGGTGGCCAGATGGTTTCCATACTGATAAATGGCCGAGTCTAAGCATCTACATGACATTGACAAGGGCCGAACTGTTATTGCTAAATGACTGGGTCAGAGCATCTCCAAAACAGCAGGTCTTGCTTGGCGTTCCTAGTTTGCAGTTTGGTGTTCCAAAGCTCACTGAAGTGAATTGAGAGTGAAACCCAATGTGGTCTGATCCTACAAGAGAGCTAATGTAGCACAAATTGCTTAAAGAAAAAAGAATGTTAATGTGTTTATGTTTCCCTTTACATCATGTGGATGGCTGTGAGCGTGTGCATCATGTACCGGGGAAAGAGATGGCACCAGGATGTCTCTGGGAAGAAGGGAAGCCGATCTTTGGCAATGTGATGCTATGGACAACATTCTGCTCGTTTGTGAGATTCAGGTGGATGTTACTTAGACACATACCACCTACCTAAACATTGTTGCTGACCAAGTACAGTACACCCCTTCATGGCAATCAGCCTACACTGTGGGAGGAAACCAGAATATCTAGAGGAAACCCACAAAGCCACTTTGACCTTTAAATGCTTAATAAAAAAAATGACAAAATTTGATGGAATTTCTTTATTAAGACCATATAGACAAAAAAAAAAAAAAAAGCAAAACACATTGTGATCAGAATTTGACAAAAAAAAAAAACACCAGAAGGCGACTGATACAGAAAAACCTCGAGACTCTCATTGTTAAATGAGCTTTGAAGCTCCAAATGTCAGCGCTGCATCCCACATGGATATTAGGATAGCTCGGCGCAGGCGTCACCCTGATGGAAAAGCGGTGCGCTTCAGTGTGTGCTAAAAAAAAAAAAAAACTGTCCTTGAGCCACTGAGCTCTCAACATGAAGTGCAAATACTTTCAAACACCCTGTCGCCCGTCGCAGACTATGCGGGATCTAAAAAAAGGTTTTTAAACCCGTGCTGCCAGTCAGCGAGCGCCTGCTTGCCGGTTCTGTGCGGAGGAGCAAGACGAACCTCTTTCACACGTGCGCTTGCACCCGTACATGTGTGAACACTCGCCAGAGCTGTTCATCTGGCAATTTGCTGGGACGAGACCAAGTGGAGGCAAGGCGTAAGACTAAATCAGACTAAAAACGTCAGACGCTTCCATTCTGGCAAGTAAGAGAACTAGATTGAGGCTATGTTTATGCTGCGATGCTGAATAGACTTTCAGTCATTTTCAGAATGATTCTTCTTATGCATGACCATGATGGACAAAAAAAATACAAAAAATTCTTTTAAAGTATGAAGATAAATCCATTACACAGGAACACAAACCAGCTTATGATTCTCATTACAGCAGACTAGAGTATAATAAATAAATAAATAAATAAATAGAAATAATTGTGGACACAGAGGACAATCATTGCAGACAGTCACAGCTGTGCCACAGATGTTTATACATCTGATTATGGCACCAAAGCTTTCTGCTCCAATTAACCACTGTTCGTTACAGAGATATTCCGTTTCAAAGATTTTTCGAGCATTTTCTCCCTATCCTTCCTAAGCCCTTTCTCTTTTCTAATTTCCATGGTTTTTTTTTTTTTCTCTCTTTCGAGCCTTTTGCGTGACAGATTTTGTGTATGTATGATGTCTGCTGTGTATCTCTGCCTCCCTCTGTGCTCCTTTCTCTGTCGTTTTAATCTTTTTCTTTCTCGCTCCATGTGGCAGGAATGGAAATGGAGTGCAAAGAATTTTTTAATTAATAAAGTAACACAAGAGAACATAAGCTACGAATCGAAGAACGGCGGAAAAAAAAAAAAAAGTGGCATGAAAGCAGTTTATTTGTATGCGTGTGATGAATGGGGCTGCAAGCCAAACAGTGTGAGTGATAGAGAATGAAAGATTTTCACTTCCTTTTTTTTTGGTCGCACCTCCAATCTTCACCATCGCGCTCCTCCCTGCCATCACCACATACTGTACCTTCTGCTTTCCTTCCTCACTTTTCCCATTCTTTTTTTTTTCTTGCTCTCTGAACTCAATCTGTTCCTGCAACCACCACATCCTCATCAACAAAAAAAAAAAAAAAGAAAGAAAAAGAAAAATGCTGAAGGCCAGCGATGATAAATAGCTTTCTCCCTCCTCTTCGGTCTCCTACTGCTGACGATACGCTCAGGATTGGATGCGTGGGGCAAATGCTCTCATGTTCAATATGTCCCCCTTTCAGATGTAATAGAGAGGGCAAACATAGAAAATATGTGTTGCTGTCAGCTTGGAATCGCTCACGTCTGCACAAGGAAGCATTGGCTCATCTTTTCTTCTTCTTTTTTTTTTTTTTTACACAGTAGTGCACAAGAATTCTTGATTGGTCAGAAGGTGTTAAGCGATTTTTAATACCTTCATCAGTCTCATTCACTCATCATCTATACCACTTAAGACTTAGGGGCTGTGGGAGGGAACCCACCAAAACAGGGGACAAACTACATGCACACATAGGTGGGAATCGAACCCGTTTCCATTGTCAGCATTTTTGCTTTTATTGAGAGAGAGAGAGAGAGAGAGAGAGATGCTGTTGAAAGAATGACTGCTTATACTTACTTTAACATTTGTCAGCTCTTTCATTCAGAGCACTACCAATAATCCCACCTAGGTTCTGTGTTGCCCTTGTGCCACCAGCATGACTCTGGCCCTTAGCTGTGCGGAGCCTCTGGGGTATTGTAGTGGTGTCTGGCACAGGGATGTTGGCAGTGGTCGGGCCTCTGTGAATAAGAATTGTTTGGTGCATCCCAGTCGAATTGGGATCTGGGGAGTTCGGAGGCCAGGTTGGCATCCTAGGGCTTTTTAACCGTTGGACCCTACGTGTGCCTGGCTGTGGTGCACTGGGTGTTCTGGTTCCTTTCTATTGTGGCCAGCATTAACCTTTTTTCTGTGATTTGGCGTTTTGTGGGATTGGACCAGACGGGCTGGCTTTTGGGTGAACCTTGGGTGTCCACGATCCTGCCACCAGTATACTGCTGTATAATCGTTCCCAAACATAAGAAAATACTTCCGTATGAAATGCACACACGTGCTGGATCACCTTCTACAAACAGACACTATTTTTGCTGTTTATCATTATCAAAAATAAATAATAAACGGGATTTAAACCTATGATGGGCTCGAAGAGGGCGACGAAAACACAGCGTCGTTCTCAGACATCAAGGAGGTGTATCAGTGTTCCTCACTCCCACTGTGAGCTGCCACATCACTTCTCATTTGCAACTAACACTGCAACTGAATAACTTCCAGCTGCTTTGTCACATCGTGTCACTGCTAGTGTGAGTGTAGGATTTCTCATGAAACTAATTGTCACCTGTCGCTTTGTCACTTATTGGTGTCAACACTGGGATAGCAGAATACATTTATCGAAAGTTCTCCTGCTTTTTAACTGTTTACAATGCATCCAACATAATATAGTACCTGCCCAAGTGGATTGGCACCCAATCAAGGGTGTACCCCATCTCATGCCCCAAGTCACCTGGGATAGGCTCCAGGGCCCCCTTAATACATAAATAAATACACCTTTATTCATGACAAATTTCATCCCAAGGCCCGGTTCACAAACCAAGTGAACAAACTGGAAGATCAAGACAGAACCGTGGCACACCACGTCAAATCAAGCTTATCAGGATTTAATAAGGGTTATTTTTGTTTCAAAACAGTTTAGCTTGAACGTATTCTTCAAATGAATTATTGTAAGCTGCAGATTTTTTCCACAAATGGAATTTTCAAAATTTCACAGCTCATCCACTAGGAATACAACTTATTCTTTCTTGACTATGACTTGATGATAACTGTGAACAGCTCCCCCCAATCTGAGCTGCAAGTTCCCCTCTGGTTACTTCTCCGACTGATACCCTAATCTCTTTAACCTGCCGTGATCCAGACACAGCTGTTGTGTGACTCGCTGTTTACGTGGTAATTTCTCCTCACTGTTTATGTTCAGGCGCTACAGTGGCTTAGAGGTTAGATCTGTTGCCTTGCACCTCCAGGGTCTGGGTTCAATTCCCACTTCTGTGTCCAGGGAGTGTGCATATTCTCCCTGTGCATGGTGGGTTTCCTCCGGGTGCTCCAGTTTCCTTCCATAGTCTAAAGATACGCAATTTAGGCTAACTGGTATTCCCAAATTTCCTGCGATGAATTGGCATTTAATCCGTGTCTTCAAATAGGAAGGAATCCATTCTCGCATGACGCTTGTACAAAGATATACAGTCAATGTAGTTCCTTTTACAGTTCCGTAAACTGTATAACGACTTAATCACCTGACAATTTGTGGTTCATGGGCTGCTCTGGACTGAGCCATGGCTGTGCTCTTTTCTTTCATTTTTAATAATTAGCAACAAAAGGTATTTATACCCTATACAGTGGATCCAAATGACAGTGTAAAAACTGTACTGTATGTGTGCCTAAATCTTTTTTCACCCCTCTCTAACTCCTAAGGGCTTATTTGGCATGCGATAGATCGGGCACGGCTGGCTGGAGATAATTGTTAATGGATCTCAGGTTTGCACTGCTCTATAAAAGCGAGGCCGGGAATCTTACTGTAGCTCAAGGTCTGGAGTTCGAGAGCAAGGAGAATGTGTGGCGGGCGTTAAACACGAGCGTGGCACGTGAGCGGAGCGATGCAATGTGCCCCAGGGACTTTAAAGGCAGGTGGACTAACCATTGTCGTTTAATCGCTACACAGACAGCCGCTAAAGGACTGCACAAGCTGCCTTTGGCACTTTCACTTTCGCCGAGAGCAAGCCTTTGCAATCCCAGCGCCAAAGAGGAAAAGGCTGCTGCATTCAACGTTAAGGCCTCCTTCCCCGGCCAGAATCGGAACGGCGGTTACCGGAGGAGCAACAGCAGACGTTGGCTGCAATCAAGTTTGACTTCCATCTGTGGCCGCATCCAGGAAGAGCTGGGTGGGACTGGTTTTCAGCGACTGCGAGAGCCACGTTGATGATCCACACTCTGCCACCCTGCCTGCCGCCATGACTCGCCAGCTAATTGCCCACATGAAAGCTCTGGAAAAGCATGTACATACCCTCACTACTTTCCTTCCCCTCCTACATCCTTACGAATCTTTCCTTTTCCCCTTTTCCTCAATAACATTATCCTATTCTCCCCTATATATATTTCCGTATCGATTTGTTCCTCCCTTTGTTCTAAACAAATCTCTATATGAAAATGCAGAAAAAAAGCCTCACAAAAAAAAAAGAAAAGAAAAATAAACTCACAATAGAGTTTCTAAGTATCTTCACCCTGGACGTTGTTTTCCATACGGTCTATTTTCAGTGACCTTAAACTTGGTTTGCGTGTAGACCAAAACACGCAGGAAAAGAACAGATTTTAAAAATACCCTCGATCAAGTGCACATGGCCTTGGGTAAAATAAAATAAAGTGTCATCTAAACACATGCTTTAATAGAAGAGATTAGGCTTGGGGATAATCTTAAGTCAATATGACTATACTTAAATTTGAATAGGCACCAACTGCTGAATCCGGATATTTAACATTTTCTTTCGTTCATCCATCCAACTGTACAGCTTATCCTGTGTAGGGTCGCAGGGGGGCCTGGATCCTATCCAAGGGAACTTGACAGGTTAAACCTTGGATAGGGTGCCAAAACATTACAGAGCACACAGAGGAAACCCACCAACCGTGAAGAGAACATAAAATCTCCACATACACACTGACTGGAGGTGAGATTCAAACATAGGGGATACCATGGAGGTGCGAGACTAACCATTAAGCCAAAGGAGAAACTTTTCAGAAATCAAAAACCTTCTGTGTAATTGATTTAAAGATAGCTAAATCAATATCAGCACGGCACGGTGGTGTAGTGGTTGGCACTGTCGCCTTGAACCTCCAGGATCCAGGTTTGAACCTCGACCAGGTTCGATTCCTGTCTCAGTGTGCATGTTGTTTGTATGTTCTCCCCGTGCTTTGTGGGTTTTCCCGGGTACTCCGGTTACCTGCCACAATCCAAAGACCTGCAGATTAGGCTAACTGGATGCATGTATGTGCCCCACGATGGATTGGCACCCTGTCCAGGGTGTACCCTGCCTCGTGCCCTAAGCCTCCTGGGATAGGCTCCAGGCCCCTCGTGACCCTGAATACAGGATAAAGCGATGTAGACGATGAGTGAGTGAGTAAATAAATATCAGCCCAAAACATTTTCGGGATGTGTAAGGGGACTCTGAATGTGCTTTCACATGCATGTGGCTGAGGACCTCAAACTTCGAGCAACCTTGCAAGCACACACTCATCACAGGGCAATTTGGAAATGCCAATCTGACGACAATGTACGTCTTTGGAAAGTGGGGAAAACAGGAGTACTTGGAGGAAACACACTGAGAACATGCAAACTCCATGCACAGACTAGAGGCGAGATTTAGTTCCCAACCCTGAACATGTTACCTGATAGTGCTAACACATCCATAACTAAGCCAAAGTGCTGCCGGATTTCTACATGGCCCACATTATTGACATTAGATACAGACTGCAAGATATGTGAAACTAAGCAATTCAGTTCCAGTCCCTGTCCTTCATTAAGCATTACCCTGCAGAAAAAGTTCAAATGATTCAAAAGCCTAAATGTGCTGAATATTCGGTTTTGACAAGGGGAAACCCTGGCCTTCAAGAATATGACTCACCGTCCAGCCACCTCCGTCAGTGCTCATGTCACAGTAAACCTGAAAGCCTGAGGGGAAGTGAATAGGAAACACTGAATAGATCCCATCTTCGCGCTGTCCACTGGCATAGATATCACTGCAGTCTCTCGGTTGGGAGCCTGCGAGAGAAGAAGGAAAAAAAAAAAAAAAAAAAGCATAACATTATCATTTATCATCTTAACACAGCAGACATGACATGTGTCTTCTTTCACATGCTGCCTCTGAATAGTATTAGTCACTCAGAGAGACTGCCAAGAGAAAGGAACAGCCTAAGGGAAGGCTACAGGGTATAAGGCGGCGAGGCTCATTATGGCCGACTGGCCACTTTAAGACAGCGAGGGAATACGGGTTTTTCATTACCGTCTCCTCTGGAGCAGCCTCTGGGCCGGATACTGCTGCGCACCGGAGCCCTCTGAAGCAGATCCGCTTTCAGCAGCCCCCTCTCGCTGCCGCCGTCCTTATGCACGGAGTCAAGCACGTCTCGCAGAGAGTTCACAACCTTCATCATGTTGATCTGAGTCTCCGACAACAGCTGGAGTGAGGACGCAACAAAGGGAAGAAAAAAAAACACACTTGAACGCTTCTGGTTTTATTCAGGCACAAGAGACAGACCAATGGTAACCAATGGAGGCAAGTGGTGTCCACTGTATTTATTCCTATTTTTATAACTAAGTTAGGACCTCAGGTCAACATTTACACATGCATTCATACACTACGAGGAATTTGGAAATGCCAATTAGCGCAATCTGCATGTCTTTGGACTGTGGGAGGAAACCGGAGTACGTGGAGGAAACCCACCAAGCATGAGAAGTACATGCAAAATCCAATCCGAACCCTGGGAGGTGCAAGGCAACTAAGTCACCATCGCCGCACAACTATATATTATTTAGCCTGATTCAGATTGTAGCCTAATTCTCTCATCAATCTCATACTGAGTCAGTGATTTTAGAGAAACCTGCTGTTCTCATCAATTCCTTCACCTTCATTAACCTCTTTTTTTTTTTTTTTTTTCCAGGGAAGTGTTGCAGTACTAACACACAGTGGGAGGTGGGAATATCCAGGCATTGATTCCAGCTCACTGAAGGGCACCGTCCACACACAAATACACACCCAGACGCAATTTATGGCTGCCAGTTTGTCTCCCAGCGCGTTTCCGGGAAGGTGGAAGGAAACCAGAGAACTCGAAGGAATTCCATTTATTAGGCTCTAAATGGGAAACCTGGAGATATGAGACGGCTACATGCTGCATCACATTCTGAATCGCATCAAAAAGTGATGCACTGAGGGTGTGAACACTGTCCAGCCTAGTGTTTGCTCCAAACCAAACCATCCAAACACATGACTGACAAGCTTAGACACGCCTCCTTGCTCTAGTTCAATGTGATTGTCTATAGCCTAAGTAATAAGTATTTTACCACTTTTTTTTTTTTTAAACTTACATAAGGCTTACATAAACTTCTGCCACATACTTGATCATAGTGGCATCATATAATGATAAAAAATACGCCACTGGGGACTCGAACCCCCTTTTAACAGACCACTGCTGCTTTTTTGCCATTTCACAGGGTTCGGAATTGATTTCTGCACGGTGTTAGATGACGGCAGCGTTCAGGACATTACCTTTTACAGCAACTTTTAAAAGGAAAAGAAAAACTTTCAAAATCAAGTTATAAAGTGCTCCTGAAGACTAGTGCTGCAGCGGAATCCTGATTCTACATGATATGGACTGAAGCTCTGTAGGGTTTTACCATAACTCATGCTTTAAACATCATGTTCTGTGATCCAGCTTTGCCACAGTGCCTGTGTCAATCCTGGTCTCCAGTTAGCAAACTTTTTTACGTATGAAAGATCATCTCTGCTGCTTCCTCTTGACATATAAAACCCTAAAACAACAAATCTGTAGTTTAGTGTGTGTGTGTGTGTGTGTGTGTGTGTTTGTTGAAATTTGTGCAAATGCCATGTTTTGCAGTTCCATTTCTTGTTGAAGTAGACAGTGGGCATACTGTGGGTATATTCGCGCTCAAGGCTCTCCATGTACAGTACTGTACACATATCATTTCCCAACTGTACTTACCTGAACAAAGAAGGTCTATCTCTCACTTGTGTGTCCATCAGAATGACACTAGTCAATCACGGGCATCGGTGTGGAAGAGGGAAGATATCTGGTCTCAGTGGAAGCACATGCTATCACTCACGCTCACCAGGGGAGAGCTGGCTAGTGCATGGAAACTGAAAGATGACCAAATTGTAAAGGAGGTGTTGAAAGTGTTCTATCAGATATTGTGTCTAGCCAATGCAAAAGCCAATCGCATGGTCTTAGGCAGCCACGGATATAAACATACACTATATGTTATGGAGAGTTTCAAGTTCATCCCAGGTATGTCTTGTTGTTTGTGAAATCAGTTTAGGTCAGGTTTTAGTTTCAGTAAAGCGGGATCTCATATTTCAGGATAGAAATACAATCTAGACAAATGTGTGTTTCAAACTTTGCAGAAACAACTTGGAGAAGAACCACGTGCTGTATGGGTGTGTAAACGTACAGTACAAACGTCTTGAGCCACACCTCGTTTCTGCATATTTTGCTTCCAAGGGACCAGACCTTCTTGTATTCTAATGCAGTCTTGACGTAATAGTAGTCTTGAGGTTTCCTGAAGGACAGTGACCAACAAATCATTCAAGTATATATAAAAAAAAAAAAGCCTAACTTAAGGCATGAACCAGTGAGAAACAGGTGCAGATGATGAGGCTGGTGGTTTAGTACAGTATACTGGTGATGCTGAATCTTTTCATTTTTCCATTAAAAATGATCGCAAGGTGGCGTGGCTATTAAAATAATCAAAAATGTGTCTGCCAAAGGAGCTACTTCTGAAGTACCCGCAACATGGAAGTGACCGAACTTACTTTCCTAAAAAATTTCAAGTTGATAACTTTAGCCGTTCCGGAGAGATGATTTCATATGTGCCTCAAAAATGGCCTTTCTTTCCGCTTCAAACAAGAATAATTAAAAATGCAAATGATTCATATTTCGTATTGATACTAAAATTAGTGTAAGCTTCTAGAAGCATATGACCTGCAAAAAAAATTTAAGCATTCCGTGCAAAATTAAGGATTTTTCCCCAAATTACTAACAACAGTGTTTTTGATTAAATGCTCCAAACCGTATACTGTATGTGGCCATAAAACATAGAAAACTATAGTGAATTGAGTTAAAATTACTTTTTGTAATCTGCCCAATACTTATTAACTGATATACCATTAAAATTCCAGGGCGACCTCAGTGCTTCACGTGAGAGATGGCTTTTGGCAAAAAGCAAAGAACCGGTAGTGTCCGTAACCAAGTCAAATTCATGTTGCAATATCTTAACAATTTAGCATTTTAGAATAATACACTTTTTCAGGTTTTTGTCTTTTCATGTGAAATCTAAATTGGTGCGCTTAGCATTCCACTCACGAGCCAAGTTAAAACCCATTTTTTTCCTCTTTGCAAGTGTTGTAAATGAAATGACAACCAGAAAAAAAAATGTCAACAAACGATAGATGGTTTTGTTTCCCAAAAAGTTTATTGCCCAATAAATGTTTATTCTTAAATTAATGTTAAAGACGTTACAGACGCACGTCAGATTCTCGTCTCCGCGCGTGTTGGAGACCCGCCCCCGCGCTTAGCACTCCATTCACATGCAAGATTAATGTAAATGACCCGTTCCAGATGTTAGTAAATGCTAATTGCTGTGCTGTTTGAGGAGGAGGGGGGTTGGGGGTGCTGACGCATGCCAGTGTCCAACAGAACAGGATGAAGGAACAATAAAATTGAGCCGCTTTATTTCACTCGTAACAATCTCAGATCACACACGATGCATGTTGTCTATGAACGGCTGAAATCTGGTTGTGAATAAGCCTTTTAGTGAATGTAAAATGAGTTTTGATTAAAAGCAGTGACATTAGAGCTTAATATGAGATTTATGAATAAAAATACAGTTTCTTTTCCCATCATCCCCAAGAAATACAACAAACACAAATATATGTAACTTTACCCCAAATCAAAGGTCTGTTCTAATTTTGTTGTTTTACTATGGACACACACCAAAGACTCATGAACTCACAATAAAAACACAACCTACAGTCAAGAAACAGAGTACGTTTTATCACCACTTAATAGTGAGGATTAAATTTTAATTGATTACATTGTTTTAAATTATTGCAATTCCGACTCACCCAGTTCACCATTTTTTTTTTTTTTTTGTACTGTTTGTACTGTGATCTGGGTCTCCAAGTGCTGCATGAATAACTGGAGCAGGATTCAGACATTTCACTTATAATTCAGGCCTGAACACTCAGCCGGCGCGCTGCTGCTAGATAAAGCCTGCTTTGATTTCTGCTGGCCGGTCTGCTCTTTAAATGGACGATCAGCTGCATCGAGCAGGACGCTGATGCCTGCTGCGTGAACATTATTTAAAACACGCTGGCTCGCTGACCGAGTTGTCTCCATTAATCATCGACAAATTCAGTGCTATTTTCCTGCAGACTTCCATATCATCAATAATCGTCTTTACGTAGTGGGCATCTGAGTGTGGAACATGGGGCCCGTTTTCCAAAAAAAAAAAAAGCTGATGCTTGCTGGAGAAGGGAAGATTAATGAACACAACAGCATCGGAGGAAATGGAATAAATCTATCAAAACTTTCAAACTTTCAAGCATGAGTGATCGTAAGCCTCTGATGTGAACTCTACAGTCTATTAGGCCTTACTCTTATTACCAAATGTCATTTTAAAACAGGAAATGTCCAGGATTAATAGATGACATTTGAAGTCATTACTGAGACAAAGAAGCACGAGAGGATATGGTAGATGTTTTTATTTTAACGCGGGCATGACCGTTATATGCTAATTCTCGGATATTAAAGCACTTCCTTTTCCATCTGTACTAATATCATGCGCATGACCTTATCATGCACCTGTTGCAGTCATGTTATCAAATATGAATACATTAGTTTGACCGAACTTAGAGTGCATGCTTGTCTGAAGCAAGGGCTTGAAAAAAAAAAAGAATGCGATAACTCACAATGTTGTCTATAACAAAATATTTCATCATTTTATAAGCTTTAAATGTACATGCTAAAGTCGGCGCGTCGCGATGACGCTTCTTTCTGTCACGTGATCAGTAAAGAATGATCACGTGCGACACAGCGGCTGCCTGCAAGTGGTCTGAATGGGATCAAAGACTTTTCGCAGAATGTTAAGAATGTTGTGAGTAGTAACGAGTTACATTCACTCGGTTACATTTACTTGAGTAACTCTTTGGAAAAAAAGACTTTTTACTTTTACTTGAGTAGATTTGTGAAGAAGAAACGCTACTCTTCCTCCGCTACATTCGGCTCCACTCGACTTGTTACTTTTCTAACCATTTATTCTACACATGCAGATGGTAGCTCTACCACACTTCTGTTTCACCAATCAGACGCAGCAACAACGATCACATGACTCCGTTTGACCAATCAGGTCTAATCCTACCGGTTAGTGTAGAATGCTTTTTTTTTTTATGTTTGTGTGATTATATGTTAACTTATTTGTAATTGTACAATTAATGTTACTTTAACAGTCTATGAATATATACGTACATAACTAATCGCCCACACGTGTGTTGTACATTTTTATGTATACCAAAAAATATGATGCATCCCTGGCTGGCAAAAGAATATATTAATATAATATATAATTAGACTTATAATTTCCTAAAAAAATAAATCGGACATTACAATGAAACAGTTACTCAGTACTTTTCGACAAATACATTTTTACTCTTACTTGAGTAATATTTTTGAAGTACAGCTACTCTTACTTGAGTACATTCTTTGGCTACTCTACCCACCTCTGGTTGATGCTAACTGCCATGCAGTCACTCCAGCAGTAATGAATGACAGCTATGCGCCACATACTGTCTGCAATACGTTCTGCGTAATACGACATTATGGCTATGTTCAAATTACCGGCCTGAAGTGAGACAGATCAGATTTTGAGCACAGATCAGAGCTGTCTGAACGTTTTTCAGTTCAGTATGCAGATCGGACATCACCGCGACGTGGTCATGCGACTTGAAGGAAAACGGGCAGATCGGAATTCATGTGACTTTTAGCTCCGGCACATGCCTAGGACGCTCGATGATGTCATCAGTCACTAGCAATAGCTGCTAAAACAGCTAAAGTGAGGTGTTTAGCTTTCTTCCTTCTTAACCGACAAACTGCTTGCCATCCTCTAGAGCAAAATCCCAAGCGTATATTTGCTAAAGTCACATGTTTTAACCGAGATGGTGCAAGAAAAGCGTTTCGATGTGCATGTGTGCCAGTTCAGAGGTCAGATGCGTTGTGCACATTAGAGTCAGGTAAAAGTCACTTGTAATTACAGTATGCATGTGAACCGTCAAGACAGGCAAATTGGAATTGACTTCCTGAATGTGGCTTGTAATGTGAATGTAGCCTGTGTGATTTGGATGTTGTTTGAAAACCATGTTACTGTATATACTGAATATAACTACAGTATGTGGGATACTGTAGTGTAAGCATTGTGGTTTCCAGTGTTTCCCACAGGTCTGAAGTATACTTGCGGTTGTAGACAATGGAAGAGCAAAAAAAAATGGTCCACTGCATACAGCATGCAACAATTACATAAGCTTTTTAACAAAACAAGTTAGAATTTATTTCTGTTAAATTTCACATTTTAGAGATTCGACACACTAACCCTCCCCTACATCTAGATATATTGTACAGGTATGTGAATAATTCATAAATAATAATCATAAAACAAAAAAAAAACACATAACTCTTAAAAACCAGAGCATTTTTTGCATAACTATGTTTTAATAACACCCAACAGCACAACCTACAGTACAATATGCAATATGATGAACTGAATTCTAGCTTATTTTAACCAATTATACAAACATGACTGAGCAAGAGATGGAGAAAAAAAAAATGCATCACACGGGCAAAGAAATAGCACCGATTCACACGATCACATGTTTGGTGGTTGTTCTTCGGTTGTTCCTCACTCATTTTTGTGACATCATTCACATATTATACAGTATATGATAAATGTGGTCCTATATGGCATTTAAAGTCAAGAAGTCAAAGTCAACTTTATTGTCGATTCTGCTATGTGTACAGTACATACATACATAGAGAGAATTGAAATTACAAAAATTACATTACAAAACCTAAGACTAACACAGTGGTAAGACAAATGACTAACTGTCTTGCAAAAAGCGACAGATAACATGACAGAAGGTCGATATGGTGGAACAGTGGAAAAACCTCTAAATAGCACAAACTAAGACTAACACAGTGGTAAGACAAAATGCAGGGTTTGATATCTAAAACCTCCTCCATCAACACACTGGCAGGACGTCCTTATAAGCAGTTTACATTTTTTTTTCTTCTTTTTTTAAGCGTACCCTGACCAATGCTGTGTTTCCTGTACAGATCCGTGCCACTTGAGTTGTTAGTTTTAACCGTCTTGGGTTTTTCAGGGAAGAGCCTGTTCACTGTGTGAAAGTGTTTCTCTGCAGAGCATGTGCAACCGTCGGTACGCCCGTCTTATTCTTTTTATGGCAGCTGGCATCCGTTACATTTACTGCCTCTCAGTGTGCCTTTGCCGTGGAAGAATAAATAGGTACGGGAGGGGCAGGACGAGAGGAAAGTGTTCGCTACTACAGTAGTTCATCGATTGCGGATGGCATCGGTCTCCGGAGCAGATTTCTTAAAAAGGATGGGCAAATATACCTGTCGGGGCATTTAAATATACTCAGGCGGCCCGGACACGGATACTCTACTGTATGTGTGGGAAACACTGGTTTACATCAATGATCTTCAAATAGCATCGTAATTAACAAGGTTTTGTGTGCAACACACTTATTCCTCGAACTAATTTGCTGCCGTTATTTTCAGTTTGACTCACTACAAAATCACAAGTTTGCTATATATACTGTACACACGAGATATATATTCCACAAATAGAACTGCAGGCTGGTTTATCCATTGTGCCAAAACTGTGGGAGATGGAGTTATAGCTTTTTTGAAAAAAAAAAAAAAAAAAAAAAAAACACAAAATTCACACTTACAGTATGCAACCCAAATAATTCTGACATGCACAAAATGTTTGCAACACTTACTTTCATAAAAAAAAAAAAAAAAAAATTAAATCCTCAAAACTGTAGAATTGCAGAATCTCATTTTGCGGTCAAAGCAGACCAAAGAGCGAAACAGAAAGCTAGATATTAAAAAGAAATGTGCGGAAATCCTAAAAAATCCGAACATTTCCAATCAATACAGACCATTTGAACACTGACGAGAAGTGTGAAAATTGTAATGCTGGTTTAATTATGTATCTGGGTTTGAACAAATATTTACTACAGACTTTCTTTTTTTTTTTTTTTTGGCAACTATTTATTTGTCATTAATATCAAGTGCCCAGAGATGAGCCAAAGTGACAGCGTAGCCCATTTTCAGCATGCGACTGATTGATGAATCAGCCACTGAATTTCTTTCCGGTTCTCCAACTAAAGGGCAGAAGGGCGGAGTCTTAGAGAAAAGGTTTCTCACCAGGTGACAGAGCGCTGCGCGGTGACTGAGTCGGCAGGGGGAAACCCGTGGTGCTTTTTTTCTAATGAGGCTGCTCTCGTAATTAACTAGCATCAATCGGTCTTACAGGTTATATGTTATTTTTTTACAATAAATTATTATAATTTATTGGATGATTAGAATTATTTAATATTTAATAATGATTGAATGATATTGTGAGGGACATGTTTTGAGGCTTTTCCAACCTGTATTTCCAGTCCAAATCTAAACTGTAATCTGCTGCAGTCGAGATTTCCAAACATCGGCCTTAACTTATCTTTTAAAACAACTTAGTAAGACAGTAAGTCTTCAAAATGTGCATGTTGATGTTCCAGCAAAAATAAACTCTCTTTAACTGGGCTTCGGACCGGCAGTGCGTCCAGTGTATGGACTGTATGGTAGTAAGGGGTGTGGCAACCCAACCACTGTGGGGCCCGAACCTGGATGCTCATCTCACCAACCTAGAGCCATAGTGTTAATGTCCCAGCAAAAATACTTGAACTTCTTTCTCTTTTGATAAGATTTCAAATGCATTGTTTCAGCGTCTGAGACTTTAAACTAGGGTTACGGTTACAGTAGGTTTCGAACGAGCCTTTGCGAAATTGCATTGTCCTAGACAATGCATTGGGAAGAGACCAGAGAAACAGAAGAAAAATAAGCCTTTTTAAGCCTTGTTATTTTTTACAATAAATTATTATCACTTACTGGATGATTAGAATTATTTAATATTTAATAATGATTGAATGATATTGTGAGGGACATGTTTTGAGGCTTTTCCAACCTGTATTTCTGAAAGCACGAATAGGGGTTTTAAAAGTAGCATCCAATTTATTGTGTCTATATTTGAGAGGTATTCTTTCTTTAATGATGGTAGAGTTAAAAACACAACAAAGCGCTGAAGGAGACTAGCCATTAGTCACTAACTTACCCATCTTTCAAACTTAAGAAGATATATTGAGTAATATATATATATATATATATATATATATATATATATATATATATACACACACACACATACAGTACAGACCAAAAGTTTGGACACACCTTCTCATTCAAAGAGGTTGAATTTGTATTATGGCAAGAAAAAAGCAGCTAAGTGAAGAAAAAAAACGAGTGGCCATCATTACTTTAAGAAATGAAGGTCAGTCAGTCCGAAAAATTGGGAAAACTTTGAAAGTGTCCCCAAGTGCAGTCACAAAAACCATCAAGCGCTACAAAGGAACTGGCTCACATGCGGACCGCCCCAGGAAAGGAAGACCGAGAGTCACCTCTGCTGCGGAGGATAAGTTCATCCGAGTCACCAGCCTCAGAAATCGCAGGTTAACAGCAGCTCAGATCAGAGAGCAGGTCAATGCCACACAGAGTTCTAGCAGCAGACACATCTCTAGAACAACTGTTAAGAGGAGACTGTGTGAATCAGGCCTTCATGGTAGAATATCTGCTAGGAAACCACTGCTAAGGACAGGCAACAAGCAGAAGAGACGCATTTGGGCTAAAGAACACAATAAAGAACACAATAAAGAAAACTCTTTGAATGAGAAGGTGTGTCCAAACTTTTGGTCTGTACTGTATGTATGTGTTTTTACCTTGCAAGTGAGTACTGTTGATACTGTGTGTGCCTATGAGGGAACAACTGGTACAGATCGGTGCAGAGAAACGCAATAAGCTTTGTGATATCTTGACATTTAATCTGACATTTAATGGTTTTAGATTATATAGGTCATCAGGACCTGTATATTTAGGTCATCAGCTCACCTCATTTCATTGTCACATAAGAATTCTGAGCCTAGACCTGACCAACTGAAGCAACCCCAGACCATGACACTCTCTCCAGAGGCTTGTAGAGTGGCCACTATGCAGACTTCTTGTGCTTCCCTTCTTACGCCGATGAGCCCATCTCCCTGGTATAGGGTCAATCTGGACTCATCAGACCACATGACCTTTTTCCAACGCTTTAAAGTCCAATCTTTATGCTCCCTAGCAAATTCAAGCCTTTTTTCTGATTAGTGAAACTAATGGCCACACAGCTGTTTGATCCCTATCCTGTAAATTCTTGTCACATTGTATGCAGAAAGAAGTGTTCTTACGTTCATTATTAAACCGAGCCTTGATTGCTACTGTAGATTTTTTACGATGCGACTTCACCGAGCATTTGTGTGCTCACTGGTGATGACATTTTATCCCTAAAAATTCAAATCTTAATCTTAACTTAAATCCGGTAATTGTAATGTTTTTTCTTCGCTTGGTGCGAGCTAATCTTTTTAACCATTCTGAAATTGACACGGTTTTTATTTTTTTTTCTTTGGGCCAGGCAGACTAGTTGAACACTTTCAGACATCTTACTGCCGGCTTAAGTATGTGCACAGCAGAATGCAAATTACTCTGCAGAAGAAGAAACATTTGCATAGGGGAATGATGATTGAATTCCTTACACTCTGGAACCAATTTTTTCTTTTCGAAGTCCTACATTTACAATAGCAGTCACTAGTCACTGATAGCACTAATAAAATACAGTGCAAGAATGATATTTCCTCTCTATAAGGAATATTATGCATTGCTAAGAATGTTAGTTGATCATATGATATTTACTCCTGGTCTTTTTCTTGCGTGTGTGTGTGTGTGTTTAAATCCCTGCACTTTGTTATGAGTTTACTACCCTTCGCTAGTGTATATATAACAAGTTGTCAAGTGGACGACTGCGGAACCCATTTATTATTGCAGCAGATTGAACAAAGCACTCAAAAATGACTGTAGCAAAGCCAGGAAACTTTTCTAACAAAATAATGGACTGTAGGTCAGTTCTCTGAACATGAACCAGAGCTGCAACCGATCTGTTTAAAACTACAGGACTACAGCCATGAGCTCGGAAAGGAAACTCACCCTGCAACCCACATCACCCCGACGCCAGCAACTCACAGCACACCACCCCCAGAGGGCCTGCGAGGCCATGCCACGAGAACCCAAAGCCATCTCAGCGGCCCACACTTTCGTCAAACCCTTAAATTAAAGCTTAGTCTTGACTTTACGCACAGGCTAAATCCCCAAATACTTACATTTGTTCCAAGAATTATGGACCGGCCTGTATATCCTTGTGTTGCTGGTTACAAAATTACATATAATGAAAAGGAAGTGGGTGCATGCCTTCACGTTTTGATGCCAAACACACACTTCAGTTATCTCCATGGATCCTGCGGGATGCAACTAAAAAGCTCTCGCTTTATCATCATGAGATTGTGGAATCCCCATGAGTTCTTGGTTAAACGTGGACAAGCGGAACCCAAATCCTACAGTAGGTGGTTATAATGTTTCATGGCTGATCAGTGTATAAAAAATTTCCTTAAAAAAGATCCCTAATTTAATGCTTGTTTTAGAGGAAGTGAGTCAGGTGACCTCAGTAAAGGGATAAATTCGAGAAAACATGGGAGGGTATGTGATTAAGCAGGGAAGCGGAATTCTTAATGCTCCATAGAAGAGATTTATTATATGAAATTGGCTAGCAAATGGAAAGTCGTGAAGTGTGGAAATAGCCGGAGCTCGTATGAGACTTTGAGCAGGCTCAGCAATCTGTTGTGTGAAGAGGAATCTGTACGACCTAGTGCTTGATCTGCTTTCTAAAATCATGTGAATATTTTAAGCTTTGTGGGCTGGATGGACTGTTTGGTGGTGATTAAGAGTTTGGAGATAGGTGGGCTCTGAGCTGGTAATTGGATCAAATCTGTTCGCCAAGGTCGTGATTCTGGCGATACTGGATGCTTTTATATTCTGGACCAAGAGTTGTCAGACAGGCAGTGCTACAGTTTCTGACAGTGCTTTTACATATACAGACTGCCTGAATCATACATTTTCCGCTTCAGTGTGATTCATTTGGGCAAGTGAGAGCACTGTACCCGGACCATGAAGAACATATACAAAAGAATATAAACTAGTAACTGGAGTGTGGTTGAACTGCAGCGCGAATATGATTTGACACTGAATTAATCCAAGTGCATCACCTGAAAAAATAATATTGCATGTTTTGTGTTGCGAGCATTTCATTTTGGAATGCGATTCTCTATACTAGGCCCAGAGATAGATATACAATAAAAATTTTTTAAAAATTACTTACATGTGATCCGTCATATCAAGTCAGGAATTAGGTCGCACAGGTTAGTTTTGCGCTATGGCCAATAGTGTGCGGTGGGTGAAATGTATCCAATCTTCAATTTCGCTGCAATGGTGGCTCAGGGGTAGGTGATTCGCCTACCATGCATAAGGTCTAGGTTTGATTCCCAGCCAGTGTCCAAATCCCAGCCACTGGATGCAGTATCGGTCCCAAGCCCAGATAAAATGGGATGGTTGTGTCAGGAATGGCATCCGGTGTAAAACCTGTGCCAATCTAGTTCGTATGTGCGGAAAGTCTCCACTGTATCGGCACCTTGCCGGGAGCCGCTGCAAGACCAACAACAATGAACTCTATCCAAGCTAAGTTACACACATGGACAAAATTGTTGGTACCCTTCGGTCAATGAAAGAAAAACTCACAATGGTCACAGAAATAACTTTAATCTGACAAAAGTAATAATAAATAAGAATTATATGAATGTTAACTAATGAAAGTCAGACATTGCTTTCCAACCATGCTTCAGCGGAATTATAAAAAAAAAAAAATGAACTCATGGAACAGGCCTGGACAAAAATGATGGTACCCCTAACTTAATAGTTTGTTGCACAACCTTTTGAGGAAATCACTGCAATCAAACGATTCCTGTAACTGTCAATGAGACTTCTGCACCTCTCTGCAGGTATTTTGGCCCACTCCTCATGAGCAAGCTGCTCCAGTGGTTTCCGGTTTGAAGGGTGCCTTTTCCAGACGGCATGTTTCAGCTCCTTCCAAAGATGCTCAATAGGATTGAGGTCAGGGCTCATAGAAGGCCACTTTAGAATAGTCCAATGTTTTCCTCTTAGCCATTTTTGGGTGTTTTTAGCTGTGCGTTTTGGGTCATTGTCCTGTTGCAAGACCCATGACCTGCGACTGAGACCCAGCTTTCTGACACTGGTCAGCACATTTCTCTCTAGAATCCCTTGATAGTCTTGAGATTTCATTGTACCCTGCACAGATTCAAGACACCCTGTGCCAGATGCAGCAAAGCAGCCCCAGAACATAACAGAGCCTCCTCCATGTTTCACAGTAGGGACAGTGTTCTTTTCTTGATATGGTTCATTTTTCCGTCTGTGAACATAGAGCCGATGTGCCTTGGCAAAAAGTTCAATTTTTGTCTCATCTGTCCATAGGACATTCTCCCAGAAGCTTTGTGGCTTGTCAACATGTAGTTTGGCATATTCCAGTCTGGCTTTTTTATGATTTGTTTTCAACAATGGTGTCCTCCTTGGTCGTCTCCCATGTAGTCCACTTTGGCTCAAACAACGACGGATGGTGCGATCTGACACTGATGTTCCTTGAGCATGAAGTTCACCTTGGATCTCTTTAGAAGTCTTTCTGGGCTCTTTTGTTACCATTCAGATTATCTGTCTCTTTGATTTGTCATCAATTTTCCTCCTGCGGCCACATCCAGGGAGGTTGGCTACAGTCCCATGGATCTTAAATTTCTGAATAATATGTGCAACTGTAGTCACAGGAACATCTAGCTGCTTGGAAATGGTCTTATAGCCTTTACCTTTAACATACTTGTCTATAATTTTCTTTCGAATCTCCTGAGACAACTCTTTCCTTCGCTTCCTCTGGTCCATGTTGAGTGTGGTACATACCATGTCACCAAACAACACAGTGACTACCTGGAGCCCTATATATAGGCCCACTGACTGATTACAAGATTGTAGACACCTGTCATGCTAATTAGTGGACACACCTTGAATTAACATGTCCCTTTGGTCACATTATTTTCAGTATTTTCTAGGGGTACCATCATTTTTGTCCAGGCCTGTTTCATGAGTTTATTTTTTTAAATAATTCTGTTGAAGCATGGTTGAAAAGCAATGTCTGACTTTCATTGGTTAACATTCATAGAATTTTTTTTAAAATTATTACTTTTGTCAGATTAAAGTTATTTCTGTGACCATTGTGAGTTTTTCTTTCATTGACCGAAGGGTACCAACAATTTTGTCCACGTGTGTAGTTTTAGGAGTAGCTGAGATGTCCCAGTGTCTTTCTTACTACAACACAAAATCTTCATTAAAATTTTAATGAAATACCAGGATTTTGATTTGGATAAACTCGCACTGGCCATATCTCAGTAAATTAACACGATGCACTAATATCCTGTGTATCAAAAGGGAGCTTACTGTATTGGACCAAGAACCTGGATATTTAAGTCACCCAAAATGTAACGTAATACCTGAATTAATATGACAGGTCATATATACCGTCAGAAAAACAAATCACTGAAACAACAAGTGAACCAAACATATTGATTTTGGAATGTGCAAACAATTTAACATTTTTGAAAGCATCCTGTAAGAGGTAAGCAGTACGAGTAGCCATGAAGTCTGTTTACTCTGCCCAGTGATTTAGTTTGTATAAACAACAAGAGTGGACCGAGAGCTGAGCCCTGAGCAACTCCTGAAGTAATGCTGGGAGGTGATGAAACGAAACCTACGCGCTTTGGGGGAAGGATCGATCTTATGGATATGATGAAAAAGCCAGGTCAGAGTGTAGCTTCTGAAGTCCAAGCTAGCAACAGTGGATATGAGGATCTGGAGATTCAGTGCTTCAAAGGCTGCTGCCAGAAGGAAAAAAGAACGATGAGGATAGAAATGGTTGAGGATGAGTTTTAGCACTTTTGCACTCATGAATATTCTGTTGTTTTAGTGCTCATTAAGTAGGACAGAAATAAAATGGTTTCATGGAATACTGGTATTAATTGACTATTAAAAAGATTTTATTTTAAAATAGTCATTTTTTAAGGTCTTTGTTTCTGTATACGTAGCATGATCCAAAAACAAAGAAAAAAACGAAATCCACTAACATTCATTTTAAAAACAACCTTTTAATAAAACCTCTGAAGTTATGGTTGTGTACACTGACCAAATCCCAAAATACTTATATTTGTTCCAAGAATTATGGGCCTGAATGTATATCATTGTCTTGCTAATTACAAAAGTAAAACTGTGCCTATTCATCACAAATAAAGAAGTTACTACTAAAAAAAAAAATATATATATATATATATATATAGTGGAGTGGGTGCATGCCTTCACATTTTGATGCTAAACACACATTTCAGTTATCTCAATGGATCCTGGAGGGTGCAACAGAAAAACTCTCCTCTCCTCATGAGAGAAAATCTCATCATTATGTGAGATCTCCATGACTCTCTGGATAACCAAAAGGCCAAAAAAAAAAAAAAAAAAAAAAAAAAAAAACCAGATCACTTGTTCCAATATTTATGAACCTTTCTCTGTGTGCATGTTCTACACTGCAAAACAATGCTGAAAGAATCCAAAATATGCAATAATCTACTCTGAACAGTTGATATTAAGATGTGTCTACTTTATAAAGCTCTAATCTGAGGTGCTATCAATTACTCAATTAGTGCTTTCTGAGGCTGGTGACTCTAAATGAACTTCTCCTCTGCAGCAGAGGTAAGCTTTGGTCTTGCTTTCCTGGGAAGAACTTCATGAGAACCAGTTATATCATGGTACTTCATCGGTTTTGCAAAAGCACTTGACAATACTGCTCAGCACCATAGACGAGATTGTCCAGGGACAAAATTATAGAATGGGCTACAAGACCATCAGCAAGAAGTTTGGTGAGAAGAAGACAACTGTTGGAGCGAGTATTCACAAATAGACGAAAATACAAAATAAACTTCAATTGCCTTCGGTCTGGAGCTCCATGCAGGATTTCATGGATTATAAAATCTTGGATGAGGACCTTCTTCCCTCAGCCAGAACACTGAAGATGGGTCGTGGATGGGTCTTCCAGCATGACAATTTCCCAAAACATACAGTACCAGCAAGGCACCAATGGAGTGGCTTAAAAAATAAACACGTTAAGGTCATGGAGAGAGCCTAGGCAGTCTCCAGACCTAATCCTATAGAAGATTTATGGGGGGAGCTGAAACTCCCAGAGTTGCAGGCAAGAAACCTTAAAATAAAAATAAAAAACTGTAAAGAAGAGTGAACCAAAATCCCCCCTGAGATGTGTGCAAACCTGGTAACCAACTACAAGAAATGTCTTACCTCTGTGCTTGCCAGCATGGGTTTCTCCACCAAGTTCTGTACTAAGTCATGTTTTGCTTGGGGATCAAATACATCTATTCCTCACTGAAATGAAAATCAATTTATAACCTTTGTATAATGTGTTTTTTTTCTGGATTTTGAATTGATGTGCTTTAAAATAAACCTATGATAAAAATAAACCTGCAGGGGATCAAATAATGATTTTCCCTAAACGAGTAGATGGTAATAGACTGAAATGCATGTTAAGCCTAACATTTTAAATGTACCCATTTTAGTGCATTTTGAAAAGCATGGTCTTAAATCTTGTTTTTTTATTTTTTTTTATTTCAAGTCTCCCAGTGACTCAGCTGTTCTGACACCAAAGGAACTCCATTAAAGAGAAGGGTCACGTTTTTGACGGAATGCCATGTCAAGCTGACCCGTGCTAGAGGTTCGAATGGGGATTAGCACAGAGTACGGTATTAAGACTGCCAGATTTAGAGCTGTTTGTATTACACTGTTTATTTTTTCACATCCTGTCACTGCTTCATACCTATAGTAGCACAACCTGTGGCAGCTTTTTTTTTTTTTTTTCAAATTGAGAAAAACATCTTATGTAAACCCATACAGCTCAGCTGTCCTTCAAACAAGAATCTACAGCTTATTATAAAAGTAACCTAAGAGAACATGACAAACAATAACCGAGCGCTCCACATGGGTTTAAGGGTGACAGTTCATCCAGGCTGATAACTGATAGAGCCTGGTGTTTATTGCCTGTCTGAGGAAATCTAATGAAGGCATGATCCTACTTCACTGGCTGAATTCATAAAATGCTGATCTAAATGATCGGGCAGCTGGTCCCATCTGTCTCTCGGTCTGCCAGCAGTGTCTTGTTCCAGCCCTCAAATAAAGCTATTACAGGTTCTATTTGTGCTCTCGAAATCATCACCTTGCCCAGCAGAAATACCAAAATAAATCCTGGAGGTAGAAGTTTTTAGAATTTCGAGGACTTGTTTGTGAAGTGTGAAGAGACAACCAGATGTTTCGGAGCTGGGGAAAACACTTGACTCTACAATTCTGCAAGTGCATAACAAATGCTTCAGCAGAGGATGCATCATACTGGTATAACTAAGAGAAAAAACTACTTTAGATAAACACTTACTTTAATCAGACAGCCCTATCTGAATAGCAAAAAATTATTAAAAACACACACATTTTGCACAATACGTCCCCTTTAATATTAACAAAATAAAGAGCACCATGTACATATTGATGAACAGACATGAGACCTGGCATCTTTAATCGAGCATCATTAGTGTACCCGCAGTGTGTTTGTGGTCATATCTTAAAGCCCACAACACAAAGTTCAATGATGCTTATTCAAGCTGTTCCTAGTAACCCAAGTTATGAAGCAGGTGGTAGAAAAAGCATGTGAATTTCCTCCAGACTAAATGAAATAACAAGCATAAAGTGTTATTTATCAGAAATAACATGAGCTGAAAATTGCATGGTGTATTTTTATATTTAACATCATGATAAAATTATTTAGGATATGAGCTCATTCTAAGGTATCGCTTTCCCTTAAATTAAATAATATGCGCGGCAAAAACGGTAAAACCACCCCAAGACGCATCTGTAAGTTAACGCTTCTCAAACTTTCATCCATGTATTATCAATACCACTTATACTGTGTAGGGTGGCAGGAGGCCTGGAGCTTATTCCAGGGAACTTAAGGCATAAGATGAATGAGATGCCAACCCATCGAACGGCACAAGCACGCATACACCCAATCATACACTACAGGCAATTTGGGAATGACCAATCAACTGGAGGAAACCCACAAAGCACAGGGATGACAAGCAAACTACACACACACACGCAAGTGAGATTAGATCAAACTACACTAAGACTCGCACACATTCATACCTGCGGTTCTTTTACAATTATTAAATATTATAACTCACTAATAACATTATTTTCACACCATATATGACAACACGGCTTGATAATGATACAGATTCCAAAATGAGCAACCTACATAATGTTAATTAATCATAAATGACCTGAATAAGTTTATTTAGTTTTCCCGATTTACACAGTAGGCAGGAAAAGTGAGCGCGTGTTTGTGTGTGTGTGTGTTCATGCACATCCTCTTTATAATGTAACCTAGTTGATTTTAAATGAAATGCAATCGCTTACAACATAGGGACTATGTTGGGACCTCATATGATATTATCACGATACCTACTGTAGGTACGAATTGTATTGCGATTCTGTTAATATCAAAATGTTATAAATATCCAGATTTGATATAAAAATATACATAATAATATAAATGCAAATCATTCGTTCCTGCCACCCACAAATATTAATAACATTACTGATTTCCAACACTATTATTATAACTTTGTATATAAAAACAATCAAAACATTTAAATTAATTAAACAATTAAATAAACAGACACTAAACAATCCTGAATAAAACTGAAAGTTGCTCCCATTTCTGCTTGCTACCATCCTTGGGACCCATGGTGCTATATCTTCACTAAATCGTGCACAAAATGGCAAAAAAAAAAAAAGACCAACAGAAACATATGTAAACTCGCATCACTTTCCACTGATGAAAGTTTTGAATGGCTTCCACACGTATGCGCAAGTTAGCAGACGTTCGGCTCGATCGCTCGTATTCCAAAAAACGCTTGTATGCCAAGACAAACTTCTTGCAAGATTTAAGTTCATGATGTCGAGGTGTTTTGTTTTGTTTATATACAGTATATATATATATTTTTTGTTATTTGTTTGTTTGTTTGTTTTTTGTTTTTATTACAATTCTAAACAAATTGAGCAAATAATTTTCTTCTACCATGCAGGACACCTGACCAAACTCCCAGAACCGTGAATAGCGCACCCAACAGCCATCACAGAGTCTCTCAAGTTCACCTTCATCTTCATTCTGAATGCAAACACCTAGCCTCAATTACTCAATCTCACTCCACGGTACAAAAGGACTCTCAGCAATCCCATTAATTGTGAAGTATGCGCTCGGTATTCTGTACCTCTGATAGCAAACCTTTTGTTATTCTGCTGTAGTGCTCATGGTCATGACTACGCTTCTTTTAATGTCTTTGCCTATTTTAAGACAAGCCTTGGTTACACATGGCCTGATTGATTCTGCTTTACATTTGGATACTTGTTTAAAAGTAAAGACTCTCACCTGGAGGAGCCTGGCCTGCTCAGACTGCAGCATGCTGATCTCCTGGCTGATGCTGCTCTGGCCCTGCCTCAGAGCGCTGTACTCCGCCTTCAGCTGGTTAATGTGGGCCGACAGCTTAGAGATCTCCTCGGCCAGTTGGACGAGAAGGCCGCGCTCCTGCCCCTTCACGGACTTCAGGTCGGTGTCGTGGTGGGTGAGCGAGTGCAGCAGGGATGTCTGGACCCCCTCCAGTCGCAGGAAGTTGCTGTTGTAGTCGGGGCAGTTGGGTTCAATGAAGATGTTAATGCGGGAGCCGTCGCCTCTCTCTACGGTCACCAGGGCGTTGCCTTCGTCTTGATTAGTAGTGATGAGGGGCGGAGCATCGGAGCCTGGAGATGCCTGGGAGTGGTTCATTAAGAGGATGGTGCCTGTTACAGTAAGAGCCAGGAGCACGGCAATGAAGAGCAGGATGGTGCACAGGAGGTAACTACAACTCCTCCTCTGTAAGAGAGAGAGAAAAGATAAAGCCAGTTTTATCTTTGCAAGAGATCCAATTATTACATATGGACTTTATATATACATACGTACATACGTAAAAATTGCATATAGCATGGTATATAAAATGCGCCGCAGGTGCAAGCTAATATATGAGCTCGGGCGGGTTTACTACAGACTTCAGGGAAGACTTTAAGCTGATTTCTGTGATTGCTCTGCGCCTGTGAGAGTCTGGCTCCAATAATAAACTACACGAGATGCTTTGTCTGTGCGGCTCCTCCAGTAAGGGAAAAATCCCCCAGGGCGAAAGTATGTGAGAGAAGTAGGGAAGATACTAATACAACGCCTGGGGCTCAATCCGTTCCGTTTCAGTAAAGTGCCTGGAGTTGACAACTCTTTTCTCACTGTGTACATACACAAACAATGGCAGCCTGTCACAAATGAAGAGAAAGGGGATTTGATGACAAACGTTGAAGCTCAGGGAGAACGAAATGAGCAAAAAAAAAAAAAAGAAAATCTCTGATCTGTTTGTTTGTTTGTTTGTTTATTTATTTATTTCGTTTAACGTTCTGCAGAACTCATGTCATAACTCCCCGCAGTGTATTTCTGTAGATTCACACAGCGGTATTGCTTACAGCAGGGGTTCTCAAACTTTACCTGTAAGATGAATTCCGAGGAACCTCTTCAACAATCAAACGAATTCCAATCACCCTGTCAGTACAGATTCATCGTGTGAGTACTGTACTCATTTTTCAAATATGAACAATCCGCTTCTGGCTTTTTTATTTGAGCCATACGGACGTTTATTCCTTAAATAAGATAAATCATTTAAAGGCTACATGTTTTCAAGTTGTAAGGGTTTGAGTTTAGCATATTCGACTCAGGCGAGTCAGTGGTTAAGGTATTGGACTACAGTACAATAGTAGTAGAAGGTCTCAGGTTCAAACCCAGTTGCCACTTTTGGGCCCATGAACAACGCCCTAAACCCTCAACTGCTTAGATGTCTAATAAGATAAAATAAGTCTGGATAAGGGTGTCTGCCAAATGCCGTGATGTAAGTCGACAGTTAAATTGGCTATTAAGAACTCATATAGTCATAATAGTTACATAACAGCTTTGATAATGTTGGGTTGTGAATCCAGCACTGTAACTGGAAAATAATAAAACTGCCCCCCCCCCCCATCCCACCCCCATTTTGAATACCAGGATCCTTATGTATCCTAATAACAGGTTTTTAATCCCCACAGTGATAATCCCTTGACAGTAAGAAGGAATGCAATGTCTATTAGGAGTGTAACGATACTAATAAATAATATTAAAACCATGGTTAAGCGTTAAGAGGGCAGTTTAAAAAACATACTTTAAAAAATTATTATGAATTTAACTTAATATAAAACTTGTATAACATGGCAAAGTTGCAACAGAAATTCTTTCTATAAAAAGAAAAAAAAAAACCTTCTACATACAGTACCTAGTAGGAATGGGAATTACCAGCGCCCAGCTGATACAATATTATAATGATAACTAGGTGCATTGGGATTTTGTAAATATAACGATTTTATAAATATCCTGCATTTTGTCTCTTCTTTTTGTTTCTTTTTCTTACAGTTTTAAACAAACTTTTGCAACAACAACAACAAACAAATGCTCCTACCGCACAAGATGCTGTGCTGCCTGCCATGTGTAAATAGTTTACAGTTTGCCACCTCAAATGCAAACAATCATTCATGTTCTATAACGCTTATGCCAAGGTGCCCGGGAGACTTTGGGCACAAGGCGTGGCACACCCTGGTCAGGGTGCCAATCTATCGCAGGACAACCTAACCCTAACCCTAACGCTAACCCTAACCCTACAGGCAATTTGAGAATGGCAATTAACCTAATCTGTGTGTCTTTGGACACTCAACTCATCAAACCATGTATTTATGGTCCCTCCTTTGTTCACTGGTGTCATGTTGGAATAGAAAAGGGCCTTCACCAAACCGTTGCCACAAAGTTGGAAGCAGCACATTGTCAAATTCAAATTTTATTTGTCACATACACAGTCACACACAGTACGATATGCAGTGAAATGCTTAGATGTCCAAGATGTCTTGGTATACTGAAACATTAAGACTGCCCTTCATTAGAGATAAGGGGCCTGATTGAAACACCAATAATTAACAGGTTTGGCCAAATACTATATTTTTTTCCCCATATAGTCTATTTACAAGGATTACCATTACACTCAACCATGCTATCGCACATATTCACAAGCCCACAAAATGGAAGTCCATGGGGGGACATGTGAAAAATACTGAGCATCCATGGTGGGTACGATCATCCCATTGTTTAAAAAGCCACTCTTAAATAATCTAAGCAGGATGAATAGTGTTTTCCCAAAATATGAAAACATAATTAGAAAAGAGTGTTTGTTGTAATGTGCACTTGGTTATGTAAATTTTCTTCATATTTGTTGGCTGTAATATGATCAGGTGAAGCAATCACTGAACCTAATGATTTCCATGAGATGGCTGCCAAAATCATTACATATCCCAGCAGACACTGTGGGTAGAAGGCGCACAAGAAGAAACAATGGTTAAATGGACTCATTATGGCATATAATGTTTTAATAATGCACAGAAATCGAGGTCATGAACTTGTACTGTACGTCTCTACGCATTGGCTTTTGATGCAACAGGTTTTTAAAACTGTAGAAATCACATAAATTCTTGTTTCATGACCTGCGAGTATGTTGATTGCAGCAATTATTATGTGCAGGATTTAAGATTGCAAGAAATGCGTGAGGAAATTCTCAACCCAGATAAAAGCAATGATTAGAACGGGAAAGAGCCGAGAGCAGCTGAGCTGAACGTCTACTTTCAGGATCGACTCAATAGAAGCAGAGTCCCACTGGGTCTCTGTAAGAGGAATAAAAGCAGTTTCTGTCAGAAATAGCTTGTCTTCCTTTGTGCTTGTTGTATGTGTGATGACATCAAGTGTACATATTAGATAAGAAGAGAAAAAAAGGCTGAATTCCCAAAATGCACATATGCTCATATTCACAAAAAAAAAACACACACCAATCCGCCATAACATTAACACCACATAACATTAATACATTAACATGGATTATCAATGATATACCAGGAAACTGGTGACAGCATCTGACTCCACAAGACCGCAAGGGACTAAAAGCCAACCTGTCTGGTGGTCCAAATCCACAGAAAAGCCAAAACAGCACAAATTGCTGGGGAAAAAAATTCAATGCTGGCCATGATAGAAAGGCACCAGAATATCCAGTGCACCATAGCCGACGCTGATCGCTGACCTGGCCTCCGAACCCCACAGATCCTGCAATCTGAATGAGCACCCATGGAGTGCAATAGACAAACTAGTCTGGAGAACAGAGTTCACCCCACAACCCACAGCATTTAAAGGGTCCTCTACTAACCTCCTGATGCCAGACACAACAGCACACCCCCAAGAGGTCATGGGGAATCAAAGTTGGGCATAGTGTTGTGCGTAATCTTGTTAGACATTTGAATATGAATTGCATTTCACTGGCTCGGGACATATATATACACTCACTCACACACTCATTCACACACTACGGGCAATTTGGGAACGCCGATTAGCCTACTCTGCGTGGGAGGAAACCGGAGTACCCGAAGGAAACCCGCCAAGCACGGGGACAACCTGCAAACTCCATGCACACAGAGACAAGAATCGAGTCTGGCCGGGAATCAAACCCGGACCCTGGAGGTGCAAGGCGACAGTGATAACCACTACACCAATGTGCCACTGATACTGTATAATACAATACAATATAACGTAAAATCAACAATTGGTTACGACTTCAGTCTTTTATTTTCCATACCTTTTGAAATTTTCTTTTTTTTAATAAGGCAAATGGAGCATCTTATGCAGATTACCTGCAAACCCAAAGTTGCATCCAAATAAATTCAATGATTACACACTGTGCTATGTTCCTCCTGTTAAAACGGTTTCCGTGGCCCGTATAATGGTGACTTCTTGGCGCTCGGGCACGTATTGTCAGGGTTTTATTTTACACAAACTTTAAAAGATTATAAGAACCTTCATATGTCAGCAGGAACGATGAGACATTATGAATGACAGAAAGTAGGAGGAACATAATGAGAGCGAAGGCCAACTGCACTGATGCATGAGTAAAGACTAGACTATGGTGGCCATGATTACTTATTCAGGGAGGTAAAGGTAAGGGTATCAGGTTCACAAGGAGACCAGAAGCACAGAGAGACCCCTCGAGTCATAGATTCACCTCACCTTGGCTTTTTGATGTGAAGTTAAATAAAGTGTGGTGCACTTTGAAGAAAAAAGGGTTCATTGAGGAGATGGATAGCTGTGGTAAAGAGCCTCAGCTTCCTTTGTACCTCCCATGCTGCTTTGTGTCCTCTATTCCTTTCCTATCTGAACAAGCCGATTCGTTCTGTGAGCTTGAATTATGGGTCAGCGGTTGCTAAGTTTCCCTTTAAACATTGCCCTTTGTCCGTCATGTGCTACTTGACTCTTCACATCGTGCATCCACATGCAGCAGGATAGTAAAACTAAGCTTCCATATATCGAGGGTCTCGCTCTTCTGCTCAACTGGGAATGCTCAAGCAAGTCGCAAAGCTTCCACATAGTCCAGGGACAAAGGTCAAGTGAATTACTGTCAACCGCAAAAGAATTGATGCCCTGTGCCATTGCCAAAAATGCAGGTTTTCACTCACCGCAGGTACAGCATTTTACTTCATGCTTTCAAGACAAAAAAAGGGTCAGCCAGTATAATTACATCATGACACTGAACTGAATCACAATTCGCAAACGGGATCGTAAGATTACCACCTTTATGTATGACCTCAGATACGCTGTAATGCCCTTGTTATATCCAACACACTGTCAGCTTATAGATAGTAGCCCTTTTGCTGCTATACACACAATGTCACATACTCTATAATCCGACCATCACTAGAAACCACCATCACTAACAAATACCTGGGTAGTGTTGGCGACCTTTATTTACCGACAATGTTTGTTTTGCATAATATTTCTCCAGGCGCTTACATACTGTATGTATTTAACTTGTACCCCAAAGAGGGAGTGCCTGCAGTTCAGAGAAATTACTGGCACTGTGTGCATCGCAGGAAGACGTGACCCACGGACAGAACGAAGTCAGGTGTGGGAATCTTACACAGTAAAAGAGAAAAGTGCTCACTCAAGTAAAACTCGAGTACTACATCAATGCTGTGCCATCTAAAAACCCGGCACTCGACAGTTGCACTGCAAGATGAAAAGGGAGCACTATGTTCTCAGCCAACTATCCTGTCTTCGTTAGCTAGGAGGGGCTGTAGTGATGTGCATGCCGGAGCTATTAATCAGAAGCTTTGCTTGATAATTGAAAAGGACTTGATGCCTTATATACATACAGCTCATAAACTACATTAAGCCGGGTTATGAAATCCATGTTTATACAGTCATGCAAAACGAAATGGAACTTGGGATGCGAGATGTTTTACAGACTGTTGGAGCAGCATTGGCCCAGTGATCTCTGTTGGCTCAGAGTATAAAACAGGAGAGTTTTGAAACAGCGGGATAAATATCGAAAGCTTATGGAGGGTATAGCACAAATTTGGTGAGCATTCAAGTGCGTCACCACTATTAGCTCTTGATCGCCTTATTGCATACATTTTGTATACTATACCGCATGTGGCTTTGACTTACCACTGACCATTTCGTAGAAAATACCAAGATACATGTTGTGTATCACCAATACCGAGATATACATTTTGGTCCATATCACCCAATTAGTTGCAAATTATGAATTATTTTGCATTTTGTTTGTTTTTTAAAGAAATGTGTCATATATTACTGGTTCAATTCCTCAACTTGGTGTCATGTTAAACCCTTGCCATAAACACTATGGATTTCTTCTTTAAGAAAAGAAATGGCATGCCAATGCTAAGCTAGTATAATTGCTAGCAGCCGCGTTATTAAGTGATGAGGCGACCGCTACAGCTATGCTACTGATCCTTGGGGACCAGAACTCCTCAAGTGAATAAAACAGTGTTAACACTGAGGTTTAAAAAAATGTGTTCCGTTGGATGTCATCCCTGTAATAAAAATGGTAGAAAGCAAACATGGTAAGATTCCTGAGGCTGTCCAAGCAGTATTTGTGCATCTCTGGGACAATGGTACATCAAACAGAGTGTTTTCTGCAGCTGGACTTACAGTGAAGAAACTGTTTACATGACTCACTCCAGACTACATGGATATGTTCATTTTTGAAAAGATATATATATTATGTATTTGCTGTGTGAACATACAGTACATTATCTAATCAGTAGAGATTACATTTACTGTGGGGAAGTTAAAGATTTTTTTTTTTGTTTGATACATCACATTATTAGAAAAAAAAAGATCTAATGTATCACCAAACAGACTCCAAATTCGTTTACACGTTTGCGGTAATATGTTGCATTTCCTCTACACTCCTACAGGTGGTGCTCTCTAAACAAGTCACACATTGGCAGACAGCGTAGCATTGTGTGTAGTATGAGCAAATAATTGTCTAAGTTTGTTTAGAGAAAAAAGTTTGAATCAGGACATTTATGCATTTTGATATTTTTCTTTAATAAAATGTAAATTATTTGATACTTTTGATAATTTTTGAGGATTTGGTGTGATTGCCATCTCTACTAGTTAATCCTGAGATTCCAGTGCATTTGACATGAAAAAGTAAGATGAAAGGTTTTTTGGCAGCCTTACAATTGAATTATTTTCTTTTCTTTTTTTAACCATACATTCTCTATTAATTTGTTGGGATTGTACTGTAAAAGCCATTTAAATGAATCTAAAAGCGGTACGGTGGCTTAGTAGTTAGCACTGTCATCTTGCACCTACAGGTCTTGGGTTCGATTCGTGCATGGAGTTTGCCTTCTCTCCCCATGCTTAGTGGGTTTCCTCCGGGTTCTTCGGTTTCATGCAAATCTTCGGAAATCATGCAGATTATTCTAATTGGTGTTCCCAAATTATAGTGTTCAATAGTGTGTGAATGTTGACTGGAGGTCCTACCAAGGTTGGACCAATGGGAATAAATACAATGGTCACCATTGGCCTCCATGGTCCCTAGTTGGACTACAGAGGTTCCTAGATAGATGGATGGATTGAAAAAGTCTAAAACCAAGAAAAAAATTATCATCATCATTGATAATTTATGATTAATCAATTATCGATCGTTAATATGTTCAACTTTCGGTTAAGAAAAGTTTGCAACCCTAGTGCAAGGCGTTAAGCAAAGATGATCAGTATAATCAGCAACTGGGCAGAAGTTCAAATCAGAAAACACTGACCTAAAAAACAAGGCATTAGAGCAACAAGGCCTGGACTTGAATGCACAATAAGATTTCGCAATGGTACTATAGCACAGCAGGGTATGAATAAACAACCTAATCAAGGATGAAACTCAATAAGTGAATGCAATCAGGTGAAACACTGACAAACCAGAGGCATGGGCAGGTCTAAAGCAGAAGCCGAAACACATGTTAACAATACGCATGATGTGAGAGATGAGAGCTAAGAAGCATAATGCTGAGAAAGGGAATTTGCAACGATTAGAGACACCATCATGTTGGTGAACAGGAACAGACAATGACATGTCTTTACTTTTTATCATGGCAACATCATTATCTCAAGCCTTTTATCTGTGTCATTTCCAGCCACAGGACAGCTGATAATTGCATATTTTTGGTTGGTGTACTGGTTCTCAATCCACTTTTGTCCTTGTCATTATCAGCAAGTGACAAGGAGGTTATTTTCCTCTATCTGATAAACACTTTGATGTTTCCACTATCAGCATCATCAAGGAATCATCGCCCTTAAAGGGAATGTAGGTGGAAGACCAGAAATAAGGGTCAGGGATACAATGATACAGTAGAACATGCTGCAAGGCATTATGGGCATTGCATGCTACAGTAAAACCACTTTTTCTGTGGTATGCATGGTACATGCATGGTGTATTAACAAATCAATATAATTAAAAGAAAGGTTTTGTCTGTACATTGGTCAAAACTCGCTTTTTCAATGATATCTTTACGTTTCATTGAAGCTTCCTTGAATGCTTGTATGTCTTTATGTCTATCTGTAAGTCCGTCTAGCCAAAATGTATCAAGATCTGAATGAAATTCTGCCAATCCTTCGGTATTCGCCTGAAGTTAAACCCGAAGTTTAATGAAATCAACATGTTGAGTAGAACTGAAGTTATGGGCAATTTGGTGCCAGATTACGTTACGCTTTTTTGGATGAATATTGCGCTTTTTCCATCGAGGTGTTTGTGGCTATAGACCGGGTATGCTGTAGGCACACGGATGACCATAATGCACCTACAAGTCGCCAAATCGTCAATACACAGGCATGAAAACGTGACTCATCAAAAAAAATGGTACATACACTATGAAAGCTGAACCTTCTATGGAAGTTACGAGCAGTTATGTGCCAGATGTTGGCAGATGATGTATATAAAAAACGACAAACCAAGCTTAACAGTATAACCAATAGTGGTAGGAATATGAACGAATGAACGTGTTAAAACACAGAAAAACAGACACCAAATTATGGAGAGCCAAGATGAATTATACTGTATGCCTGCACATAAAATAAAATGCTGTAGATTTTTTTTTTCTTTTTTTCACGCTAGCACTCATGTTCCTGAATTTGGATAATGGATTGTTTCGCCAGCATTGGAGATGACCGTGTGGGCGGATGACTCGTAGGAGAAATAACCTTCATTTATTCGAGCATGAACAAAATAGATGTATGAATAGCAGGCAGATAAAACAATTTTTTCAAAGAGCACAGTGATCTACTGGTATCCAAGTTTTTAATGTACCAATGATACAAACCCCTTAAACATAGAGCGCCTCTTCATCAGATAAAACCGGAGAGTTTCTGAAATGCTGTTCATCTTAGGATGATGTAGGCGTTATATTTCGAGCATATTGGTCTTATCAGGCCGTAACACACACCCCAGCTGCTTTCTCGGACTTGCTCGGGTTGGGGGATGGGCGATGGGAGAGGTAACATATGCAGCAGGTGTTTTCTTCTCCCTGGCGTACGGATTTACATGACATCGAGTTTACAAGAGCAGGTCAGAAAGCGTTGCAAAAAAAAAAAAAAAAGTGATGTAATTATAACTGCAGTGCAACTCCGAGCTTGAGGAGTGACCTCTTGCGTTCTTGAAACCCAAGCCCTACTGCACACCGATATGATAACAGCATCTGGCAGGTAGCATGGCACTGGCACTGATAAAAGCTGAAATCTTAAGCTATCTGTGAAATGCATCGGATGTGCTATAAATACTGAACAAGCTCCGAAACTCGGAAAGGAAGTAAAGCGTCATCCAGACTCACCGACGGTGCTTGAAAACCAAAGCAAAGAGCAAATTCAGAAGAAAATAAATAAAAATACATTGTCAAGTTCCAGCTGCTCTGTAAATTAGACCTGGGCAGGGATCAAATCCCTGAAAGCAACATGAGTCGCCCTGGATTATGGGGGCTCCAGTGTAAAAGACCACTCATCTCTGCATTACCCAAAGGTCTACTCTCTATCTAAAAACAAAAACAAACAAACAAAAAAACACACACACACCCATTTATGACATTTATAGTAATATGGTTCTCATAATACATAATATGGACAGTTAGAATGGATTAGCTGTGGTGTGGAAAATAGCTTTACAGCTGCACAGCTTACTTACGTTTTTTTTTTTTTTTTTTTAACCCCTGACCTTCTTTTTTTTTTTTTTTTGGGATTTTCCCCCAATTTTCTCCCTAATTTAGTCGTGTCCAATTCCTCCCCATCACTAGGGGGCTCCCACATTAAGGCTACTACTACCATTTAGCCGGGAGGGCCGAAGACTATCACGTGTTTCCTCCGAACCACGTGACGCCAGCCGACCGCATCTTTTCGAACTGCTCGCTCGCGCACCGTTGGGGGCGGCGTAACACACTCGGAGGACAGCGCTATCCACTCCCTCCGTTGCGCGAGCTCACAGACGCCCCTGATTGGCTGTAGAGCCGTGATTAATGTGGGAGCACTAAGTACCTCTCATCCCTCCCCTCTGAGAGAGCTCGGCCAATCAGCTCTCTCTAGACCTCGGGCTGCGAGAGGTTACAGCACCACCCGGGATTCGAACTAGCGATCTCCGGATGATAGGGCGAGCGCTTTAACCACTGCGCCACTCGGAGGCCAACCCCTGACCTTCTGATCAGTAACTCAGTAACCCACAGCCTTAACCGATTAAGCCACCACTGCTCACCACAATTTAGTGTTTCTGTTTACACACGGACCTGATTGTGATTAACCCCGTCGCTCTGTACTGTACATGCACATCGGCTACGCACATGAAGCATTCATGAAATGCAACAGTTCGTGCTGTTAAGCAGTCGGTTTGCCGAAAGTGTTTTAGAACAACACCGATTAGTTTTATGATGGAGGACTGTGCGAAAATAATGATGCTGGAAGGCGAAGTGTACTTTATGTAGGCCGAATCCACTTAATCCAGTGTTCATGAAAGATATTGCAGAGACCCGGCTATTCAAATAAGTTATTTGCAAGCATGTAAGGAGTCTGGCTAGTTAGAACATCTAAGCTAACGACAAATGGAAGCTGTTAAACTAAAATAACATTAACAAAATAACATTTATGAACAAACATAGAATAACAATCATTTAACTGTGTAAAAAAAATGCTACTGTATATCCACCTTGAACAAAACAACGCAAACTAGCCTGCCTTGTCACGTAATTAAATAAAAGTCACGCACTATTTCATTGGACCGGTTTTGCTTTGATTACAGCCATGGCATCATTTGAATAAGCTTATGCACTTTTGTCACAACATTTACTGTATATCAGTACAGAGTTGCATGAACTTTCTCTCCAAGGTCTTGTACCGATGGTGGGAGAGACTTACCGCAGTGTAAATTTGTGCCTTATGAATCCTTGGGCACATAACAGTGCTGAACCTACACCTGACCCACCAACGCAACCCCAGATCATAACACTGCACTCACAGGCTTGTACAGCAGGTACAAGGCATGATGTGCGCATCACTTCATCCGCCTGCCTTCTTACCATTATGCTCCTAACACTCAGGAACTGGGTAAATCTGAACTCATCAGGCCACATGATCTTTTTCCAATGCTCCACAGTCCATTGTTTACACTCTTTAAAACCGAAAGCCTTCTTTCAGATTAGCTTCACTGTTAAGTGATTTTCTTAAGGCTACACAGCTGTTTAGTCCCAATCCCGTGGGTTCTCTTTGCATTGCAAGTAGGGAGATTCTCTTACTTTTTTTTTACTTTCTCGTAGTGATTTCACCAAGTAATCACTAAGCATTCAAAACTTACTTCGGACCACATTTCTTCCTGGAAAATGATGGTTCACCACTACGCTTCCTGGTTTTAATAATGCCTTGGACATGTCTAAACCCACTTTTAGTAGTTTCAGCAATCTCATTAGCTGTAATCACCTAATCTCCTTACTTAGCTAAGTAGCATATTTACTTTACATACCACAAGATATTTCTTCTGACATGGTAGCTCATGGAACAAGAAGGTAGAGCTGGGCGATATGCCCTATAAATTTAATCTCCGATTTTCTTTAGACCAAATTCGATTTTCGATTTTAAAACGATAATTAGTGTTCGTGGTTAACTATCGCCTTGGTTGACTCTGTTGAGTGATGCGTATAGGGAAAAATCTTCAGGGATAAAGCACTAGATTACTGGTATGACAGACCTGTCACTCCGGATCCGGACCATGGTCCGCCATTTAGTGGTCCCTATAGTGATGGTATAACCCTACGGCCAGTGAGTGCCAGCTCCGTGTGTAGAAACCCCACCACACTAACAGATCAGGACAGTAAGGAAAAGCTTGTAGACGACATCATCAGGTTTGAGATGATGAACGCTTACTAAAGGGAGATCTTTTTCATGCTTCAGGCTGTGAAAGGGAAACCGCTCCGCTTCTGTTTTTCTTCTGTCACCATCTTCCAGACAAATGAGAGATTAACACACACGTCCTTGTATGATCAATATGTGCTGCAGGGAGACCGGGATATATTATACAGCTGAGTGCAGATGCTTGCACCCCCCCCCCCCCCCCCCCCCCCCGCCTAAGTTTCTGGTTACTTATCAAGAAAATCCATTATATCCAATAAAATCTGAAACGCTTTTCTCCCGTACTTTGTTAAATATTCTAAGAAGTAGAAATAATTTTTTTCCAAAAGACAGGCTGCATCTATGCAGGATGTCTGATTCAGAAGCTTTGGGTTCATCACACCCCCATTTTGGACATATTGTACTTGTATTGTATGTACAGTACAGAGGAGCGCTAACTGGAGCGCAGAACATGCGAAGCTCTCACACACACATACACAGAACGAAAGCTGCAGGTCCAGGACGGACCCGGTCCCTGTTGCTGTATTGTTTCTGTTAAGTTTTTCGTTTCTTTCTTTCTTTGTGTGCACTGTATAAAAACAAGCACGGCTAAAGTTTCACCTCCCTCCTGAGTCTTCCTCCGCAATCTTTCACTGGGGGTTTACACCAAACAACCACTCGTTACTAGTACTCCAGCGTTTCATAAATTACTTAATACAGTATATCAAACATTTTTCCATAAAATAGGCTTTGTTCTTGATGGTTCTTGTCCAACTGTATGTTAACCTAAACCTCCTGAGCAGGTTTAAGGGAGGATAGAGTAAGCTAGAATCTTAGGTTTACATATCTACAGTATGTAAATAAAAGACAGGTTTTGTCTGTACATTGGTCAGAACTCGCTCTTTCAACGATATCTTCACATTTCATACATTGGAGGACCCGAAACCAGTCTCCGAACATTTTCTGTCGGTATGTCTGTATTTCTGTCCAGCCAGATTTTGTCACGGCATCACACAAAACTGACTCAACAGAATTTAATGAAACTGTACCAATCCTTCTGTTAAACCTGTTAAGTTAAACCTGCATCGTAAATTAAATCAAAAATGTTATGAGCACCGATTACATCACAGCATGTGACATTATGTGGGCTCTTCACTCAACGCCACAGTTCACAGTGTATACAGGACGACGCAGGTACGACCATAATGCACCTACAAGCTGGCATAATCCTCAATGCACAGATTCGACAGCGCGACTCGTCATGGCTTACTCCAAAGTATACTCTGAAAAAGGTGCGTACACTATGAAAACTGAACCTTGCGCCATAAAATTCAATCAAAATGTTGAGTAAAAGGGAAGTTATGAGCAGTTATGTGCCGCACTATGTCACAGCATTTAGAGCGTTTTTTTTTTTACTTATTTAACACTTTTTCCCTCGAGGTGGGCGTGGTTATATGCTTCACTCAACAGAGCCAATCGGTTTACCGTGTTATACACACAGTGTATGCAATACAATAATGCACCTACAAGGTGGCACATTCTATGTTACTAAAAGAAAGGCTTTCTCCGTACGTTGGTCAGAACTCGCTCGTTCAATGATATCTTTACGTTTCATACATTGGAGAAGCTGAGACGAGTCTCAGAAAGACAGGCAGGCATGTACACGGGCTTCAATCTGAAATAATAATATTACTGATTACATTAAAACTGATCAGCTTATTTTGTATATATATATATATATATATATATATATATATATATATATACACATACATACATATATATATATATATATATATATATATACAGTACAGTATAAATTCATATAATAAATGATCAAATGTCTCATACAAATTCAATGTGAGCTCTGTTGATTCAGCAAGGCATACACACGCGCACACACAGACACACCTTCATATCTCTGTCATAAATATGCTGGCTCTACTGAGACCCCAATGTCCTCATGTGTCTCGTGCATTTGTGTGTATTCTTGTGTAATCGTCTTTGCACATGACTTGAATGCAAGCGGTCTTGCCTATGGACTCTGGTTTAAAGAAAACAACCACTTGGAAAGCCATTTGGGACTTTTTTTTTAATTTATTTTCTCACGTAAAGTGGACGCCTCGGGAGATCTACCTCATTTTCCAAGAAAACTGGTGAGCGTTTTACATCTGACAGAGGCACAGTGGGGCGAGTGGTATAGGAGCAGCGCTCCCTGTGTCCTTGAATAGGATGCTGGTTTTGGACTAGTATTTCCCAGGCTGATGAAATGACATCTCGTTATGGCCGTAGAACGCTGCTACTAATTGGTTTGTCCACACCTGATTTCTATCTAGGAGACCGTAATCTCAGATGACAGCTGTCAAGGTCATTCAGTGGAATGGAAGTGTGTGCGTAGTTTTCTTTTCCCTTCTTTGTCCTTTTCGACAATAAATACGAGCTCCGGCCTTCTTCTGTGTTCGATGCACAAATCTTTGGGTGTCAGAAAAGACAAAGCTTTGAAAAGGATCATACCAATTTCTACGACCCTTGTGAGAGGAATCAAGAGATCACACTGTACAGTATGTACAACCAGAGGTGGGAAAAGGACACAGATTTTGTGTAAAAGTACAAGTACAAGACCTTCATTTGCATGTGTACTTGAGTAAAAGTCCTCACTTTGAAATGTACTTGAGTATCCGTAGTAAAAGGCTTTTATTAGCTCACTCTAGGCTTTTTCTGTCTCCTCGCACTGTTTTTGTTCCTGTGTATAACCAGGTCCACCACCTGTTACGTTATTATGCATGTCTCAAAGGAAAGGCGAGTAACGTCAATTACACTTAATACGTCGTGTAATCGTGTAGTTAATAGAAATTCCTGCTTGAAATACTACACAGCACTATAGTTATGTAACGCAACACCATGCAGAAATATCCCTACGTAGGAGTAGAGATATTTGCTGTAGTCTATAGTAGAGTAAAGGTAAGGAGTATCCTCTGATAAAACTACTCAAGTGAATTCCAAATCCATGAAAAGTCTGTGAAATAGGAACTTTAGTACCACCACTGTGTACAAAGAACTACGAGTAAAGGGCACATCATGACTCTAAAGTTTCATGGGAGAGAAACACTAAGAGTAGTTGTGATTTTCTGCCGCACTTGTTTACAATTGTGCCTCAGAGTCTTATATGGATGAGCTCAATAATAGATTTCATTAATCCGCTGGCCCTGGTTTAATGACTACAGGAACAATGTCTGGATATTATTACCCTTTAACTTTTCACTGCTTTTTCGCCTCCTGGGCCTGACAGTCGGATGAAGCTGTAATTGTGCAAATGGTTCGTTCATTGGAAACGTCATGCTTCATCAAATAGCACAATAAGTACCCAGGAAATCGCAATAAACTTCCCTAATTCTGCCCTGTTTATTGATATGTTCACTTAGCCAGCAAAAAATATATCAGTGATAAACACCAATTTCCCATTATGAAATAAGGTAATGAAATGAATACACCTATTTCTAGTTCACCTTACTCACTTACGCAAAATCTTTGTTCATGCTTCTCTCTCCTGACCAGTTAAAAAGGTAAATAATACCTGTTTTATTGACTCTTTTTTGACATTTTTTTAATATTGATGTTTGCATTTGAGCATCACAATTTTATAAATATCCCAAATTCTATAAATGTTTTTTTTTTTTGGATTTTGTTACAATTCTAAACAAATTGAATAATAGTGCTGCCTGCCAATGCATGAATAGTTTAGACTGCACCACCTGTAGGATTATAGCGGAATGGCAACATTTTGTCCATCGCTACTTCTTAACATCGTTCCTTATGTCCAACCGCACTCATCCCACACTCACTGTATACAGGGTCATGGGGGTCTGCAGCATATCCCATATAATTAGGGCCCCTGGACGGGTTGCCAACCCATCACAAGGCGCACACACACACACACACACACACACACACACAATGGGAAATTTGGGAACACAGTTAATCTGCATGTCTTTGGACTGGGGGAGGAAACCAGAGTACCCGGAGGAAACCCACCAAGCACAGGGAGAACATGCAATCTCCATGAACACACACACGCTGAGGTGGGGCTAAAACTCTGCCCCAGAAGATGCACAACGTGTTTGTGCCTCCTTATGTCCAACCATTGATCATTATTTTTTATCACTAATAAACATTGTTACCATAATGAGTCATTAATCACTATTGTTTTTAATGGACAATCACTAATTGCCAATGTTCTCAGTATTGAGATCAATTACTGACAATTGTTTGTCCCAACAACAAAAGACTAATCACTATAGTTTCTCTCATCTACAAATCTTATATATTTTATATTATTTATTTATATAACTTTTTTTTTTACTTGAAATTCTCCTCTTTACATTATGTACCATTAATTAAAACTATTTATTCCATCCTTAATAGAGACGTGCCAATTGCAATCTTCTTGCCTATTACAGAGTTTCTTTTCTTTTTCTCATAGAACTACAACTGTCAGCATACAAACATTTCTAACTTTCGATAGAAAAATTCAGTTACATGTACAGTATATAATAGAACAGGGACTATTAAATAGCTCATACAATTTCTCCAAACTGCACAAGGTTACAGAACTTTCTCCAGGTTACCATTCAGAGCATTTCTGTTCAAATAAAATCCCAACAGAAAATGAAAAATCAACACGAAGGGTGCAGATTATCAAGACAGAAGCTTTGGCGACTGCTGGGCATGCACTGTTAAGGGTGGGAAATTCGCGAAGACACACGTGATCGGCTCCTTCCACTAAAACTGCACCCCTTCCCTTGACGGCGCATGGATACAGATGGTTGCGGTGGGATTTCTGGATGATGGAGTGAATGCATTTCTAATTGCACTACTTGGAAGCACATGCACAATATGCACACAATATCCATGCTAAAAACCAGTTCAATCCTTAACCATTTCATATCTATTCACGAATACTTGTACCCTTGAGCGGGGCGTGAAACCAAGGTACCATAGACTTAATGAACATGTTTGTGGTTGGCAATAATTTCAAATCAAGTCTGAAAAGCACATTTTAATATTTACACCTCAATATCTAGATGTTTATTTTATGTTAATGTTTTATAATTCAGAAATAATCAATTGCATGAAAAAACAGTTACGCTGTCACCAAAATCAAGCCATTGAAAATTGGCTTTTCTAGACTATCATTACACTATGAGTGAAAATTGAGGTGCTGCAGCATCCAACAATAACCGATTCTAATCAGAGGCTTTAATTAGAGCAAATATGAATACTGTGTTGGACTAATCAATGTGCACTATTTCTAGCTCTGATCAAAGTCCTGGCTTGACTCAAATGGCTCGTACAGTTTATTGAGCTCTATAAGAAGTAAAAAAACAGACTTTCTGAACAGTTTGGAATTCATTGGTTGCCTTGGCAACAGCATACGGATCTTTTTGATGCTTACGTCTTATCGTACATCGTAATTGCACCGAAAAATGGCAACATGCATTAAACAAAAGTGCTGCCAATCAAACTGAAAAAAAAAAAAAAAAACAACCCTTGAGTTAAACAGAGTTCAAACAAACTTTTGATTATCTGCTTTTCATCTAGGAGTTTTTCTTTTTTAATCAGAGAAATCATTCAGTGTAGAAGAATTCTACAGCAACCAAGTGAAACGCAGTGTGCGAGCATAAGCCTGTCTGTTTTCTCTGGAGCTTCAGTAAGATTCAAATGTACAACATTTGTAGATAAGGGGGAGCCATGGTAGTCACGGCCCATTGATAGTCATTTCTAGTCAGGCAAGATTCAAGAGAACAAGAAGAAGAAAAAAAAAACATAGCATGTCGAAGGCCACGAGAACAGCTTCAGTATGTCCTGGTGCATAACGAGATGAACGGGACTTTTTCAAAAGGAGTTTTGATGGTGGTGGAGAGCCCAGTCTAAAGGCTTCAGTATACTCAACTAGGAGACCATGTCTGTGCAAAGAAGGGATCGGCTTTGCAGCTTTACAGGCTTGCACGCTCATGAGGAAAAACAGAAACGGCATGTTCTAGTTCCTATTTTCAAAGAGAAATAAGATGTAGGTGGCACAAGATGGTACCACTTAAATAAATTGAGGGTTGAAGATGCAATACTTGGCATAAATTGACAGTAATGGCCAACTACAGGCTTGTTGGCTAAGTGTGTGTTTGGACATTACGTTTACACAGCTGCTGTGTGCAAATGTGTGTGGCAAATGAATCCTCTGGACAATGTCCATAAGTATTTTATACGGAAGGCGTTAAGATCTGGTGAATGTGCCAGTCATAGCTTATTATTTACACCATCATCCTTGTCAAAGTCTTCAGTGGCCTCTACTATCTGTATTTAAATATTTGATCAGAATTCAGCCAGGAGAATTTTCTGTACTGATTTGAAGTGATCCAAACCATGCCCAAACCTCCTCACATCAAGGCCATCCCCCAAAAGAAACCATGCCCACCCCCACAACATGACACAACATTTAACTTGTCACGGCATTTTCACATCAGACACGATTGATTTGTATTGTGCCAAGGAACACATGCGGCCTACTCCCCCCCAAAGGCCGCCGTTCACATTATTGTTGTTCTCCACTCTCGGGTACGCTTGTGTACTGGAATTTCACTTTCTGATACAACTGCAGGTGACTACAGGATGAACCTAGTAGGTTTGTGAGCTGGCAGTAAACACGAGAAGATGAGAACTACTTCCTTGCAGAGATCTACTTCCTTTCTTAGGTACGATTGACTTCCATATCTGATTTGATCCATGCCTTAGTACACTGTACCACACAACAACCTTTTTCAGTAGACTCGGGCAACAGTTCCTGAGGGTAGAGCAATTGTGTTCTCACTGATAAAACTGAACCAGAGTTTGGGGTCAAGTGTTCTCGGAAACAATAATGGGCCCTAATATGAAAACGCCTTAAATTAGTCACTTTTTATATATAAATAAAGTATATACAGTATGTATATACTTTCATCCACTAGTCAGCTAGCTAACATTAGTGGAGTTTGATTTCTAGCCATGTTTCAACTGCTTTGATGTCTGTTGCCTGATTTATCTCACTCACTCACTCACTCACTCATCATCTATATCGCTTAATCCTGTATTCAGGGTCACGGAGGCCTGGAGCCTATCCCAGGAGACAGGGCACATGGCAGGGTACACCCTGGACAGGGTGCCAATCCATCGCAGGGCACAGACATACACACATGCACTCACTCATTCACACACTACGGGCAATTTGGGAACGCCAATTAGCCTAACCTGCATGTCTTTGGACTGTGGGAGGAAACCGGAGGACCCGGAGGAAACCCACCAAGCACGGGGAGAACATTCAAACTCCATGCACACAGAGACGGGAATCGAGCCTGGCCGGGGATCGAACCCGGACCCTGGCGGTGCAAGGCAACAGTGCTAACCACTACACCACCGTGCCGCCTCTGATTTATCTCAAACAGCTATATTTTTTACAGGCTTACAACTACTAAAACATTGAAACCTTGCTGTGTAAAAAAGTTGTCTTGTTGATCGTTTAAATGTCATGTCTCGTACCAAGCAATAATCCTTTTTTTTTTTCTTTCTGCCAGCTTTCAGATCCACCCTCCAGTCCAGTAGGGGGCACCAACCATCTATGAACTCAAAAGGGGAAGAAGCGATAATCTAGCAAAACATTAGGGAAAACTTTGTTAAATGTTTAAATGCTATGTATTTTCTTAAAACCCTGCGTTTTATATTCAATAATTAATCATTTTTAATCCATTTAATGTTTGTTAATCAAGTTTACCTAAACAATTTTAAAAGTGTCAATCAATTCTGAATTAAAAACTGACCCACTGATACAATAAATCAAACTGACCAACAAAACATGGATTTCCATCTCTAAAAGCTCTAAACATTACCTTTGCCTGGCAGAATTTCTGCAACATACGGTATTTGTACTCCGTAGTCATAAATCTTCATAATCTTCACTCCAAAAGATAGACAGTTTGCTATCAAGTGTGAATTAAGGTTAACTCATTTCATTCTTGGCACAAGATCCGGTGCAGGAAATCTGTGCAGTGTTTAAGGGAACTATCGTGTGCATGTGTGAGCCATGGTACAGTATATAAACGCCCTAATGAGCAAATCCTTCAGAGCCAACAGACTGAGCCCCATTACAGAGGGCGAACTGCTGTAGAGTAGGTTCCAGCTGTGTTTATGCTCCCCTGCGGTGTACGGCACACATGTGTGGCACTCTGTAATGAAGACGCCGGTTTAGACACGCCTGCTCTCCACTACTGCATTCACTCTTGAAGGAACCACATGCTGCTCTCCATCACTGCTTGAGAGATAAAGTGGTGCTTACAGATGGAAATCAGATCCAACACCCTCTCAAGCTCCTGCTTGCATTGATTGGTCCTGAAAGACAGATACTTTCACCGAGTGTCCTTCGGGAAAGGTTCTGGCTCTGGATAAATAAAGAAGCTTAAATTTGGAACTCTAATTCAGGATCAGGTTGCTGGTTTTCAGGAACAGCACTTCTACCAGGTTTGGGGTCAATTTGATCTACTCAGACTATGAATTTATTTAATATATTTACCTTCTTAAAACACGAAGGGAAAAGGACTGGCTCCACTGGTGACTCCTGTAATTCTTTTAACATGTAGTTTAACACGCTGTAATTTGTCATATTATACCAGTTGAATAAGGTAAGGAATAGAAACATAACCAACAATAGCTACGTGTACATGAAAAATAGTTTGTTATTGAAGGTAAAATCCTTCTGATTAGAGATTTCAACTCAACTCTTTATATGGACTCTTATCAGATAAGTTTTAATCTCAATATGTTTTTTAAAAAATAATTTTTATCACTGTTATATTTTTAATAAATATAACAAAATAAGGTTAGATGTAGGTTTAGGTCAGGTCAAGAATGCAGTCTTATGTATGATTGGATGATGCGTCACTTGGTGTGAAATGTGAGCCAACCAGCTCTTCTTTATCCTTTAGAGACCACGAAACAGTGGATGAATGTCCAAAGTAAAGACTTGCAGGGAAAAATAGGATATTATGCAATGTACCGATTAGGAATGGAAGCAAAATTTCCTTCCTGGGAACTCATCATGTTACCTACTGCTAGAAAGAGTGCCAGCAGAAAGAGTGTCTCTATTCTAACAAGAAAGAAACAATCAGTGTGTTTAAATGCCTATTAAAGACAGGCTGGATCAGACCAGGCTGTTCTGATTGATGCATCATGCATGCATGATTCATGAATAAACATGATGCATATTTTTTTTCTGGTTGGGTTATAAAACAATAATAATCAGAATAAAAAAAATATGCATCATGTTTATTCATGAATCATGCATGTATAGTACTTAAAAGTACTATACAGGTAGTCCCTCCCTATACAGGTACTATACAGTTATGTTAATGTTTTATGGTGTTCATGTTACTGCTGATCGGTGTATAGTGACTCTCTTACTAGCCTGTCTTGCCATGGAACAGAAAAACTGCAAATTGTAACATCCTTCATTGTGACACAGCAATACATTTAGCTTTGATTGTCACTAAGCCAAATGCCTAGATGAAGACTAAGCTTCTTAATTTAGTTAATACCCGAAAAACATCTCGGGTTACTTAGCTGTAACCCTGTTCCCTGATAAAGCGGGAACGAGATGCTGCGTGAAAACGCTATGGGAACATCTCTTTGTTTCCGGTTGTGAAGCCTGTGTATGTCAAAACCGCCGAATACTTCGGCGTATAACCTCTGCCAGGCATGACGTCACCGAATAAGGTGGACTTGCAGGTTATAAATAAGAGTGAACCGGAAACATCCTCAGGTCACTTTTGTCTGAAGGACGTCCAGGCACGCCAGCAGTGCGGCATTGAAATGCAGCATCTCGTTCCCGCTTTATCAGGGAACAGGGTTACAGCTAAGTAACCCGAGACGTTTCCTTTCAAAAGCTACACTCGATGCTGCGTGAAAACTCTATGGGAACGAGAATACCAACGCCGCCGCACTGCAAGTGTATGGACCCCCAGGTTGTGTAGCGTGTGCGCACAATAGCTAAGGAGGTCTCAGACGTGGCTCTGGGATGCTGACTCAAGGATCCACGAGCCCGGAGTAGCATTGAGATCCGGACTATAAAATCTAACAAACGTGTGTGGAGAGGACCAGCCTGCCGCATCACACACCTGCTGCAAGGGGACGCCTCTTGCCAGAGCAATTGATGAGGCAATCCACCTGGTTAAATGAGCCCTGATTCCCAGAGGCGAAGTGTGACCACGCGCCTCATAGACTAGGGCAATAGCATCTCTCACCCAGTGTGACAGAGTCTGTCTAGTGGCGGCCGCCCCCCGGTTGCGACCCCCATGGCAAATAAAGAGCTGCTCTGACTTAAGCCACTAGCTAGTGCGGTGGATGTAAATCCGAAGAGCACGTATTGGACACAGTAAGTGAAGTCTTTCCTGCTCCGGAGCTGTAAAAGGCGGAGGACAGAAGGCTTCGAGAACGACTGGATGCATGGTCGAGAATGGAACCTTGGGAAGATAGTTCGGGTGAGGATGCAGAATAGCTTTGACTAGCCCAGGGGCAAAGTCTAGGCAGGATGGGGAGACTGACAGAGCCTGCAGATCACTAATCCTCTTCAAAAGAAGTAATAGCCATAAGAAAACCATCTTAAGAGACAGAAGCTTGACAGGCGCTGACTCTAGTGGTTCGAAAGGTGTGTCAGCCAGGCCTTCGAATACGCTAGCTAAGTCCCATGAAGGGACCGTCGCTCTAGTGGGCGGCCTCAACCGTTTAGCTCCACTAATAAAACGGGCAGCTAAATGGTGCTTTTCCACAGAAACCCCATCAGTCAGAGCATGCCGAAATAGCGGCTATGTATGTTCTGAGAGTACTAGGGCATAAGCCAGAGGACAACTTTTCTTGCAGAAACTCCAGCACTGAAACAATCTGGCAGTGGACTGGGTCTACATGCTTATCATGCACCAACTTCCAAATACACTCCATTTGAGGGCATACGTTCTTCTAGTGAAGGGAGCCCTGGCACTTGAAATAGTTTCAATTACGCTGGCTGGAAGACCAGCATGTCTTAGTTGGTCCCCTTCAGGGGCCAAACGTGAAGGTTCCAGAGCTCGGGCTGGGGATGAAATATTGTCCCCTGCGACTGAGACAGAAGATCCCTCCTCACTGGAATCACCCAGGGTGAGCCGTCGAGGAGATATATTAGATCCGAGAACCAGACTCTGGTCGTCCACTGGGGCGCTATCGATAAGAGGTGCAACCCTGTTGACGGACCCACGCCAGGACTCCTGGGAGCAGAACTATGAGAGGAAACGCATAAAGGCGTAATCTGGGCCACGTGTGGGCCACGGCGTCCAGACCCAGGGGAGCTGGAGGAGTCAGAGTAGTAAAGGGGGTGGAGTTTCCAGTCCCCATGTGTCACAGCTTGTCTGGATAGCAAGTCCGCTCCTACATTCATGTGCCCCGGAATGTAAATCGCTCTGAGGGACAGGAACTTGTCCTGTGCCCAAAGCAGAACCTGGTGCGCTAGCTTGTTCAAGCGGCGCGAGCACAGTTAACCCTTGCGATTTATGTACAAGTCTACCACAGGTTGTCCACCCGCACTAGGACATGGTAGCCTCTCAAATGCTGGAGGAAGTGTTTCAGGGCCAGAAACAGAGCCATAGTTTCGAGGCAATTGCTGTGCCATGCGAGAAGAAGACCTCTCCAGCTCCCTTGTGCTGGACGGCCATCCAAGACCGCACCCCAGCTCGTGAGGGAAGCGTCTGTCGTTAGCATCTTGCGACGACAAGACGGACCTAAAGTGGGACCCAAAGTCAGAAACCGGGGTCTGAACCACATAGAAAGGGTACGAAGCCCCAGCGCGTAACCCTTATTAGCCTCTGGGGATTGGCTCTTGAGTGAAATCCCCTGGCTCCTAGCCACAACTGACAACGCCCTCAGGTGCAGAAGGCCCAAAGGTATCACCGTGGACGCAGCTGCCATGAGACCTAAAGATCTTTAAAAGTGATGGAGTCGCTTTCTGGCCTAGCTTGATTTCCTTCAGGGTGTTGGAGGATGGGTTTGACACAAGTGGGAAAAGCTGTGTCCACTCTGTGATCGAATCCCATGTGACACCCAAATATGTTGTCCTCTGAACAGGAAAGAGAACGCCTTTCGTGGCGTTGAGTCTCAATCCTAAAGAATGGATATGAGCTAGGATGACATCCCGATGTCAAAGCGCTAGCTATTAAGACTGAGCCAAGATCAGCCAGTCGTCTATACAATTCAGAATACGGATGCCCTGGAATCATAGAGCCAGAGCTGCATCCGTGCATTTTATATGTGCGGGGTGACAGGGCTAGGCCAGATAGAAGGACCCGATACTGGTAAGCTTCGCCCCCGAAAGCAAACCTCAGGAACCTCCTGTGTTGTGGCAATATTTCTATATGAAAATATGCGTCATTCAGGTTGACCGTCACAAACCAAACCTCTGGTTGAATTTGAGAACAATCATTTTGGCTGTCAACATTTTGATGTTCAGCCCAAGAAGATGTAAAATTGGACGCAACCCACCCATCTCTCGTCTGGCAGAGGAACATGCTCTATGGCCCCTTTTTGCCAGCAAACTCATTCTGTAACTGCCAAGTCAGCAGATGTGCTCGCTCCGGTTTCATGGAAGCGAAGACCACGCCATTGAAAACGCGGAGAACGATGTGCAACGGAGGGGGGCTCTTAGGTGTCCGGCATCCTGAAACAAGGCAGGAAGGAACCGAGCACCGAACATTTCGCTGGAGACCGCTGCTTCCCGAAACACCAGTGGTGGCGGAGATTAGACAACAGCCCCCATAGGGGGCCAGGGAGGAGTCTTTATCCCTTATTGGATTTTTTACACCTCCCTCCCCAGGGGGAGACACCCCCGTGGTCCTGGGCACGTCAACCTCAGGACTTCCTTTGTGGTGGAGATAACGCTCCTCAGGTCCGGTGCTTTTTTTTTCTTTTCTTTGAGGCGGATTGCGAAGCGCGACGAGTCCTTCCCCTGTCTCTACGAGGGGGTAGCTGGCTCGGCCCACTCTCCTTCTGCACCTCACGCCTCGGGACCAGACCTGGTCGGGACTGGGTGACCGACGGTCCCGACTCCTGAGCACGGCAGGGGAGAAACCTCACAGAGGTCTGCTCATAGAGCTTCGCCTCCGGAACCTAGTGCCGGCGGTGTTTACAGCCAATAGGTGAGAGGGGGGGGGCATAAAGGAGGAAAACGCGATCCCTGACCTCGATGCCTGTGAGATTAAATCACAGATGTCTCTCCGTGGAGACCGTGGCAGCCATAGAACGGCCGATAGCACGGGCCGTCTGCTTGGTGGCACAGAGAAATAAATCTGTGGCTAGGCGCCATCAATAGACCCGCCAGTGCTCAGAACTCTTAGCAGGTGAGCTTGGTATGCCTGCAAAACTGCCATGGTGTGCAGAGCAGCACCAGCCTGACCCGCTGCCTGAAAAGCTTTCCCCACCAACGAAGATGTTAATCTACACGGCTTGGTGGGCAATGTGGGCTTTTTCAGGGAGGATGAGCTCCCAGGAGAGAGATAGCTCGCAAGCGTCTCTTCAATCTGGGGTATAATCATAAAACGGGATGAATAAGGCTTATTCCATGAAAGAGTTAACTCGTCATGGAGGTCGACAAAAAAAAAAGGGGGGGGGGTAACCCTTGTTGAGGCCCCTCCCCTGGCCACCCGACAGAAACCTGTCGTCTAACTTTGAGCGCTTGGGGATTTTTTAATTTTTTATTATTATTATTATTATTATTATTTTATTTATTTATTTTTGCGGCGAGAGAGGAAATATATTCGGCCCCTTCACAAAAAAGCGCCGGGGCGCGTTTGAGAAGCGGACGCTAAAACTTCCTGATCCGGGGAGAGCGCGAGAGAAAGGGGGAATTCCGTCTTATGCGCGTCTGCCCGATCGGCACGCTACGTCCATGGAAACAAGGGAGGAATCTCTTCCGTCTGCTCACAAGAAGCGCCGGAGCGCGCTTGAGAAGCAGACGCTAAACACTTCCTGATCCGGGGAGAGCGCAAGAGAAAGGGGGAAATCCCGTCTCATACGCACGCGAGCCCCAGGAATGCACCGCGGCTCGCGGTTTCTCTTTAAAGAAAGCAAGCCGCGCGCGAAGTGCCTTAATAGGGAGATACAATGCTTGCACTTTCCTTGAAACCCAAGCACTCAAGAAAAGTCGTGGAGATCGCCCTCCGAAAGAAAATCACACGGAGGCACGCATCTCTCGAACCAACTCTTGCCATTATCGGTAAGTAAAGTTTTTCTTTCCTACTGTGATTCTGTTGCACACACACACGCAAACACAAAGCGGTCCTGACGACAAAAAGATCTGAGGATGTTTCCGGTTCACTCCTATTTATAACCTGCAGGTGCACCTTATTCGGTGATGTCATGCCTGGCAGAGGTTATAAGCCGAAGTATTCTGCGGTTTTGACATACACAGGCTTCACAACCGGAAACAAAGAGATGTTCCCATAGCGTTTTCACACAGCATCGAGTGTAGCTTTTGAAAGGGAACAAAATCGAATGGACAGTCTACCTGGGATGCCCAGCTCTAACTGGTACACAGCGCTGATATTGGAGACTCCTTCTAAAAATGTTAATTGAATTTCTTACATTTGGCAGACATCCTTATCCAGAGCAACTTACATTTTTATCTTATTATACTGTACATCTGAGCAGTTAAGGGCCTTACTCAAGGGCCCAACAATGGCAACTTGGTTGTAGAGAGGTTTGAACCAGGACCCTTCTGAACCCTAATGCCTTAACCACTGAGTTACCTCTGTTTTTAATTTTTCCTTAAAAAAAAAGAAAGAAAAAAAAAAAAAGAAAAAAAAATATATATATATATATTTTACATACATTAGTATGGATAGAAGCCCCAGTGCAAGTTGTAATTATCCTGTATAAATGATAACGGGTTAGAACACACGTTATTATTATAATCCCGTCATTTGACTTACTGACATTATGCCATGGACATGATGTTGTACAAACTTACTCAGCAACTTCTGACCAATCAGATTCAAAAATTCAACATTGCTGTAGTATGGCTTAAAAAAAAAAAAAGAATAACAAATCTTATTACCAGAGTTAATGTAATTATTAATGTGATACTTGTTTAAAAACAAACATTGAATAGTGCTTCAGTTTAATGAGCTTTCCGGCATCCCGTCCCTGAACAGTTTATCATTTACCTGACGCATGACATCAGATGCTTAGTGGAGAGAAATAGACTGATACCTTTCTGATAATCAATCACCGCCTGAGAGTTGTTTATGTCCTGCAGTCATTCTCCTGTGATTTCTGCTTTGTGTGCTCAGTCGGATTTTCTCCGCCCTCCCTTTCATCATGCTCCTATGATGGATATTTAACACACAGCAACAGAGGAGCAAAAGCCTTCCATCAGCTGGAGACTCAGACTCAGCCAGATTTCACACTCCTCCATAATCAGTCAGCTGAAACCAAGACCGTAAGACTTAATTATACACGCAGGTCTTGTTTTAGAGCCATCCGTCTGAGCCCCAATGAGGCCTGAGATTCATGCTACAGAGAAAGATTAGGATCAGGGCTCCAGTGATTCATGCAAGAAGTGCTGACCGCCAAATGAACCAACAAACGCTAAATCAAATGCACGCGTTACTACTTTACACATAGGAAACAAAATAAAGTGTATCTGGTTTCTCCTTTGTTTTTAGATTGTCTTTTCATCAACACAGTTTGAGTTTGGGTTTATAGCTCTGCATGTTAAGTTGAAAACAGTTGGGACCCAAACGACCACCCATTGATTAGACATTCGGGCACAAATGAGCTTTTTCGAGTTTAATTCAGATTCTGTGACTTTACATTCACTGTATTATGTTCTATCCATTATGTCGCGTGTAGCAGAACAATGGCCAATCAGACTTTAAATAAATGCTAGTCGAGGACCCGTCTGGTCATATGGCCTCCAGATGTAGTCCATAATTCATCCCTGTTATGCTTACAGTAGATAGATATTCCCTATATTGCCAAAAGTATGCGGACATCTGACCATTTACACGATTGTCTAGAATGCGGAAATGTAATATTAAGGCATTTACAGGTTAACAGTTAGTTCCCGTCTGATTGGACGACAGATATTCCACAAGTGATGATATAGAGTGTAACAGCACTGGGACGTTTGGTCAAGGGAACTACTTAGTGTGTGGAACAATGGATTGTACACTCTACTAGCCCTAGACCCTAGAAGTTAGCTGATATTCTAAAGCCGGAATAAGTTGAAATATAAAGTACGTCTCTTATCAGGACTGTCCTCCACCTCTGTGGTGTGTTTTCCGCACCATACTACTAGTATTTAGAATTTAAAACTACAGGGTGGGCCATTTATATGGATACACCTTAATAAAATGGGAATGGTTGGTGATATTAACGTCCTGTTTGTGGCACATTAGTATATGTGAGGGGGCAAACTTTTCAAGATGGGTGGTGACCATGGTGGCCATTTGGAAGTCGGCCATCTTGGATCCAACTTTTGTTTTTTCAATAGGAAAAGGGTCATGTGACACATCAAACTTATTGGGAATTTCACAAGAAAAACAATGGTGGTTTTAACGTAACTTTATTCTTTCATGAGTTATTTACAAGTTTCTCTTTGTTCACAGCCATTGACATGTCGAAGAGGTTAACACGTGATGAGCGGATCGAAATTGTGTTGATATCTGGTGAACGCAGTAACCGAGTCATTGCAGCAGATTTCAATGCAAGACACCCTACGAGACCACCCATCTCCCATGCTACAGTTAGCAAACTGCTTGCTAAGTTTCGTGAAACTGGTTCAGTGTTGGATTTGCCAAAATGTGGACGCATGAAAACTGTCACTAATGAACAAACATCAGTGGCTGTCCTAGCTTCATTCAGCAAGAGCCCACAGCGTAGCACTCGCCGCATGTCACTGGAGAGTGGCGTTAGTCGAACATCCCTTCGGCGGATATTAGCTACTCACAAATGGCACCCTTACAAACTCCAGCTACTGCAGCATCTCAACGAGGATGACCCAGATCGGCGCACACAATTTGCAGAATGGGCAAAACAAAAATTGGAACAGGACCCTCAGTTCACGCAGAAGATTTTGTTCAGTGATGAGGCAAACCTTTATGTGAATGGTGAAGTTAACAAACAAAATCACCGCTATTGGTCTGACACTAACCCACATTGGATAGATCCCTCCAAGACTGTTGGAACAAAAAAAGTGATGGTATGGTGTGGTATATGGGGTACAAAGATAGTGGGGCCATTCTTCATCAATGGAAACCTCAAGGCCACTGGATATTGGAAATTGCTACATGATGGTGTGTTTCCCTCTTTATGCACTGAAGCTGGCACGTTCCCTGAGTTTTTCCAGCAAGATTGTGCACCACCACATTATGGGTGTCAGGTCCAAGCATTCCTAGATGAAGAGTTTCCTAAAAAGTGGATTGGTCATCGTGGGCCAGTTGAATGGCCCTCAAGGTCTCCCGATCTGACCCCCTTAGACTTTTATCTTTGGGGTCATCTGAAGGCAATTGTCTATGGTGTGAAGATACGAGATGTGCAGCACCCGAAACTACGGATACTGGAAGCCTGTGCTGGCATTTCTCCTGCGGTGTTGCTATCAGTGTGTGAAGAGTGGGAGAAGAGGGTTGCATTGGCAATCCATCACAATGGGCAGCACATTGAACACATTGTATAAGTGGTCAGAAACTTGTAAATAACTCATGAAAGAATAAAGTTACGTTAAAACCAAGCACACCATTGTTTTTCTTGTGAAATTCCCAATAAGTTTGATGTGTCACATGACCCTCTTCCTATTGAAAAAACAAAAGTTGGATCCAAGATGGCCGACTTCCAAATGGCCACCATGGTCACCACCCATCTTGAAAAGTTTGCCCCCTCACATATACTAATGTGCCACAAACAGGACGTTAATATCACCAACCATTCACATTTTATTAAGGTGTATCCATATAAATGGCCCACCCTGTACTTTCACCCCTGTTAATTACACTCCACTAGTCGTGGTTAGTTAGTTAGTTCCTCTAGGAGGAGGAGCAAAATAACCGGTTAAACAAACAAATCATAATCTGTTCATAGACATTGGTGTTTGTGGAACTGTTGCATACAGTAAATGGAATATCATACTTACTGTTGTTCTGAATATCAGCAGGGCTGTGATGCCTTCCATACTGATATTCAGTACAACAGGATGACCTCAAGCTTGATATTATTTATGTAGTAATTTCCAATGCATATAATATTATCATATGCACCATATATACAAACTTATGTGAAATTGATACTGAAAATTGATGTGTTCCAGCTGGCTATTTACAATCCCAGAGCACGAAGGTGAGACTTTTAGTTTAGCAAAAGATACACATACATTATAAAATGTGGCAAAAATATAACAATATAACACACTAGAACACGCCAGGAAACAAAGCCCATGCAACATGAGGCCCAGCCAAGCAATCAAGCTTACTTTTACTGCACAGCAGGATAATTAATTGGCTTTAAATTTGGTTTTCACTCCAACCACTGCCTGGGAATTTTCACACAAATGTTTTGAATTTTTTACTTTTTTTGTCCACTAAGCTAGAGTGAATTAAGCCCAGAGCATTATTTGTAGATGGTTGTAGGAGGCTGATGAAAAGAAAGCACAGACATTGTCTTGAGCCGGAGCTTTAAAAGTCACTTCATTACGAAAGCTATTTCGCCTCTGGGGCCGTTTACACCCCTGGTTCAATTTCTAAACGCTAAGAGCTGACACAATTTAATCTGACGTGAGTGATATTCTCAAAATCTACCGAACTTAACCAACAAAAGAGGCTGTTTTCTTTAATTAACCACGTTTCACCAGGATACACATCCTAATCAGTCCCGGTTAGATGGTTTCTTTTACCCATTTTTCCAGCTGTGTTTAATAGAAACCATTATAAAATTCAAAATGATGAAAGAATGCTTTGCTTTCAAATACATAACCAATCACAGAGGGATGGTAGGGAAGGATAGTGGAGGGCAACTGCAATGCTTTTCTTTCATGATAGATAATTAAATAATTAAAAATAAATAAATAAATAAAAAATCTTAATAATAATTACAGGACATTTGTCTACATTTAAATTAACTGCTTGAAAAAAAAATCAGTTAAACTGTCATTAAATTCAAATTTCATTTCAATTATATCCGTATAGACATTTCTACGATGAACATGGTCGCAAAGCACCTGGACAGAAATAACAATTCTGGATATAAATTGCGAAATGTGCAATTTATTTTAATGCTATCAGTTAATCCCAACTGAGCAAGACACCGGCTACGGTGGCAAGAAGAAACATTAATGGGAACCAGACATGTAGCTACGACCCACTGCACAAAGGAGCTACTTCCTGTTCCCATTGATGCTATAGCCGAACCTAAACAATCGTTTCCTTATCAGTCTCTCACAGATTGTCTCGTTATCAAGAATCCGGACTCTGAACATTCACCATCCAGATTCTGGGTTTTTTTGTAGGAATGACACTGTATTAGAATGAGCGTAATTAAAATACAAACCTGTCATCTATTTGCATTAAAGCTATAACTATGCCATTCATCACTAAAACTATCATTGATCTTGGACATGTTTGGTGCTGATACTGAGTCAAAGTATCATATAAAGTCGTATAACATGCATAAACCTCCACCATACTCCAATGCTTGCTTGATACATCAAGCTACTGCTTTACTTCCTATTTTTTATAGGCTACTCTTTTAAAGAAATGCACTGACTAGGGTCAAGACATCCGTTTTCTTCTGAGCATCTGTTTATTGATGGCTACCCTGATGTAAAGGAAATAATGTCACAGCATGCATTGTTCTTAAAAACCACTCATAGTAGCTTTAAGCATAAGGGCTTCAAAGATAAGAAGGAAACGAATCAATAAAATCCACTTCAATTCTCAGATTCTGCAAACATCCAGGGGTGGAGTGGTTCCTCATTCGTCAATCTAATTTGTGATTGCAGAGATCATTTTTATTAGCCAGTCTTGACAAAAAGAAAATATTACATGGTGTGACGTGACAAGAACTCAAAGGACTGGGACTAAAGACGTGTGTGGTCATAAGAAAATCAATTGTTATTGAGACTCCTCAGGGGAAAAAAAGGCTTCAAGGCATAAAGATCGGCCTTTGAAACAATGGAAATATATCACAGCCTGATGAGTGCAGATTGACCCTATTTCAGAGAGATGGGCACATCAGGGTAAGAAGGGAGCGCAAGAACAAATGGACACATCATGCATAGTGGCCACTGTACAAGCCTGTGGAGTCAGTGTTATGATCTGGGGTTGCTTCAGTTGGTCAGGTCTAGACTCAGCAACATCATGTGGCGATAAAATGAAGTCAGCTGACGACCTGAACAAGATGACCAGGTTATCATGACAGGTTGTGTTTTACAGCTGAAAAGAGTGAGAGTGTGGTTCTGGAAGCATCAGGAATCATTTTCATATTTGAATTCTCCACCACAGAATCCTGACCATAAAAATAATGTCTTTGGGGCGTGCTGAAGAGAAATGTACAGAGTGGTTTGACTCTCCTATCATTAAAACATAATCTAAGCAACTTTAAAAAAAAAAAATGAATCCAACTCTGCATTGCATAAAATTGCCAAATAAATGCTACAGGAAATGTTGAATGTAATCAAAGCCAAATACTGTATTACCATGCATCATTATATTGTGCACCAACCAAGGAAGTTCTTTCCCTTTGGGGCATGATTCCACAAAAACTATAGGTGCTGCGGGTTGAGTCTCTGTGGATCTGACTTGTCTGTTCAATGCATCCCATGGGTGCTCAGGTCAGCAGTCTTGGTCTCTTTGCCTCCTGAGCCGCGTGTTTAGTCGGCTCTGGTGCGATGCAAACTCTTCTCTTAGGGTGTTTTCACATTAGAGCCCTGTGATCGTTTTCGAGAACACTTAAGTCGGGAACCTACAGTATGCCTGGTTCATTTTGATCAGTGACGTTATGTGGCAATAAAATGAAGTCAGCTGACGACCTGTACTGAATGACTAGGTTATTACATCTGGAGTCTTTCCTCCCTGATGGCACAGGCATATTCTCACTCACACACTCACTCATCATCTATACCGCTTTATCCTGGATAAAGCCTGGGGCCTGGAACCTATCCCAGGAGAGAACAAGGGAGGGTACACCCTGAACAGGGTGCCAATCCATCACAGGGCACACACTCATTGATTCATTCACAGGCAATTTTTGAATGCTAATTAGCCTATTCTGCATGTCTTTGGACTGTGGGAGGAAATTGGAGGGAAATTAACCCGGACCCTGGAGATGCAAAGCGACAGTGCTAACCACTGAGCCACCGTGCCGCACCAGGCAGCATATGATAGTTTCACAACTGACTTTAATTCTATGTCCCTGATTCTGGAAAAAATTGTCTATCATGCTGTTCACGCTAATTAATCCGCCTAGTAAAAATGTTCTACCATTATCCAGCTCGTATACTCTGAATTGTTTTGGCTCATGTCCTTCACACTACACCAAATGTCTTCTAATGAGGATTTTTTTTCATGTAAACATGTCACCAGTTGGAAAACAGATAATTAAACAAATGACTTTTTCATAAACATCTGCTTAGAAAAAAGCCTATCAGCATATAGATAACAATAAGAAGTATGTGCCTGTACTGGAATACCACAACAAGCCATATATAAAATCTTTAAAATGCTGTCAGAGTAGTGTTTGTCCCTTTGCAACTAACTGGAAAATTCTAACAGACGGACGTAAAGGACGTATTCATCAAACACTAAGCCGATCTGTTCTACTTCTCCATTCCGGGAAAGTGTTATTGATCCCATGAGAGTCCCTTTGTCTCCAGTGGGAGAGGAATTTATTAATAAACACCAGGCA